>RDPX01000021.1:1329515-1398992 GCA_003991215.1 Morbakka virulenta | reverse complement strand
CTTTAGTAAGCAACTTGTAAGTGAGACTGTTAATAAGAGCGTTTTTTGATGAAATAAAAATATTACTTCCGCCCTCTTGCTAACCCCCCCCCCCCCCCGAAATGTCTGACTGTCATCATTTGGCCATCATCGCTGGAAAAGTAGAACTTAACAAGTCGCCGTGCATGATATTATTATGTGCTGTATTAAGTGAGAAATTTTTTTTTCTTTAATAACACATCAAAATACATGTGTTTAATTGAGTAATGTATTATTTGAGAGATTTTTATTTTTTGGCAAATGTAAGGTGAAAAACTGACTTTTTCTTACTGAAGGGTTATAAAAATCGGCTTTTGAAAGCAGAAGAAGTGTGCGATGAAAGAAGCAAACAAGTCCTTGAGCTACAGAGAAAGACTAGCACGTCAATCGTAAGAGAACTTGATCATAATTTTATAGGAACATCTTATTTTCGCAGATTATTTAAACTTTGAAAGGCATTTATTAAATATTAAGTTGATTCTGAAGACTGTAGGACGTTTTAGCGCTGTGGTTTAGTGTTTAGTGTAGCAGGGCAGTATTTGAGGGATTCTTGGCCTTGGAAAAATAGAACTTTAGAATCAAATCGTCAGCTATTGATTGACGTCAAAAGAGGCATTCAGTGAGGAGTGCCTCCGTGCTCCAATTACGTTTCTTGCCAGGACGCCAAATTATTAGATAATGAAAAAGGTCTTTAAAAGAGACTCTAACGTGACTTTCAATCTAAATTTGTGTCAACCCAATTTAAACAAAGTCTGGAAATATTGGTTCTTTTTATGGGTTTTAATACTACAAATAATTGTTATCTTCATTAGAATGAAATGATATTTACCACATTGAATGTCATCTGTACTATAACGGCAATTATCACAAGATTTTCAGGATTTCAGAGTTCACCCTGACACACTCCCAATCTTGTTGTGAATTATGAAAAGCTTTAATTGGGTTTTGGCTTTAATTTTATCAATTATTTCAAACTTATGTTGTTGAAGTCGCTGTGTAGTAAACAAATACAAATCCTTGAGAATGTGGCTTTGGAATGACTTGGTGGTTAATTCACACCAGAATCTTTCCTCTTCAAAATGTTTTACTATAATTACAATCAAAACAGCAAAGAAAGGAAGAAAATCCGTGGAAGTTGTGTTTGGTCCCTTCTATTCTTTATTGACCATTGAAAAGGGCCGATAATACACAGTTTTGGTGATCAAACATGCAAGCTGATAGTTACCAGCTCGATTGTTTTTGGAGTGTAAAAATGTTTTTTAACAAAGTGTGAAAAGCTTCATGTTATCAGGCAGGCGCAAAGAGAACCGCTTGATCAATGACATCTTGGCAATTTTCAGGTTACAGATCAGCCCGGAAATTTTTTAACTGGTTGTGTTAAGCAATTGGCCACAGTACACAAGCAATTCAAAATCAAGGTGTGACCCCATGTCTTGCAAGCGGCCATAAATACCGTGATGATCCGAGTATAAGTCGACCCCTCGATTTTTCAGGCATTTTTTGTTCAAAAAAGAAAAATTTGAAAATAGAACAACCACATGATAACACACCATTATTGCACCATCGAGGGCAATCAACACTATTACGACAGATCAAATCACGCCACTTACGGGAAGGTTAATCATGACACGCACTCAAAATTTGGGTTTGGTTGTGAGAAAAGTGAGAACGGCATGTACGAATGCATACTTTCTTGTTCATACTTTTCTTTTAAATGTGAATATGGAAAATATGCCAAATGGCAGAGTCAATCTATATTGAAATCAATGTCGCGCTCACCGTCTGCCTCAACTTCATCATGAATGGTGAAGTCACAAACACCTGGTCTGAGCACAATTATATCCAAAAGCGAATCTTAATTTTTTTGGTTCCGAGTATGTCGACCCCCCCGTCAAATATTACCACCACGTTTTGGCCGCTGCAATCTCGACTTATATTCGGACCATTACGGTAAATATTCAAGAGCAAAGAAATTGATTCACTTTAATTTAAAACCTTAAGTCATAAGGGGGTATTCCAAAGCAGTTCAACGGAAGACATGCCTGTGAGTAGAGCTATTTAGATTTTGTTGATCGGAATTGGGGGTCTTTGTAGGCATGTGACCACTGCATGCAGATGGCCTTAAACATATGTTTGTTTCAGAAAAACTTTTAATGTGTAATTGTAGAGATTAATAAAACTCTGTTTTTTATTGCAGAACCATAATGAAATTAGATTGAAGAAGGTAGAAGACGAAAATAAACAGCAGAAATTTCTTCTTGAACGCCTCCTTGGTATCGTAAATTTACGTGACCCGAAGATATTAAAAGAATTCGAAGAGAGTTTTGAAGACCAGGGTGTAATTGGAGAGTAAGTCCTCACTGAATCATCTACTCCAAATTTTAGTGAAAGCATTCCGTTTCCGTAACATTTGCTTGCCCACTTTCCAAGTTGCCTCTTTCTTTGCACAATGTAATTAACAGGGTTTTAGTCTGGCACCTGTAAGTATGTCAGGATGTCGAATCGAGGAAAATGAATGAAACAGTAATGGACGAGAGAAGCACCTCGTTCTTGAATAGCTTATATACTTAAAACTCTAAGGAATTCTGAAAACTGCTTTAATTTTTTCCGTGCAATATAGTGGCGAAAAGCCATATAATTGCATGGTAATAACATGCAATCATGTGGCTTTTTGAGACATCCATTGAAGAAATTACTGAAGTAAACAATTTCTTTTGTAACAAGTGTAAAGTAACCGCATCAATTTGAAATCCGATAACACACTGTTTTTACACTTACTAAGACGAAAATTTTGAAAGTTTTTTAATTTGACGTTATGTTTCCTACTACAATTTGTACTTTTTCAGTTAAGCGTACACTGGTCATTAAAACTTCAAATGGGTCTCTTTCCCCACTTTTGTACTAAACACTGAGAAATAGAGAACCTCTTTCGGGCAAATCTCTTAGCTTTATGTATTTCGGGGTAGAAAAACGTATATTTTTCATAAAAAAAGCAAAAAATACGTAAAGCGAAGTAAAAAATATTGACCTTTTTGCTAGAAATAACTGAATATATATGGCTCTTGTAGCGAGGTAACTCTAACATGCTTATCATTTTTCACTTTTGTTCCCAGCTCATAAATTGGCTGGAAAAGAGCTGGCTACCTTCATCGTGTTAAGACAATAGTAAAAAGTATTCATGGGCAGGTAACAAGGTGGAAAAGAACTGTAAAAATGCCCAAAAGGGTAAAAATTGACAAAAAGATATTAACAATCAAATAAAAATAGTGATAACTTGTTATCTTTTGGATATATGGCATCCACTTGACAGGATCAGCACCATAGGTAGCAACAAAAAAGCAATATGTAACATGTAAGATACTTTAATTCACTTTTTGAATTTTTATAACGAAGGCCTCAACTTTACCAAACAGCGATGGTACCTTACAGAGTAGCAATCGTGGAATTTGGATCGGATGTTTAAATTAGGTGTTTAAATCGTGCGTTTAAATCGGGATTCATATCGTAATACTTGTGTTTTATTTTGGGTTTTGTTTGAGAGATAATATCATTTCTAGGCCTTTCTACACCCATTTGAGTGAAAAAAATAATGTGATATTTTTTTGGTAGCGGAATAGGAGGATATTGAACAATCCTAAAACAATCGTTCTTCGTTCTTTGGAAAAAATCAAATTGCTGGGTTGCTCTTTTGGCATAGAAATTTAAAGAAACTTTTAATTCACGTTATTTTACGTTAACAATAATGCAACTTTAGTAAATCAGCAATATATATATATATATATATATATATATATAAAGTATATGTATACATTGCTGATCGTTCATAGGATTATTACCTTATGAACATGTCATGCACTGACTATCAATTTTCCTGCTAAATCCTTGAAAGATAGAGGTGGTATCTCCCCCTAATCACATTACAACATTCCTCTGCAGAGGTACATCAGAAGTTTAGGGTTTGACAAGTTGATTCCATTGGGGTGAACAATGAAATGCCTCCTGTGATGCATAATGTGGGGACTACTAAGGGAACTGCTTGTGTCCGCCATGAATCTTCAAATCATCATCCAGTAATACTTTTGATTTCCTTGCTGTGTTTTCTGTTGCAGTGAAGTATTACAAATAAATGCAAGACTGGTCTTAGTCGTGCAGCCACATAATTTAATGAAAGTAAAAACCCTCTAACATATTTGCCTTTTCTTCACCTTTAGGGACGAACCTCTTATTCAAAAAGAGGATGAATGGTGTTAGACATCTGGAATTTATATTGTTGCCAGTGGAAACGAATATTCTACAAATGGAGTAGATGGAAAATCAAGAACAGCTTAAACCCAAACCCCTCTTATTTTACCAAACTCAAAAAGCAAACCGTCGTCTGTATATTATGATAAGACCCCCATGGAGAAATCAAATGGGAAATCTAGAATCATTCACCTTTAAAATCTTCTCTCAGGACACCGAAAGATGCGGGGTAGTTTGGGAGTGTAAAGACCGAAAATACTAAAGCTGCGTTTTAAAAAAGTCAGATTTTAGTTAAAAGCGGTATGTGCAGAATATATTTAATATATTCACGTATTACTTTTTCATGTTTGATGCCTAGCCAATTCTCAATGGAACATCAGAAGTAAATAAGGAAGTTATAAGTCAGAAGCTTGAAATCTTCCAATGAACTATCTAGTGTCTGGACTAAGTTATCACTAGACATTGGTATACTATTAATATCTGTCATATTAATCACTCTATAGACACGAGGAGTATTCTGAAGGCAAAAACAGTTTTTTACGTCCAGAATACCTATTGATGCTATTCTCAAGGTGCGCTTCGCTTTACGAATTACAAAATATAGTCCTTGTGGATGATCGGACTGATCTTTGCAACTCCCTTAACCCATATTCTCCCAAGCATGTCCCCCTAACTTCTTTTATTATCAAAATAATCCAAAGTAAGGAATCATTGATTCGTTAATACTTAGGTCTTTATAAACAATACCAAAGGACTGAAATTTACTGTTTAGTAAATCATAAACGGGCTTAACTTTTGCCATTCTTCCTGGGGCAAGTGATTGATTGTCGGCAGTACGCAAAACCGATTTTATTTCCTGGAATCTATTTCTGCTCCTAGTTTCAGGAAATACATCGTAAACAAGGTCAGCTGCCTTGCTCCAATAGTCAGCTTCAGCCAAGCGGATATTATATCCTGACAAGAAAACCAACCCTACAAAATTCGTCATCTCACCATTCGTCATTTATACTAATGATAAAACAAAAAAGAATGCTTCTGTGGTTTCAAAATACTGTACCAATTCTCAATACACCAGCGTCCACATCTATTTATACTGGAAAGCCCCTTGAAATTGATATTAATCATAACAATAGTCATATTAGTCATAACACCATTTAAATAACTAAGTGTTAAGTAGTCCAAACTAGAATCGACAGGAAATATCAATATGAGTCTCAATTTTGCAAATCTGAGATATGCTGACACTTCCTACCAATGTCTACAATTGTAGACTTCAAAATTTATTGACGTGAACTTTTTGTGTAACGTTCAATAACAAAATAAAAGTATTTTATTAGACAGAATCACCCTTGTAAAGTGTAAATAAAAACTTTAAAACCGTCTATACTGCCAGCTACCTCGCAAACACAGCAAAGTGCAGAACGTGGTTGTCAGTTAAGAATTTTTTGAAAATTGACACACTTCTTATATCTTATACTGACACATAGTACCAAACTAAATATCAGTTTATAGCTCATCTTGCCTATCATCTATCCTAAAATAACGAGGGACTTAATTTAATGCCAAATATGCTCCATGTGTCTATAAAACAAGCATTGGATTAGAAGTCTACTTTTGTAGACATTGGGAGAATTTGGGTTAAAGAGCCATTAATCAATTATAATTTGCAAGAGTAGCAATAGGCTTTTTCAAAAGTGTATATTTACAAAAAGACGAACGATACTGCTGTCTTGTGAAGCAGATGGTTTTTGATATATCCCAAGTATTTGTCAAGAATGGGTTTTTTTACCAGTTTAAAAGCTAACATTACTTTGGAGCATTCATTTGGCACTAATGGAGTCGTTGGTTAACACCAGATATTAATATTTGTTTGTTTATATTGCTAATTAAATGTAATTGACGTTTAAAGATGGCAATTTAGACAAAAAATTCCATTCTTTTCTAGGGTATTTTTCATTTTTAGTTGCTTTCATATTATATATATTTTGTATATTTATATATTTTACATACTATATATAACATATTTTTCATCAGAGTTGCATAGTTTCTTGTTGGTTGAATAAGAACGTTTTGAAAAAATTGGGTAATATTAGTATCTTTCTTAAATAAACCTGCATAACTCCAATTTTCCGGGTATATTTTGTTATTTTAATCGTCCAAAGTCGGCCAAAATGTTCCAATGTAGAGAGAAAATTTTTTTCTCCTCTGCTCCATACCTGTAAGGTGGTTTATGCAGATATGATTTTATTGTCTTAAAGTCAGCCGACTTTTAGTAGTTTGATTAGTATTTGAACTAGCTTTCATTATTTTACCTTGAGGCATCGCCCTTTCCCTTCAAGAACATGGATTTTTAAAGTACTGTGGTTTTGAAAAAAAACCTACCTTCCCGCTCATTTTGTTAAGGATAATGTTAAATAGAAGTGGACACTCTGAATCGTAAGTGAATAGGATTATGTGAGGTAACCTCAACACTTGGGACGTAGGAAAAGTGCCTATATTCAAATGGAATTATTTAAAACCACAAATCGAACGTATTGGCCATACAAATAGGTATAAAACCTATAGGCACTGGTGCTAAGGATTCCTTACTTCTTGACACCCCCACCAAGAGTTAAAAACTCAGCTGCGTTTTGGTATGTAGTGTAGTTCATTTATAAATTTTGTAAATAAGGAAAATGTTTTAAAATGTTTTTTTGCAAATCTCTGCCGGAAAACTTTAGTTGTGTCTTTAGGAATTCGTACTGTTTCATAATTATACAGTATCTAATGATGATCATGAGTTGTTTTACCAATAAGGGATTTCTATTTTGGTAGTTTTTCAAGTTGGAGGAATATATTCAAAGTCTACGTTTTATAATAAGACGCGATGTACAATTTACGGCAGATCAGAGAGACGATTCTTTCTTGAAAAAACATTTACGTTTCAGGTGTAATGTATGCTTTTCTTGCTAATCATTTTAGATGCTGCTATTATTTTTAGATATAGACAATATATTATTATAGACCAGTGTAGTGTTTATAAGTCTTAGCTGCTTATGGTCGTGTTGGCCTATGACTTGTGATCAGGGTGCTATGTTCAAACGAGAAACTTAATAGGTTAAGGTTTTTATCTAGTTTGGCCTTTTTTTAACTTGGTAGGTTCTTTGATAAACGTTTTACAGCTTTTAAACTCCTTTTTGCATTTTACACAATAAGCATATGCACTCTGACTTTTAATATTCGTTGCAATATGGTGACACCTGTACAATGTTTGGTAATATATTTCTTCAATACTATTAAATTATTTTTGTGTAAGTGTTGTACAGTTACAAGTTCTTCCTCCAAGGTATCTGTCATTGAATAAGAGATCCTCCTCAAAGGACTTGGTAATCGCTTATTGTTCGTTACTGTTTCTTTGATTTTACTGGTGAGCACTTTAATCTTGGGGTTTTTTTACAAAAGAAAAGATTAAATGGGCAAAGTAATTCATATACCATAAAGTTAAATAGGAAGGCTTCCCCCTCTTCCCCTCGCACAATGAAAAGTCGCCTCGGTTCAGACATAAATGTCAACTTGTACAGATTTTCGGCTTTTGTCATTTTCTGGTGCTGGGCATTTCTATTACGCCCGGTGTCTGTGTATCCATGGGAGAAGAGCGGTGTTCAGTTAACACTGCTGCGCTAATAGTAATACGAAAATATACCAAGAGTCCACTGAGGGCGACAGTACCTCATGGACAGCTTGGAGTACACATCTAATCTACCCATCCCTCCTTCAATCACTTTTCATTTCCTTTGTTTCTTCCTCCCCACACCTTTTGTTGAATCTATTCATAACGTTGCAGTGTTGCTGAACTGCTTGCTTTTTCACTATTTTTCTCCAATTATACACTGGTAGTGATAGGTATAATGTCCTTTAATTAACAACTTTGCTAAAGCTGGGGAGACGAACATTTAAATTTCTTTTAGTGTTGTGAGACGGGCTTGAAAAATCTGAGGAAGCCCTACCGCGTCGACGTAACTTAATAATTCGATTCTGAAATTCCCGCCTAAGGATTTCTGAAAAAACGGGGTTTTCCCCACACGAACTAAGCAAGTGACGCCCAAGGTCTGTCAAAGCATTCTAGAAAATTCAAGCTAGAAATAGTAAAATGGTATTATGAAAATATAAACCAGACATCAAACAAGTTCAAGGCTGACCTTAAACAATTTTGGATTTGGATTAAAAAGCAGACCGAAGTACCCCATGTCGGAAAAAAATGTTACACCAGTTGTTTTTGTAAGACGCATCTCGGTTTTTCATTTCAGCCTTAAGTTGCTAAAGGAAAAACATGCTTTCGGCCTCAAAGTTGCTAACTGGTTGCTGAAAGGTTGCTTGTAGCTGATAAGCTGTTATCTAGCTTTTACTAGTTTCTCTTATTTGTATGTTGATTTAGTGTCACAAGGAATTTCCAGCAAGGAAGAGAAGTAATTTTTGTTTTGAAAAAATGAGGATTTCCTAAATATGAAGTTAGATACCAGCTTTGTTGCTTACAGTTTTGAAAGTGATGAAAACGATAACATCATTGTATTACACATTATGTGTGATGCAATGATAGATAACTGCCAATGCTGTTATCATTTTCAGCTGTTGTTTTAGGGTCCTTTGGTAGAAGAGCCGTGGCTTAATGGTTAATGCAGTTGCACTGTAACCAGGAGCTCCCTGGTTCGATTCCCCGAGCAAGCGAAAATAATTTGGAACTTTAAAAAAGAGAAAGTATCTTGTTGTATCTTGTATATCTCATTGTATTACACATATCTTGTATATCTGTACAAGATATGTGAAAGGATACAGGAACCATTATTCAAGAGAAGCCTCCGGTATAAGCTGTTAGGGATTAAAAATACATTGGCTGTATTGAGCGTTGGAAACGAGGTGAATTAGAATAAGGTGACTTTAAGTTAATAGAATAACAAGAGTTAGAAAAGCAGTTTCTTATTAATTAAAAGGGAATAAATGTAGTTGATACAGGAGTAAAAACAAAGCATGAAGGCCGTCCAACACAAAAGAGAGAAATCTGAGGATAGAACTGAACAGTACAAACAAAACAGAATATTTGAAACAATTCAGAAAAGACAGTATGAAATTACTGATTATATCTACAGGAATAGTGACGAAACACCTGGCGCTGGAGAGTTTACAATTTTGGGAGTGGAGTATGGAGTAGAACAGCTAATCACAATGTCAATGCAGAGTTACTTAAAACGCTGGAGAAATTTTGTACACTTTTGAGAAGCAATACTATGTATTTATAGATTCAGGAAAGTTCGATTACAGCTCCGAAAATACCGAAATGGACATCACTGGATGCATATGGATTGCAGGGCTCTTGGCTCAAGAATTTCACTTCTTGTGTAGATAACGATCGCTAAACATCTCCAAGAAAGCTTGGCCATGTATATTTTGCCACAATGGAAAAGATGAAATATGATCCATGCAATAAATCATAGGACTGTATCAATCATGAAGTACAGCACAGGTATAATTAACTGGCGGTTAGTTGAGCTTAAATGTGTCGATAGGAAAACGGGAAAGCTACTAACAATCTGTAGGGTATTGCACCCACAAGCGGAAGTTGACAGATATTCTTACAAAAAAGCAAATGTTTGTGGGGGTTTAATCAATGTTGAGGATTGTGTCGAGACTTGAGGTAAACAATTTGTCCTGGAATGTAGAACAGAACAAAAAACCTTAAAAAGCCGTTAAGAAAGAAAACTTGTTAAGTTCTGGAAACATTCAAGGCGAAAAGAATGGTAGCTTTCTAAGAGAAGGTGCAGCATGGCCAGCTGACTGAAGGAATAAAAATTGCTTTGTCATGGGAATGGCTGAGGAAAGGTACTCTGAAGAAGGAGACAGAGAGGATGTATATAGGATTGGGAAATTAATTCACCGGGAGCTTTGTAAAAAGCATGGTTTTAATAGACAGAGTGATGGAATGACCATAATCCAGCTGGCATTTTAGAGAACAGAAAGTCAAAGTTCTTGTGGGATTTTAGAGTTCAAACAGATCAGGAATTGAAGCACAGTCGACTAGATATTGTCCTGCAGAATAAAGAGATAAATGAATGCAAAATCATTGTTGTCGTATGCTCGTTTGATGGAGGAGTGAGCGAAAGGGAAGAAGAGAAGAGAGTGAAGTACGAAGACCTTGGAAAAAATGCAGTGAAGCTATGGAGTCCCAGGAAAGTAGTGATAATATCCATCATCATCGGAGCCCTTAGTACACTGAGCAAAAGAGATGCGTTGAACAACTTGAAATGAGAAAATGATATCCTTATTGCAAAAGACTTTTTGGTTGGAACAGCAAAGACGAATAGAAGGACTCGACATCTAAGACTGAGGTGTTTAGTCCCCTGCACAGCTAAAAGCTGCCAAACAACAGAGGGCTTGAAAAAATGGTAATATTAATATTCCAATAATAATGATAATAATAATAATGTTTGATTCATGAATGTAAAAGATTGGAATACCATACGGGATAGGTAAAATGCAGAAAACGGCTCTACTAGGAACTGCAAGGATACTCAGAAAGGTGTTGGAAGTGTGAAGTCAGAATTCTCTGCTTGCCCTTGGTCATTTGTTGTGACTCACCTAGCAGAAGTAAACGGCAATAACAACAGCCAGAGCAGAAATTATGAAAATAATAATAATAATAATAATAATAATAATAATAATAATAATAATAATAATAATAAGCCTCTTCCTCCGGACATGGTTATCAAGGACAAGCTGAGTAAGACGTGTAAAATTATTGATATGAGTATACCATCTGAAGCAAATATATATATTTGCTTCAGATTGGAATACTCTTGAAATTATCTTTAAAATGAATTTTAAAGATAATTTAAAAGACCATAGGTTCTAGTTTTTATCAGGTTCTTATTGTTTTACAGATTTCCTTTTTTTTAAACAGGACACGTGTTGATAACAGTATTTGTATACATTACCTTTTAATTATACATTTATTGAAACGTTTTTATCCTGTATAAATATTCGTAAGTAAATAAATAAATAAACAACGTATCTGCGAAAGAATTTCAAAAGCTCAGCACATTTAAAGAGACCTTTAGATTGAAGTGTCGAGGATGTGGAAAATGAAAAGAAAAACAATTTCGGTCATAGTTGGGACACTTGGCATAGTTAAAAAGGGGCAACGTAGGAACTTGTAAACGATATCCCAGGAAAATTATCTCCCACCCAAATATAAAAAGTAGTCTTAAATAGTACTCCCCATATCCTTAGAAGAACTTTCAATCTGAAAGAAAATCAATGACTCCTATAAATCATATACTATATAATAAATTTTTTCACCTTAATTTTTATTCCAAATTTAAATATTGTTTTATCTGATAATTTTGTATCATTTTTTGTTATTTTTTTTATATTATTTTATATTTTTACCTTTTTTTACAATTTNCAGAAAACGGCTCTACTAGGAACTGCAAGGATACTCAGAAAGGTGTTGGAAGTGTGAAGTCAGAATTCTCTGCTTGCCCTTGGTCATTTGTTGTGACTCACCTAGCAGAAGTAAACGGCAATAACAACAGCCAGAGCAAAAATTATGAAAATAATAATAATAATAATAAGCCTCTTCCTCCGGACATGGTTATCAAGGACAAGCTGAGTAAGACGTGTAAAATTATTGATATGAGTATACCATCTGAAGCAAATATATACTGTATATTTGCTTCAGATTGGAATACTCTTGAAATTATCTTTAAAATGAATTTTAAAGATAATTTAAAAGACCATAGGTTCTAGTTTTTATCAGGTTCTTATTGTTTTACAGATTTCCTTTTTTTTAAACAGGACACGTGTTGATAACAGTATTTGTATACATTACCTTTTAATTATACATTTATTGAAACGTTTTTATCCTGTATAAATATTCGTAAGTAAATAAATAAATAAACAACGTATCTGCGAAAGAATTTCAAAAGCTCAGCACATTTAAAGAGACCTTTAGATTGAAGTGTCGAGGATGTGGAAAATGAAAAGAAAAACAATTTCGGTCATAGTTGGGACACTTGGCATAGTTAAAAAGGGGCAACGTAGGAACTTGTAAACGATATCCCAGGAAAATTATCTCCCACCCAAATATAAAAAGTAGTCTTAAATAGTACTCCCCATATCCTTAGAAGAACTTTCAATCTGAAAGAAAATCAATGACTCCTATAAATCATATACTATATAATAAATTTTTTCACCTTAATTTTTATTCCAAATTTAAATATTGTTTTATCTGATAATTTTGTATCATTTTTTGTTATTTTTTTAATATTATTTTATATTTTTACCTTTTTTTACAATTTCTTATACACATCTTAATACCTTCAAACATAAAGAAGGAGAAACGTCAAGGAAGCATACATGCACGAACGGCTTGATAACCTAGGTCATAGGTAATAACCCGGTGCTATGAAGTTCTCAAACAAAGTACTTATTTAAGAAAAATAGCTAAAATAATAATAATAATAATAATACCCCTAAATCACTTGTTTTTTATGGATGACTCTCATGGCAAAAATGACGACGAAGTTGACTTGTTGGTGAAAACCGCCCATATAATTAGTGAGGATTTAGGCGTGGAATTTGGAATTAAAAATGTGGTGTGTTGATTTTGAAGAGGGGTAAGATTACCAAGTGTGAAGGTAGATCTTTCGAACGGGGTGGTAATAAAGAGGGTTGAAAAGGAAGGTTATATGTATTTAGGAAAAATTGAGCTACACAAAATCAAAGTGGGTGAAATGAAATACAAGGCAATAAAAAAGTATAAGAGGAGACTGAGATTAATTTTGAAATCCAAGTTGAACGGGAAAAAATAAGATATCAGCGATAAACACCTGGGCAGTAGCAATTTTTACATGCAGCGCGGGGATAATTGAATGGAGAGACAGTAAGTTAAAACGGATTGACAGCAAAACTAGAAAATCAATGACGATGTATGGTGCGTTCCAACCAAAAAGTAATGTTGATAGCCTTCATATGAGACGAAAGGTGGCAGAGGTTTGAATAGCATAGAAGTGGTAGTAAGAACAGAAGAGAATAACCTCGGACAATACGTTTTGAATTCTGAAGAACCACTTATAAAAGGTGTGAAAGTATCCGAGACCATTCAAACGGAAGGAACCTTGGAGGAGAAAGTATTTAAAAACAAAAGCGGGAGGAGTGTAAACCATAGTTGGAAAAGAATATGTATAGCACGTTGGTGGGAGGAACTGCTGATAAAGAGAAGACATGACATTGGCTAGCAAAAAGCGATTTGAAAATAGAAACAGGCAATTAGGACAAACTACATTAAACAAAAAATTTATAACTGTAGACAGTGCTATATGTAGAATGTGTAAAAAAGAGGTGAGTGTCCAGCACTTAATTAGCGAGTGTGAAAAGCTAGCGCAAAAAGAATAAAAAAGAAGACACGACGGAGTTGCCAGGCTTCACTGGTACTTATGCAGGAAGAATAGTTAGAGCACAAAGAGATATGGTATGACATACCCCGGAAAGGGCGATAGAAATGATAACGTAAAAATTTTGTTGGACATCAATATAGAATGCAATAGTGTAATAGAGGCAAGAAGGCCAGACATTATATTAATTGATAAAAAAGAAAATACATACATTATCATTGACATCGCTGTACCTGCCGAGAAAAGAAGACGAGAGAAAGAAAACGAAAAGATTGGCGGGAAAAAAATTCTTCTGATCAACAGTTACTACCATAATGATCTTGAAAATTCTGAACTTTATGGACTCAGAGGAAGCCATAGATGTAAGAGCTTTATCATGTCATGAGTCGTAAGCTTTTTCTGAGCTACGTTTCGAGAGATACTTCTCCCATCGTCAGGCTACTGAAATGATTAGATACGGCTATTTTATACTTTGGTGGTGCGGGCGTGAGTGTAGACAGTGTTGGAGTTATTTCGGGAAGTGGCGCCATACCTATGTTGTGTTTGTTGTGTCTGTTGTGTTTCTTTCTTCAGTGCTGGAAGCCATATTACTAGAAGAGTGTAGGATATACTGTTGATGTGGTTGCTGCATTGCAANCTTTATGGACTCAGAGGAAGCCATAGATGTAAGAGCTTTATCATGTCATGAGTCGTAAGCTTTTTCTGAGCTACGTTTCGAGAGATACTTCTCCCATCGTCAGGCTACTGAAATGATTAGATACGGCTATTTTATACTTTGGTGGTGCGGGCGTGAGTGTAGACAGTGTTGGAGTTATTTCGGGAAGTGGCGCCATACCTATGTTGTGTTTGTTGTGTCTGTTGTGTTTCTTTCTTCAGTGCTGGAAGCCATATTACTAGAAGAGTGTAGGATATACTGTTGATGTGGTTGCTGCATTGCAAGGAATGGATTGTTTCTTTTATTTTCCTTGTTGTTGTGTTGATTTCTTTGTCTATAATTATTTTATTTTCCCAGTCAAAGGTATGATCCTGTGTCTAGCAATGTTCGGCTATTTCATGATTCTTGGTGTCACCTTTCTGAACAGCTCTCTTGTGTTCGTTTTCTCTTTGACCCAAAGAACGCTTTGATTCACCTCAAAGAGAGTCAAAGAGAAAAAGAACACAAGAGAGCCGTCATCTTCCGTTGCATGCGAAATACTTCCATGGATTTCGGTGGGCGGTCTTTTTGCGATATTTTCCGGCATACTATGGTGTGCCTGAAAGGAGAATATTAAATCTCTAATGTTTTAACTTCCACTTGGTTAGTCAACAGTACGTTTCTTATCAAACTTCGCTTTTTTCAATTTCTGCACGGGGCTTGACTTCAAAGATGTAAAAGTATAAATGCAAATTTTTGACCTTCAAACACGACAAGAAACAACCATGTAGCAAGACTAATATGCAATACATTATTTATAAGCGTGAGCTATTACTTTGGACACAATTTACCTTAACTTGTAACTATTTCAAGATTAACAATTCGATACTAAA
Source organism: Morbakka virulenta (assembly GCA_003991215.1). NCBI lineage: Eukaryota > Metazoa > Cnidaria > Cubozoa > Carybdeida > Carukiidae > Morbakka > Morbakka virulenta. The sequence continues at coordinate 1,383,780 of RDPX01000021.1, read as the reverse complement.
TTTTCTATTCACGAACCAAATATTTTTCCTGGGAAGGTTATATGTAAGGCAACATTTGTGTGTATTCTTCCTACAGCCAGATCCACGTTTAAACTTCAATTGACAGTTTAACTACCGAAACCCAAGGGTGTCTCGGTCTTTACTAAAAACAAAGTAGACCGGGTAGCTAATGCGGTAGGCCACCTCAATGTTAGTTTTTGGGACTTAAAAATTCTTAATTTGGGACTTAGTTAACCTTCTCGCTTGTCAGAACTAGTGAAAAAGAACGGGAGTACGCCGTTTCATTCAAACGATTGGCATCTAATACCCGCGGTAAAGAGATTTTCTTAAGTCTGAAACAAAGCTGGGATGTATTGTCATCCTTATTAATACAGGAAACAGTTTTAAAAAATAGCGCAAAAGTTACAAAGGCAGTCCGGATTAGAGTAAGCTGACCGATACAATCAGGTCGTGTTAAGGAGGCAACCCAAACAACAGCTCTCCCTTCTTTCTCTTTTTTTTTATTCTCGTTTACATTACAAATACCCTTACGGAATGAACACGACAGAACATATTTCGGCTCCCTATTTCAAAACATATTTTCGACACTTGATTGTTTGTAGCCAACTATATTATTATCTTTTATAATGTCAATTTATTATTAAACCTACTCTTGTATTTTCTTACGCTTTACGTATTTAAGACATACCTTGTTAGTATTAAATTTATGATACTTTCGTAGGTTGAGGAAGGTCTGAAATAAGCAGAAATCTTTGCAAGAAATGACTTTCGTATGTTTCATTGTTCACACAGTGTGTGTATATATAATTATATAATATATATATATAATTATATANTTCAAAACATATTTTCGACACTTGATTGTTTGTAGCCAACTATATTATTATCTTTTATAATGTCAATTTATTATTAAACCTACTCTTGTATTTTCTTACGCTTTACGTATTTAAGACATACCTTGTTAGTATTAAATTTATGATACTTTCGTAGGTTGAGGAAGGTCTGAAATAAGCAGAAATCTTTGCAAGAAATGACTTTCGTATGTTTCATTGTTCACACACAGTGTGTGTATATATAATTATATAATATATATATATAATTATATAATATATATATATAATTATATAATATATATATTATATAATATATATAGTCATATAAGTAAAGATTTCAAGTACCATTGGCCGAACTTTGATGTACATAAAAAATAGGATGCGCGGTAAACCTGATGATTTATGTGAATCTTTTTACTTTTTTTACAGGAAATGAATATTGAAACTGTTGTCATTTAAGTAATAGGACCCGTGGCTTAATGATTAGTGCGGTTCGATTTCCAGGACGGGCTTGGCACTTTTCAAAAGAAAAAGTCATTGGTTGGCGTCAGAAGGGTCATCCTGCTAAGAAATTCCTTACTACCAAGACCAAGTCCCTCTGAAGGCAACCGTCTGGGTCCCAGTTACTGGGGAAAATAACGTTAAAAAAACAAAAAACAAAAAAAAACTGTAGCAAATCAAACGGTTACGAAACATCAACGTTCATCCAACGCACCGAAGGCTTTCTGCTTACTTGTTCGATATTCAAATGTAAATACAACCATTTAAGAGTTTTCTGTCAGTAACAGTTAACAGCATTCTGTTCAACTAAAAACGGTATTAAACAACAAATAAGTTGTATAAAGTCTTGGCGACGATTTCTGATGGCAAAAATCCGTGGAAGATACAATGCGCGTTCTTATGAATACCCTAAATTGCATACGGCACTCCCAAAATGGAGTAGTATAAGGAAAATATATCCTGTTCCAAACCAGATCCTAGTTCAATTTCACTGCTTCGAGGTCCTTTCAACAAAATATAACCGGAGAAACGACGAGGCCAACTGCATTCTGATAATTAAATTGGTAAATGCCAGTGACAATAAACGTTAAAAAATGACAAATTATTGGTTGAAAAGGAACGTAATCAACATTGGGAAAAAGAAGTTGATTATCACATTTCTCACATTTGTTTGTTGATAATATACTTCTTTTCGTTTTCAACCTGGCAAAGGTGTCATTTCTCCACTTACTAATGATTTGATTTTGTGCGCAAAAAAGTCAATTGATCAATCATCTACAATTCAAAATAAACAAGTTGTAAGTCTTTTAAAATTATCTTTAAATAATGTGGAAAAAGGTGCATGTTAATATATCATTCCCAACACAGTCGTTTGTTTGCAACTTCCTACCCTCGCGCGTTCAAAGCCAAATGAAGTCATGATGCTACCCTGCATTTTGACACGAGGGGTTTTGAACGTTTTTATCTGCTTATAATTAATGACGAAGTACACACTAGAAACAATAAGCATGCAATAAATTCAAACTGAAACGAAAGCTTTCTTGAAAAAACACGGTGGCAGTTGACCTTCCTTGCAAGATATTAATCCTTACATTTGCTTAAACAAATCAACAACTTGAAAAACGTCGATATTATCAAAGATGCAATCGTGACCTGACAGAAAGACAAAGCAATTATCTCGGAGCTGATTATAAACTCCCAGATTAGTCAGCTTAATTCACAAACGAGACAAGATTCATTTCAAAACAATTTTTTAAACAACAAAATTTTTGTATTCCACATAAAAATTTCATTTTTTATCCGTTACAAGCTTTCTTTGATAAGCAAAATGTACATCTCATTTACATCTGAAATAGCTGAGTAAATTACTAAGCTTGTATACGGCGACAGCACTGTAAAGAAAGCGTAAGCCTGCTGAAAATATGCACCAACCAATAGAAAGAGTTACACAAAAAAAATAAATTACAAAACCGAATGACATTTCGCTTGTCTAAATTTCTGATGAATAGCCTGCATATGTTACCTTGCGTCTTGCACTCGGATGCCTACAAAACACGGAGGGAAGGTGGGGCTCGGTTGAAGCCAAAAACTGAAAAACAACAACAAACAGCATCTTTATTCCTGATGACAAAATAAAAGAAATAACTATGCTGTAGAAAGACAACGGAGTACCGGAGGCAGCATCAGACTACGACACAAAAGGTGCCTTCTAATTAAGTCTGCTGAAAACTCTTCAAGAGCTTCACAAAAGTGTTGGATGACAAATATAAAAATTACTTAAAAAGAAACACCACAAAAGTTATCACCCCATCTTCTTATTGTCTTTATAAAATAACGCGGTTTCATCCCCGACTCCATGCACTGATGTAGTATCTTATCCACTTCTTTTTAGCTCTTCGTTTTCACACCAAAAAACCTTTGTATCAGATACTACCTAGAACATTTTATAAAATAAAGCCTATCTAATTGGCGTGTTGTTGCTTTACACTATACCTCGTTATACTATACTGTACCTCGTTACACAAAATAAACACTTGTTTTTTTATTTTGGAAGTTTATAAAAAATACCAAAATATGCATGGATTAATAAAATGTGTTTAAATGTTTATCCAAAAATGGTCTTTAATATAACTTAGAAAATAAAAGTTACAATTCGATGCAAGCTTTTGTTTTGTGTAACAAAGTAACTATGACCAACGTTACATGAAACTCGTTATTTCTAAAAACCATCTTCAATCCTACATAAAATAATGACATGTGCTGTACAAAGACATGCACAAGCTGAAGTATCTGTAGATAAGAAGTACGAGTGTGGCTTGCAGTATGGTTAGAAAGTAATTACGGAATGGCTACAAGATATAAATCGAGATACAAACGACTAAATGCGATTTTTAAATATATACAAAACTTTGATACGAGTACAGTAATTAAATAAATAACGTGTGAACTTTCAAAAGTACTGCATTGTCAACGACTACTAACAAGTATCAATTGCTTTCTTTAAAATGATACGGTCTATTGGATTTAATTACTCCTTTGCAATACGAGATCGCCAAAGAAATAATAAGCTGATGCCATCTTCATACAATACGGCTCAGACTTCAACGCATTCCTGTGGCCAGATATACTAAAAAGCCAGTAAGGACGAAAACAATCCTAATCCTACTCCTTTTATGTTGCCTAAAGGAAACTCCGCTTACAGTCCCCATCCGATTTCATTCTACCTCTTAACTTATGAAAGGTCGGGCCTGTGAAACATAATATTTCTTAGCAGAACACAACACCAATCCTGTTATATGTTTTGTCTAAGGGATTTTGAAAACAGTTACAACTGTAAAAGGTTACACTTTCCCTCTTGTAGACCAAACCCTAGATAGTATAAACTTGGTTAATTCAATTTAAATAATGAAGAGTGTTGTAAAAAATCAATAACACAGAGCACAAACTTCACCACACTAGTGCGCAATAGATTTCTCTGGAGTACAATACTTTAAAATATTATGTAATGCATGAGGCGAAGATGGATTACGCTCCTTGTTTGAAGAAACTGATGTTTCTGAAGTTCAGCAGTATGGTGTCTAAAAATCTGCACATTTTGGGTTGTCTTTCATCTTGAAACGGGAGCCTTTATGTTGTCTTTCTGTTTTGTAGCCTAAAAATGACCTATGTCTTCCCTATAACTAGCGATAACTACTTGGACCCATCCACATCAACTTAAAAAAAATACCTTGCAGTTTTCCCCCTTAGCCCAGTTTTCCATAATATTTTTCTAAACTCTAGAAATTATAATTGACCAATATTCTTGTATTAGAAAACTTTTAATGAGAAAAATTTCATTATCAAAGCCAGTTAACAAGAGTCAAAATGCTTTGTTTATTTTTTGTGTTCTTTCGCAAAGCTATTATAAACCGCAGTGTCTGAAATTTTTTATTTCTTTTCAAATGATCTATCATTAGTTTTTATTTTCCTTTGTATTACTGTAAAACATCGAGTCAGTTATTCCTCCATGGATTTTGTGTGTGATTTTTTTTCAGTTAATGGATTTCACTTAACAGATAAAAAAACGTCGATCGATAAAAAAACCCCTGGTTTCTTTAACGTTTTTATAAGATGGTAGGAAGAAAAGCTTTCCTTGTAAATAATGTAATCCTCCACTCTAACCACTTTCCCCAATAAATAGGCTCCCCGAACGAAAAAAAACTTTACCAGAAGCAGCTTCTGTTACTCATGAACACGTCTGCAGAAAGTCCTTTTTATCAAGTTAAGTACCCTGACAAAAAATATGTACTTGGCTCTTAAAATATAACAAAAACCCTATGCACAGTTGACTTGATCTTTACCTCAACAATTATGTTTTATTTACTACTATATAAATATATGGGAGTAACAAGGACAGCTAACATTTGAAACTGACTAGCGGAATTATAATGCGGGAAAAATTGCACAAACATATTTTCCACTCTTGCAGACTGAAACGCTAAAATGCTAGTCAAACATTTAACATATGCACAACTACGTGTTCATGTTACAGCACAAGCATGCTCTGGTTTCCCCTCATAATTATTTTTCTGTTTATTGACAATTAATAGTAAACTTCCCAACTGTTAACGGAGTTTATATTAAAATGGTAGGCTTGCATCAGACAAGCACTGCATTAATATTATGGGCCGTAAACCTAACGTTCATTTGGTAATTGAAATTGTGTCTGAAAACACTCAAGTGGGACGACACGACCCTGGACTCTTGCGGGCTTGCAAAATACAACTGCCATATAAAATCCTGAATTCTGGAAAGCTAATAGGCATTGCACTCGCTCAAACGTACTAAGAAGTAACAAGAAAAAACATTGCATTACAACAAGTCGGTTACGGGCTGAGCCACCAGTAATAAATTGTAGCTTGCCGGGTTAAAAAAAATAAAAGGGTTGTCATCACTTGAAATTTTAGGTTAAATCATTATGACTAACGCTCACATAAATGAGCAAACGCGTTAATCAGGTAATACTAAAATAAGCATTAAAAGGTTTGCAAAATGACTTACAAACGTTCTTCCTGCTCCGCTACCTTCGTGCTTTCACTGTAGTGTATGTATGTATGCATCAACACCTTGGGTAGCAAAGGAAGCAGGATGTAGGCAACACAATTTACACGAATCTCTTTCGTGACGGCAAGGGAAACTTGCGCGTTTCAGTGTGACCTTGGATATCCCCACCTGAACTAACATGCACTTTATACATCTGTACTGAACTCTAGTCTAGTCCCCATTCCACCGCAGCAAAGGGTAACTGTGCTCGCTGGGATGCTGTATTTAAGTGTCCACAAACTACCAACTACGCAAAGACTCCTTCTCGCCTTGACAGGAAAGACCTCCGGTTTCCGTTGGCGAAATAATGTTAAATTACAGTGAACCAAGTTCGTTGTTTGAATGGCAAACAAAATCGCCCAAGGATTGCAACACCACAGTTGGTTCCTTTAACATCACGGTTTGATAGTAGAGACCAAGATTTTCAACAGGAGCAGCTCCTGAAACAGTATAATCAAACTGACGATTTACCAAAGATGCGGGGAATCCGAAATGTCTGGTTGTGGAGCTACCGTTGACCTAAGTGAGAAAGAACACAAATTTAGGGTCAACACTATACGACTCTAATACTAACAGAGAATATAGATATGTTATACGTTTTCTACACCGCAGTTAAAGTCTGTAATTATCATCGCCTATTTGATTCTACATTAGCCTACTATTAAATCTCTATGTTAAATTTTACCGACATTAAACCCATGGTTCGAATTAACTTTTGAGAAGTGCTTCGAGTACATTTAACCAGCCGAAGGCTTTAAATACGCCACCTCCAATATCTTAAGCTGGAATGATTGCCTAAAAACTTGTAGGAACTACCTGTCTTCTTTAAATAATTTCTTGAAGATTTACGGAAATAAAAAAACTTGGTACATTTATTTCTTTGTAGTAATGTTTTATATTTCATTTTGTCTTTCAGGCTGTTCGCTATTAGTTCAAAAATAACCTCACCTGTTAATTCATATAGGCCACTATCAGCCCTTCGCCGATACGGGTTAAGACTGATAGCGACCATCTTTTCAAAAATAAATGTCCATATGAATGAGCATCGGTACCTATATTGAACAGTCTCAATGACGACCTTCTAAATATAGTCAACCAACGAGTACCGGGGCGATTTAAAAAGTACGTACTCTTCGAGAGGGAGGGAGTAGTTTATTAAATCTATCCATTGTTCTTTAACAACGTCATTTGGATTTTTTAAAAGCGAAAGGAAAGACGGCGGTCAAAAATGTAAATTTAAAGCGAATGTGCTTTCAGAATGACTATTAACAATTAAGTGTGAAGGGGCAAGAAAACTGACAAATCTACTGTGATATTTCTTAAGTCTTCACTCTTCGTAACAAATACGGGCAATGTACGTTCAAATGAAAAAGTTGCTCGCGCGTGAGGTTAGAACGAGATATACCAAATCACAATTTTTGAGGGTCATCTTGAACGTCTAAAAGGTTGAAAATGGAGAACTGAAAGGAACAACAATTTAGATAAGAACTTTGTCTGTTTCTACAAATTATAACTCTAAAGCAGAACTCATTTTCCAAAGATGAAAAACATGATATCTGTCGGAGTCTGATAAATTTTAAAAAATGCCTAATGCGCCGAGACTGGAGCCAGCAATATTCCTTTTATAAATACAATAATTTGCAGAGCAAATATTAATTATTAGTGACTTAAAGGTCTTCCTTGTTTGGCTGGGTAATACGCACAATTAAATTTTACATTTAGTGATTTGAGATCCGAATCACACGTGTTCGATAGGTGTTTTCTTCACTACTATTTGTTTGCACACTTCACCTCCTAATTTACTTCTTTTCGATAATTTAACAGCTTCCTGATGCTGTAAGATCAAGATATGCTTTTTCAGCCTGAAACCTGGTGAAAATCTCAAGAAATTATCTTGACAGAGCAGGATAATTTTATCAACCAAACAAAGCTTTACTTTTCAGGGTGCAAGTATCAGTCCGCAAACTACTTAATGAATTGAAACCTTGTGGCAACGTTATGAAATTAAAGGGGACATTTTTTCAAACACCTCAAAATACGTGCTTCCACAAGCTGTAAAAATGCCAAGAATATAGGGTCCGTAGTGTGAAACTCACTAAATGGTATCAATTTTTCAAAACTCATAAAATATTTCTATTAAAAACTGGCTTTGTAATGCGCTCATTAATGTCCTGGTCTCGTCTTCTTTTCACTGGTACTTATAAAATAAAGTTTCTGGGTGTGTTGGCACTTATAATAAGCGTTGGTATTAAGCTCTCGCTGGCTTCAAAACCACTTCTAACGGGAGTAGGAGAGTAAGCTTCCTGACCCTCAGTAAGAGTATTTATTTATTTAGCCAAATATTCACACAGAATGATCAAGTCAACATATTTTTACATGTTTTAGGAGTAAACTTTAAACTACATAAGCACCGTGTCTATTAACAATTGAAAATGACTGTGACCCTAAAACCTTTCTCAGTTAATGCACTGACCCAAAGGAATCAGTCCAAGGCTGACGATTCGAACAAATAACAAAGACTGATTTCGTGGATTAAAAAATTTGAACTCTTCTGTAGCGTAGCATCTGCCAATGACAGTCAACACATCCAAAACACTAAGTTGATTTACAAGTCAAGTTACAAGTTACAAATCAAAGAGACAAAACAAAGTTATATGGCCTGGTCTGGGCTATGTCAAGTGTTTGGAGGGATCAGGAAGCAATATGGGAGCAGTATGGGTATAGTATAGGGGCAATATGAAAGGAATATACAAACAGGCGTCGACATCGGCAATGGATAGATTTAATTGTCGAAAAAAGGCGCTGCCTAGATGTGATCGAATAACCCTTGTGCAACTACTTTACTTAAGGCATTATTTTCAATTGTTTATCTCACTTGTTTATCAACTAAATTCTTACTTCCTAAGAACCAGTGGGGTTTCTGATATTAGATACTGTAACAATCGGTAGCTTTTATTCAGATCATATTTGGAACTGATTTCATTTGAACAGAGCTAACAATGCAGGAAATTACCCACGAATTTGGCCAAATGAAGTTCGGTTGTTGGTCTAAAAATTATCCACTACCAGCGTTTTCTTTGAGTGCAATGGTGATTCATGATTTCCGATTTGAAGCGTGGAGTTCCTCTTTTTAAGTCGATTTCTTAGTTTTCCATCTGGTAGCTGATTGTTCTGTATAATGTATGGGTAGCGTTTTGTGATATTGTCAGTCACCGCTTGTTGTTTCCAGGTACCTTTCTACCGGTCATAAAACTGGTTTGAATATAAAAGAACATTTCTGGTTCAAAATCTCTTCCTGTTAATACTGCTTTATCTCAACTACTGTTAAATTCTCTACCAAACAAACATTCAATAACAAGAAAAAAATGAAACCCAATCTTGTTAGCCTTTTAAGATTAAAATAAGGAACTCGCTACAAAATATATCATTACACATTGGCGTAATACTTGATATACAACTCACGTGTTGCTCCGTTTTTTTCTCTCATACAGTAGACAAGTAGTGAAATATTAGAAACGACTTAAGCAATATTTCACATCCATTCCCTTCAGTTATCATTCATACAAATTTCCTTTTGGCAGTATTTTCATCAATAAGTGCCTTTAAGTGTTGCTCTATAGAAAGTCGTGCTTAACATCTTTTAATATTAATGTACTTAATAAGGTAGTTTATTTTAGCAGTAATTTGTGAAATATACCATCCAACCAGAAACAAAAGTCTTTTAACACATTTCAGAAAGGACTGGGTGATACTGTTTTCCTCGTTTACTACTTGTTCCGCTGATGCGTCTATTCGATACTTCAAAAGTACACGTCGAGTTCCCGTCTTCTTTACTGGAATACAGCATACGCGGCTGCACTGTTTTAAATACATGTTAGTAATTGCATCGTCGTATGTTTTTAAATTTTAACGTCATTTTCTGGGTCGCACGGTTCCTTTCAGAGAGACTTTGTTTTGGCACGGAGGAATTGCTTGGCCAGATGCCCCCTTTTCTGACGCCAACCAAGGGCTTTTTCTTTTGTAAAGTTCCAACTCTTGTCTCCCGCTTGGGGAATCGAACCTGGAACCTCTTGGTTAAAGTGCAGCTGTACTCGCCATCAGGCCACGGCTCCTCTGTGATTGCATCGTGCAATAAAGATAATTGGTAAACTGATACAAAAGATATTTTGTCGGGCTGTAAAATATCTGCTTGTGCGTTTATTTCGAAGTTTTGATGCTCAAACTTAACATTCACTAATCTTTAAATAGAGTATTACCTATTTATCATGGGAAATCCTATAATTAAGAGAAGAAAATAAGCCACTGCATGGTGATTCTTGCAAGGGTGCAAAGGGAATAATATGAGGATCAACAATGAATCAACAATGGCGATGAAACAGAAAGACAACTACAACAAATTAATACTCACGTTTGAAATGTCTTGTAAACTGGAGACGCTGTATTAAGACACAATGGAACAATACCAGTCTTGCGGTGAAGCTCTGTAATAAATCTGAAGACACTTTCCTTTACTTGCGTCACTGAGTACAGTCCATCTTCATAGCTTAAGTCATATAATGACGGCGCGATTGGTTCCAAGTCTGTGAGGCAAAACCACGGAAACATCAACAAACGTGAAAGCGGCTATAAAGTACACGTGTTTGAGGATGTGCACTTTCACAAGAAAACTTAACTTTCGCAACAGATAAAAACTGACTAATTGTTCTCGGTTCTATTCTATTCAACTCCTTAACAAGACAGACGAGCTGGCACCATTACATCATTCTCGAATTTTGTTATGCAAAGAAACTCGTACAATTCAGAATGAGCATAAGTTGTGGATAGAATTTAAAGTTTAATAAAGGTCTCTGTGACTAATGTTTTTAAGTTGTGATGTAATGCTTAATACAGTGGAAAGACAATGATATAAGGTAGATCCGGTTAAAGTCGTTTTAGTTCTTCCTACCAAAGATAACAATGGAAACTTTGCAGTTGATCGTTATTATCCATTTTCGTCATTATTTACGAAATGTTAGTGTGCCACGGTGAAAGGAGTTGTTGGAAAGGTAGAGGGTAATCCTCCTTTTCCATGAGTATAAGAGTAATATGTAATACATACATAAAAACGACGCCTCGTTCTGATAAACGGAAACTACACTAACTTAATACGAGAATTGGCATTAAAACATTGTTGAGGTTTGTGGGTAAATGAATAACTGTGCAACAGTTGCAATAAGTATGCAATATCATTCAGAGGCTGTATTTAGGAAGGCGGTAAATTACTATATCAGGAACTTCTACATGTCTTAAAAAATAAGCTAAACTATATAGTTCTCTTGCAACTCACCTCCGCTATATTGCCTTCCATTGGGTGTGTTGTGGCAACAGGAGCACATACAAGTATGGTACCTTAATCGGCCTTCATCAAGATATGGGTGGGACAATGCATCAGCAACAGATATTCGACGATCCGGGTTAAAAAGAAGCATTCGGCATAACAAATGAACTGCTTCATGCGTTGCAAGCGGTGACAAATTATAAAGCTTGTGCATGGACGGAGGCTTCAAACTTTGCGACATAATATATTTAAAAGCTCCCTCGCTTGCACCTGAGGCACGGATGTCTTCCGGGTGTGGTGTTCCAAGAAGATCAAGAACCTGATTAAGCTATTAAAACGCAAAATCATCAAAGATTAAGTAGTTCCTGAAACTGTATGCAAATGAAAATGGTCAAACAGTAGACACATTGAAAAATATTTATCATGAATATCAATAATAGCTAGTGCATCACTTTTCACCACAAATACACCGCTCTGGTCCTTCTTCTCGCTTTCTCTCTTGCCAAATATAAACAAAAATAAAGATTACAAAAAAGATAAATTATCAATAAAATTTGTTTACTACAGATATGAACACCCCATATCTATATCACAAATAAACACTATTATACTCATCAAGGCAATTAAAATTTCATGGGAGATTACAACGCCTATTTAGAATAGCACACCAAATGTATGTATATTTCCTTTTACAGCAGTTGTGACGTGATTGCTCAGCAGTTGAAAAACAAAACAAGGTCCAAAGTTTATCAAACACGACAGAACAAAGTCTTGATGAAATGGATTTCAATTCACCATCTACCGGGATAAAATGTGGTACTCTTTGATTGTTTTAACTCGATTTCAAGACGTATCTTTACAGCAACCAAATTGTATGAAACATAGCTTGTGCCTTAGTTTACATAAACGTATGAAGTAAGGGTCGCCTGACCATGTCCCAGCTGCATAACAGTACAGTCAATCGACTTAATGAGTGGCGCATATTTCTTCCAGTCTAAGCTTCTGTCAATAACATATGTTTCTACATTATAACATTTATCAAAAAAGTCTTTCAGCAATTAGCTATATGGTTGTTCTTGTTTTACGGTCGAGTTATTGACTGAGAACGTAAAACAAGACGCATGACAGTGATTCCTCAGCCTGTCACTGTTATCAGTGGTGATCTTCCAACCCCATTCTTTCAGTGGTGTCGTATTTGGTACTGTGAACTATTTCTCTAAAATTTGATATGCAGTATCTGTTGTTGAGGGCTTTGGTTNCTCTCTCTCTCTCTCTCTCTCTCTCTCTCTCTCTCTCTCTCTCTCTCTCTCTCAACATCTAATGGAGTCAGGTTTAAATTACTTTGTCTGTGCAATAGTTGGTTCATTTACAGGCCAATTGTTACCAAAGTACACACTCACACAACATACACACGTGACGAATGTCAAATACGTTTATTATCATTTAATTTTGGCTAACATTGGCTTTAATTACAATTTACTTAATTTCTCTACAACAGCCTACCTGCTGGACAGGACTTTGTGCTTGAAATAAGATTTTACGACCAAGGAGTTCAGCAAATATACAACCAATTGACCAAATGTCAACTAAAATTCAAAGCGATAACATTTAAGAGAAATAAAACACGATTAATGGCATATACAAATTAGAGAAAACACTTGTGTCTACGTTTACTAATGTCAAGAATAATTTTTAAAACAGACATCGCAAAGCTCTAGCGATTCATGCCCTTTACTCAGATAACAATTGAGGAATCTGATACCAAATTAAGGTAGGTGAGCCACATTAGTGTCCTGGTATTATTTTCCGGTGTTTTCAGGGAATTTGTATACAAAAATTAAAGTTACGGCTGATGGGTTTCAAATTCCAAAATTCTCTATCAAAATAATGTTACTTAATGTGATGAATATTAGAATATCAAATCACTTCTATACCTGAGAAATGAATATTCTATATTGTATCTTGTAGCTTGAAATGGTAAATGCCCTCTTGTTAAGAGACTGAAGTTGATTGAAAAACGAAATATCTAAGACCTGTCTTTTTATGCATGATGAAATGCTGCGTGTTTTAAACTTAAAACCATGTTTTGCAAAGAACACACCTCCCCCACTGGAGAGCCACTTGGAAACCTGTGGAACACACAGTCTGTTCAATTAACATTAATAGCTCTAACTACATCAGAAAACAGCTTACCTCCATATGAATGGAATGTGGCTCCTGACAGAAGTTCTGGTGCTCTGTAATACTGAGTTACAACCTGAGTATGAAATAACAGTTAAGAAATAAACATTTAACAGAGCCAAAAAAGGATTATGTGGAAATATGTTTTTTGATATTTCTAAAGAATTTCATACAAGATTACATGAAACAAGGTTTTCAAAAGAAAATAAATTATCTGCAATAATCTGGAGGGAATATTCTTAATCCTGATTTTTAAAATGATTAAAATGAAGTAAAACTTGTAAATGACAATACGAATTATGAAGTTGAAAACCAGCGTTTAAAGAAACACTTTCAAAAATTTATCACTGGAGGGCCACTTTAATGCTAGATGTTAAATACACTAACAAAAATGTTGTCAACATACACCCAAATCTCTTTGAACAGTTAGTTCCTTTACTTTATTTTTCCATTCTCTACGATTTTAAGCATTATTGTTGCTTGTTATTAATATTTCTAACCATGTCAACAATAAAAAAACTTAAATTTTAATTAAAATTATAAAAATAATTTCAAAATTATTATAAATATGAAAACTGATGGCAAATCTACACTGATCACAGGATTTTTTTCTCAGATTTCAATACAAAAATCAATAATTCTAAAACTAACAAAAACGAGATTTATAGATGGCCTGGAAAAAGATAATATAAAAATTGCAAAAATGCTCTCACTAGATATTGCAGAACATAAAATACCAGAAAATATTAATCACTAACCCACAAGGGGAGTTGCTAAAATCAATATTATTACAGTACATGTATGATCAAAGCAGCAAAATAAAAATGTGACAAAAAATCCCCAACCAAAACACTAAAAAAATGCTATGCAGACAAATTAATAAAATTGGCAACAATAAAAGATTTTCAATTGCCTACTAGTTTGGATCATTGGCTGTTCTTTTTGTTAAAAAATGATTTCTTATATAGATTAGTTTTGTTAATTTTTACACACTAACATATATACATAATAAGTCACACGTGTGTAAAATTACGAGTAAAATTTACAATAAAATTTGAAAATTTAACAAAAACCCACATCATTTCAATTACAAAAGAATAAAGGTTGTTCCTTATTGAAATACTTTCATCAAACTCTTCAATATATCACTTGGATTCAATCTTTGATAACAATTATGCTCTAACAAATCAACTGACAACCTTCTAAGCTACTTTATGAACCAAACCAATTATCAAATTGAAATTAAAAATTAAAGTTACCTCTTGTGTCATTTCCCTGCTTCTGTCTGTTTCTTCACATCTTGCAAGGCCAAAGTCACAGATCTGTAATAAGACAGTTTCCCCACTATAGAATCTTTAGGGTACTAAGTTAACACTAGTAATAAGCTACCCAGTGCATAAATATCTGCATATTAGTAGAGTATTAACCACTGGTATGTGAGGCAGCAGTTGTGTAACAAAGACAAGCTTAACAAAGAGTGCATTTGTTTTAACTTACTATATTTTTTTCACAATGCCTCTCATAAGCTGGATAAGACTCTGAGCTAACTCTGAGCAACATCTAGAAAATTCCCTTTGCATTATTTTTTTAATCACAAAATATCATTCAGTACTTTTAATGGTTTAAAAGTGCCTTTTATAAAATCATGTGACCTCATCTAAATTTAAATGCTATTTACAATAATTCTATGAAATGCTTTTGTACTCCAAACCTTCCAAAAAATAGCTGGGAGTCATGAGTGACTTTATTAATTTCTGCAGATTCATAACACAGACTGGATTGCTCAGGGATGAAAACTTTCCCCACTATTTGTGGAATTGGATAATATCACACAATGCTTACCTAACAGCACATTATCAAAACACATGTGATGTAGGATTTTAAAAACAGGTCTTTTACCTTGAGCTGGCAATTACTGTTGACAAGTAAATTTCCAGGCTTTATATCACGATGAAGAATTCCTGCTGAATGTAGATACTTCAGACCTATGAAAATCCAATAATCGTACACCATTAAACAGTAGGTACCAGTTACAATGATCACATCAACATCATTCATCAAACATTAAAAAACAGTTGCTTAACATACTCAATAGCCATTTCCTCACATTCAAGGTCCAATAAACAGTAATGGAAAATCAAGATTTGAAAAATCTCAAAAAGAAACTGAGCAGATCAAACTTAAACAATAGTCTGTGTGTTTGATTTCTTAAACATTTGCCTAAAAACATGATTTAGCATTGCGTTAATTGCTTAACCATGTGGAAGTCTTGAAAAAAATCTAAATAGTAATTTACTTTACATGGGCATGCCTCCTCTTTAACTTTGTGTTCCAAAAACATGCAATTCTTGTTATTATCATAGTTATCAATATCAAGGTCCTCTTCACATTTCTCTACCTTTCATGTGAAAATCTGAAAATTTTCATAGTTCAAAGTAAATCTCCACTACAGGTGCAAATTAATGAAAGAAGGAAGTTTGAAGCAAATTATTTAAAGTCACAGACTATTTGATCATCTTTGTTAAACTATATTTGATTATGTTACAAGCACTACCACTGATACAAACAAAAACAAACTATGACATGTTATTTAGTTGCATTATTCCATGACCTTCCTTCAAAATTCATTCATAATGTGGTGACCAAATGAAAAAGCTTGAAACCAACAGTTTGATTCAACTGGAATCTTTTTCTTAACGAGACTTGAAATACTGATGGTTAACTTTTATTGTATTTCTCCATGACAAAAACACTCTTTTCCATTTGACTGCAGTCAGAATAAGATTTATGGTCAGACTGAAAAGTCCATGATATCAAAATTAATTCTATACAACCCTTCAAGGTACCAACTATTTAATATGTTTAGTGGACATGGGTAGTGCTACATGGAAAGACTTAACCAGAGGGGCCTTGCCAATGCTCTACAAAAACATAGGAATCCAGACTTGAAAAACAATGTTTTGAAACAATGCTAAAGTCAGGCAATGACAATCAATTACTCACAGACATAAAAAATTCTATGATGTTATGATTATTATTATTATTATTATGATGATGATGATCAAGATTGCCAATGACCTTATGAGAAGAAAAATAGCATAAGTGATTGATGACATGCTCAAATGTTGTTTTCCCTTCAAATGTGAATCTGCTGACAACTCACTGACATTTTCTTAAATCAGAAAATCCTGATTTAAGAAAAGGTCTTCTGGCAGTTTCAGTCAAGGACTGACAAGATTTTGTCATCAAAATGCATTTATGGCAGTCAAGTGACTTGGACAAAATACCTAGAGAAAATCCAAGACCCTTTGAATTATGCAGGTCAATATTCCTTGGGGTTACAAAGTGGAAAATAAAACCAGCTGATTAAAACAAATGCAGCATGGGTAAGCAAATGGTGTAACAGATGATATTTAAATCCTAATGAGAAATTCAAAATGCATCAAATGTAAACCTGCTTTCTTCTGTATAACGTACAGTACACATTACTTTATCTATCTCACCAATATTTATATATCATAATAAACATAAGCATAGGCACTACCTGACATGACACTTTCAATGCATACATATAAACACACATTAAAAATTTGTTTGTCTTATTATTGTGTGACCATTACCCTTACTATTCAATACATCAAAATTCATTTAAATGCAAAAAAATCTACTTCCCATAACATTCTATTAATAATAATTTTTCTTTTATCCATTGTCAAAGAGTGAGTATTCTTATTGTTCATAAACGAGCCTGTGAGAAGTTATGCTGGTCAACTTATACTGAACCCCAAAAACTTCAGGTCATTATTTAGAGTTTCCATAATGAAAACCAAATTATTCTTACACAAAACAGCAATAACACTACATTTCCTAACAATAATACCTACATGGCATCTCTGCAGAGGTGCTAACTGATTTCTGGCATTGAGGTATTTGTCATGTGTACTCCTATTTGATGTAGACTAAGTTCTCCTATATTTCAAAAAAGATTGAGCAAGTGCTCTTTATACAATACAAATGCAAATACAAACCTCTAAGTATCTGATAGAGGAAAACTTTGACATGATCTGATGACAATGGCTGGGGTGAAACAATTATTTTGTGTAAGTCAGATTGCATTAGCTCAGAGACAACATATCTTTAAATGAATTAAGGCTTTCATTACAACATGCATATGTAAAGAAAAAGTCATAACTTTTAACCCTGACAGTAGATTGCATATTATAACAATAGTGTCACTAAATTAAAAACTAAAGGTACACACACAGCTATTCATGCTTTAAAATAACAATGCCAACTAAAATCTGGCATTAAGTCTATAGCCATGACAGGCCAGAGTTCCCTTGTTAGTATGGTGGTAATAGTGGGACCATTATTTTTATAGAAATGACCCTGTTCCATTAAATAATCAATGAGAACTTGGAGTAGTAGATAAGTGGTAGTATTCTGTTGAACATGCACGAGATTTATGGTTAAGTCTAGTCATAGCATATAAGTGCTACACCACATGTTTCTCCACCATAATTGGTATTTTTCAAATCTTTTATGACTGCTGGGGCAGAAGGAAAACAAAATAAAACAACAACAACAAAAATTGTTCGCAATAACTTTTGACAAAAGCTATACTGAATGATGACAATTAACCAACCCTCTGGCGTGAAGTGGATTTGAATCCTGGTACTAGTAAAACAACTGTTTATTTCTTTACGGGGATAAATAGCAATATCAACGGGAATGTATGTATTCAAGTACAATTAAATACCAACTGACAAGTTTTTCTTGTTCAATCTGGGGCTTGTGCTCTCCTTTTAACACCAACGTGGGAAAAAAGACATAATCATCCAAAAATATGGCCTATTCTATCTTATGGCAACCAAAAACAGTTACATTTTGTTTCTGTTCAATCATGAAAAACATCTTCAGAAAAACACAAAATAAGTACTTCATGCGTGATTCTTCACTATCAAATATCAGCAGCATTTTTCCATGACTGCAAAACACCCTCACGCGATATATATATATAACCTTATTCACAAGTCCATGACCAAAGTCACGCGATTTCAAGTCATTTTTCCATGATCTTGTGAAAATGTGGCTATAGATTACCTGGCTAGTCCGCATTGAATCCATTGTGAATAACTTGGGAAATACACAACGACATAAAAACATTAATTATTATACATTCAAAGTTTAAAGGTAAAATTAAGGTGACCAATCCTTTTCTCCTCTGTGAAATAATAATATTTTCAAAACACTGACGTCACTGGGGATACAATTACCTATCCACCAGAAGTAAACAAGCAAAAAAAAAAACCAGAAAAAAGACAAAAAATGCGATATATAGGCCATACAACCAATCCACTGGAACGCCAATATACAGGAAAAAACCAAATTCAATTAACAGCCGGCGTATTTTCGCTTTAATGGTGTAAAAACCCAGTGAACTGCGAGAACGTGTTTACACCTTTGCCAGTCGTATCATCCCAACACAAATGATAAAAATAATAATAATAAATAATAATAATAAAAGTTGGGATCATTACTTCACAGTAACATATTCTGATCAAATTCCTCCCCGCAACAAATCAAAACTCAAAATCGACAATATGAAGTAAGGGCAAAAGGATACAGCTCCTCAAAGTTCTCTAAAGGGTCAGGTTGTAGAATGTCGAGGGCTTTTAACACCTGCGTAAAAAGAAAAAAAGTTCAGTTGACAATCTTGAATGATAAAAAGGACTATCTAATGAGATGCCAATAACGAATTTCCCTTACAAATCAAGCTAAAGCATACAATTTTATTTAACTGATAAGGGTCACAAACTTTGCTGCTTTAGAGAAAATTATTAAAGAACTCTACAATGAAATTACATATGTAGACAATCCAAAAAAAAATACACGCGAGGAAATACGGGACTGTATTTGACTGACGTATCCCGTACTTGGCTACTTAGACTTCTAGCGTAAGTAATATTCATTAAGGCCTTAAACACTTGTAGATATCTGGCACCTTTCGCCTTTCTTTCTTGCCGGCCTCCAATTTCTCACATCAAATAGAAATAAAACACACCAACCCATGTAAATCTTCATCAAACAATACGAAGCGTGCTGTGCAACAGCCTTAGTGAATGCCTCCATCTTGAGCAAGAAAATATTAACTTGTCTTAACAAATGCCAATCAAAACCAATTATATACTTAGTTATTTATACCTACTTCTATGCATGTAAAAGTTTTTTTAAAAAATCAATCAACTGTGTGGTTATCTGCTGGTCTTACATTGTCGTGATGGAAAAAGCACAACATCCGTAGTTCCCTGTAGACCCGTTTGCTAGATACGATGTTTTGAAAGACATTGGGCATCTTTTTAAGGGCTACTCGTCTTCCACTTCTTGGATCAGTGACAGCCCTGCAAAGATAAATCAGTGATCTTTATTATTAAGAATATATCTGGAAATGTTATTCTGATGTAACCAAAAAAAATAAAATAAGAGAGCTCGGTCAGTCGGTAGGGATGAAAATTACCGGTACAGCTACTTAAATATCTTACGAAAAAACAGGGTATTCCACAAATGGAAATTATTTTTCATGTTATGTTATTATTTTACATGAAATGTGACCACTGGGTTAAAAACACTTGTCAACAACCCATATACTCAACTACACGATGACAGCAAACGTAAATATGAATTGCTTTGCTTCAACACCGAAAGCAGATATACTAGGTTGTCAATAATTTCAATTCATTCAAATGCAATAACAGTTCGATATGGGGTTCTAAGAAGCAAAATGTAACCCTTAGTTTAGGGTGTGTTTTGTCTTGTAAGTTTTACCAATAAATAACAAGAAACTAAATAATTCTACGAGGAAATAACATAAAAATGACATCAATTGTCACTTGCCAAACAACTCCAAATGCTCCATAGCCGATAGGTCTGTCTGGCTCCACATTTGTTGTATCACGTTCCTGGTCTAACGGCTTGATACTGTCTTGGTTAAAAAGGTGATATGAGTGTTTATTTAAATCTCTGTCTTCAGTTTGTGGAAGGATTGCTGTTGAGGTGGACGGGAGAACACGAGCCTTGCACAAAGCCATGTCACAGCAGCCCAAAGGCAAGTCCGCAGGAGTATCAGGCTAGGTCTGAGTCGTCGTACCTTCGGTCTTTCATACCAGTGCTAGTCTAAGACGACTGACCTAGCTCTTCGAAGCCGGGCATCAGCGTACAAACTGGTTTGTTTATGGGTCGTGACCGAGAAACAGAAGACAACTACGGTGTCAGCTTCACCACTTCACAACACCATATCCTTAACTGGCACTGCAGACCGGCGTCAACTCAACAAAGTTGTCCTTCCACTGTGCTCATTTTCTTCGACCCTTACCAATTATTTCACTAAATTATAACACAAAAATAACAAAAATAACAATAATAACAGAGAGGTAAATAAATTAACCTTCGTCACTCTTATCCTTTTAGGAAATTACTGACTGTATACCAACTTTCTTACTATTTATTGCTTTGTTTATATAATACCCAAACTCTGACTCTCTTTTACTGACAAAAAATGAGAGCAAATTTTTTCTTTTATGGGACACAAAATTATTGCACTTTAATTCAATAACTACTTTTCAGAACTAAATTCGTAGGGGGAAAATGTATAAAATTAGATTAAAACTTATTAATACATTTTTTTGAAAAATTAATATGAAACAAGAAACCTACCCTTCTGCCCCCTTTTTGCTTGGCACTATTCTATATATCAAGAAATAATTTTTCAAGGCCATTGTAATTTGTCATGAAAGCTTTTACTTCGCATGCGTAAAACGTTTAGAGGCGCAATGTCCTTTGGGATTATTCTCAATAGGCGTCTATTCAATAAAGGCGTGGTAAATAGATTGTGAGGAGAGTTACCAATATTGTTCAACGCACACAATGCGACAAAAGACAAAGAAAGTAATGAAAGCAAGCTGACATTGTGGTCTGCTCTGGCTAGGGACCCATAGCAACGGAGGGAAGAGTGTTCCTACCATTTTCCGACTTGCTTGAGATAAAACAAAAACCATGATTATTGAATTTACCAAATGGAATGTGAAATATTTTAACTGGTCCTTTACTTAAAAGAAATACATCAGATTTTCTAAGTTTTTTCATGTTTAAATAACAGTGAAAATTTCCTTTGTGAGTCCAAACACATTTAAAATTTGCATTTAGATTTGATAATATTTAAACAGGATTTATTGTGTCACTGAAATGTTGTTTTTCGTGCAAATCATATGTTGGAATTAAACTATGCATTTCAGGCAGTAATAAGAAGTCTCCTACCCAAAAAGGAAAAAAACAACCCCATGAAAAGAATAGGGTGGGTGGGCGAGTGAAAAAAATCCACCCCTTGCAAAAGTGTACGTCGTATGTCCATAAATCATTTCCGAGATTTTTAAAAAATGGAAACTATTCCCTGTGTGCATGACTTGTTTTAGGTTAAAACTTGTCTAATTTTCTTTGTTATTTTATTGTTTGTGTATTTACGACCATTTGAGTCCTGGAGAAGAACTTCTTGTGTAAGCTAAGCTGGGCCTTCTTACAAGCATAAAACCATGTTCTAGGATCCCAGAGAGTATCGTAGACCAAAAACCACCCTGCATAAAGGGGGTGTCGAATCCCTGCCTTTTGTCATTCCTCTG
The DNA here is from genome assembly GCA_003991215.1 of Morbakka virulenta. Lineage (NCBI taxonomy): Eukaryota > Metazoa > Cnidaria > Cubozoa > Carybdeida > Carukiidae > Morbakka > Morbakka virulenta. The sequence continues at coordinate 1,361,695 of RDPX01000021.1, read as the reverse complement.
TCTGTGAGGTACTTTTTCTTTGTTCTGGCACGTGTTTGCTTAAGATATAGATTAGTTTGTAGTTTCAAATCCATTGAAACTGACTAGATGGTTATGTACTACAGATTGAAGTTTGCTTTCTTGGAGTTCTTCAGCCACTGGTTAAACACACAACTTGAATTTTATCTAACCAGCGTTTTTTCCCTTTACCTTGAAAGTAATATCGGATGTTCCAATAAATACTTGTATTAAAAGCCAGCTTTTAAATGCTGATGGATTATGACATGAAATTTTTGACCCTATGTTTATACTCTCATTGTTCACGTAACTCATGTAAAATATGACTCTTTAAAGTCAACGAAATTTCTATCCAAGGAGTTCAACAAAAAGGGTCCTGGGAACGGTACACTGATAAAATTAATGAAGGCAGATTGTCTCAACAGATTGCGACTTTTGTCTCGGTATTGGGTATGGAAATTCAGTAGCTATCTCTGCTTTAACTGGCCAAATGTGGCCAGTTAAAGCAGAAACTTTGTGAAAGCACCCTTTCACAAAGTTTCCTAATATATGTTTATATTATTCCATACGCCTTAAATTACCTTAAGAAAAATTTACTTAATTATTCAGTACCCCAACCGACTTAGGCAAAGAGGTGCGAGTGAAAAGGAATGGACTCAAGTACTTTACATTCACCGTATGTATTACACTAGACGCGCATGTTCCAATACGTGAAGTGTCAAATAAGTACATACCCTGAATGGCAGTTTTCAAAGCATTCCCACTTCTTTGAATAAGAGCTACCGTTAATACATAAGGTGAGGGCTTATTCGAAAAGCTGACAAGAGAGAGAGGGGAAAATGGAGAGGGAGAGAGAAACAGAGAGACACAGAGACACAGAGACACAGAGAGACAGGGAGCAGTGTGTGACAGTGAACGTGCGTGTGTGTAAGGTGTAAGACTCGGTGAAGGCAAGAGTAGGTAAAACTTAATGACCGATGACCTTCAGTTGAGTTTGCTTGAAGTTTCGAAAGCAAAATTTAGGCTCTGAGGTACTCTAGTAGTACTTCTAAAATTTTAACTCAGTGAGTGACATTGCTACTGACTAATATCTGATTATCAATCAAGCTTTAGTGTGAGAAGCTTGATTTACCATTAAGGTAAATGGTAAATCAAGCAGGTTTTTGTAAAAATTTTTAGATGTTTACATCATTCGGTTCTTTATTTGAGAGCCTCCAGGATTTTTTTAGACTTCGACTTCGGATTAAGAAAAGAGAGGGGATGGTTTGCCGATGGCCTTATGTGTTTAGCCTTATTTAACTGCTGAATCGTTGTTTTCAATAGGAGTGTTTAGTAAAGTACGTCACAAGTAAAGTGATTCACACAGGTATATAGTATACTGCTCGCTGTAGGAGTAAAACGTTGCAGCGACGCACTCGATTTCTGTAGTTTGTGTTTGACTCTCTATTGGCTGTACCAGTTTCTCTCTATTGTCTCTGCTTTAAAGGCATAAAATCCCATATAAAACGTGAAAATTGCATCTGGAAGCCATATTTCCCCTCAAGATCCCCCCATTCTCCCCATACAAGAATTTGGGTTAAAACATCACTTTGCATTAATTGATTATCAAGTTATGTATGTAAAGTCTAAAAACCTAGACTAACAATAAATACATAAGGCAGGCAAAGATTTGAACTCGAGTTCACACATGGCTCCCGACTTCTAGCACAGCGACTTAATCTTGCTGTCACTCTTCAACCTTTTGTCTTATTAATGAAATGTGGCTTGTCTTAGTCTTTTCTGTAGATATTGCATAGTGGGAAAGGTGCTGATGAGAAATGTTTTCTCGCTGGTTACAAGATCAGTTTCTGGCATCCTGTGACTCGTTTCCCCAAACATTTTCATCCTCCTGCATTCATCATCCTTCTTTGTCATAAATGTTTCTGTGAATGTCGTTTTTTCCTTGGAAGGTTAGGTTGAGGAAATCTTTGGCTTCTGAGTGCTTTCCTCCATCATATGACTTCAGTGTTTTAAATCTAAGGTCAGCTCTATCTCTTGACCTCACTTTCTTCTCTGTCTTTTTTGACTTCTTCTTCACAGTTCTATACACCTGTTGGCTTTAGCCCTTGTATGGTTCCTAATCATAAAAAAGGCTTTTGTTGTTACTCTTCGCTTTAGTAAATCCTTCTACCAATGTCTACTAATAAACTTCTACTAATAAAGTTTCTTTCCTTGGACAGCTAGGTTGCAGGAGTCTTTAGCTTCTGAGTGTTTTCCTCCATTATATGACTTGAATGATTTTTAGTCTTGAGGTAAACTCAATTTTTTTCTGTCTTCCCTTCACAGCCCCATACACTAGTTGCTTTATGCTTTGTATGTTTTTAACAGTTAAAAAATTACTGGACCACAGGAGCATTGGTCAACAACATTATTTTGCTTGAGTGGTTAGTCACTGCCCAAGACGTCCACGACTCTGTATGGGTAGTTGAGATGAGTTCAAATCGAACTGATGACGCTTCCCTTGTTTCGTTCATACTTAAATTTTTAAATTAATCCTATCTTTCCTTCTACCTGTTAAGAAATTCGAAGCTTTAACTATTTAGAGAATATAAAAAAATATAAATATAAATATAACTATAACTATAACTATAAATATAAATATAAATATAAATATAAATATAAATATAAATATAAATATAAATATAAATATAAATATAAATATAAATATAAATATAAATATAAATATAAATATAAATATAAATATAAATATAAATATAAATATAAATATAAATATAAATATAAATATAAATATAAATATAAATATAAATATAAATATAAATATAAATATAAATATAAATATAAATATAAATATAAATATAAATATAAATAAAAATATAAATATAAATATAAATATAAATATAAATATAAATATAAATATAAATATAAATATAAATATAAATATAAATATAAATATAAATATAAATATAAATATAAATATAAATATAAATATAAATATAAATATAAATATAAATATAAATATAAATATAAATATAAATATAAATATAAATATAAATATAAATATAAATATAAATATAAATATAAATATAAATATAAATATAAATATAAATATAAATATAAATATAAATATAAACATAAAGATAAACATAAACATAAACATAAAATCAAGTCGACGAAAACATGTCTCCTGACCAATGGATGAAATTCGTGTGGAATAAGAGTTGGAATACTTCCGAGTGTATGCTCCACGAATATATTCCGACACCTTCAGGAAAATCTGCAGGCGATGACCTAAATCGAAGGCACTGGGTCCTTCTAAACCGAATTCTCTCTTTGTGGTTATGGCCGACTTCGCAGTAATATGCATCACGTTGGACTGATTGGCAACCCAAACTGTGTATGCGGTAACGTGCAAACACCTCAACATCTACTTAATTGCCGTACGATAGGCATCAGAGGTGACATCAGCACTGTTTATGACGCATTTCGAAATTGGCTGAATCATAACAAGCTACTAGATATCTAATTTTTCATACTTTTTCCAGTTTCTTATTAGTTCATACGAATATATATATATATATATAAATATATATATATATATATATAACCCACAAAGGGCGAAACAGTACTGTCTGTAGCTTGAGTATATATATATATATATATATATATATATACATTCGTAGTAAAATAGTAAAATACAGTAAAGATGGGCAGAAAGTATTCAATAGGCCATGAATAGCAAAAACAAGCTAAACGCTTCCCAAAGTTCCTTCTTTCAAGACCACTTATCACCATAATACTATATGCTTTTCTCGTGTAGTTTATATTCACCTTCGAGTTAAAGCTTTAAATCAATCACGACTAAAACTTCGTCTTGCAAAAACTACAATCGAAACACCATCCCGCAAAGGAATGAGAAACTAAACAGCTGAGAAACCAATTTACCACATTCCATACACTTACATACCATGCAATCAACACCACAAATACTGTATTTCACACTTCATGGGTCATTAGAAACAACTCCTGCAACGTAACACCCCTGTGTGAACCAATGACTTTTTTATTGCCTCAACAAACAAAATAACAAATACCATAAATGTCTGCAACAGCGAGCAGCATGTCCTAACAGGCTAAATTGCTTTGCTGCTATGACTGATGTCAACTTTAGGACTATTGATCATCAAAGCCATGACCTTCAGTATTGGTTGACCATGCTCAGATGGTCACCAAATCGCTTCTTGCCCTTTGGACAAAATGTTTGCGTTTGAACGCATTTTCCCTGTCTACTTCGGCGCTGGTTTTTGGCCAAGAGAACCTTTCTTCGGAAAAGAGGAGAGAGAGAGAGAGAGAGAGAGAGANTTATTTTAACTCAAATTGTAATATTTTTATGCAACATTCTTTTTAGTATTAATTTATACAAAAGTTTGTAAATTAACTTTAAATTGTAATTTATTGACTTTCTAGGCCTTTCTTTTTTTTAAACATTTGTAAACATTTTTCATTTTATGTTTGTGGCAAATAAAAACTTACTTACTTATTTACCAAGGATGACAAATCCACAGGAAGTTACTAAATTCCAGACACCTGGTCATGGCGTCAATAAAAATACGAACAATATAACTAACACTTCGTTGGCTATACAAATCAGCTTCTGCAATGTAACAAGTCTATGTCAAGGTTCAAATGCAGTTATCTCTGCAGCAAGCAATATAGCAACTCATAAGACCCCTACCAGCGCCACATGTTTAATTCCCTGTGGTCCCACTGGGGGCTTTTTTGCACAAATCAAAACAACAACCAGGGACGGATCAGTCGCAAGTGGAGGGGTGTTCCAAATACTTTTTTCAAAGTTATACCCGAATGGTTAAAAGGGGGTTCCAAAGTGAATGTACAGTGTTTCCTGAGGGAAAAAAACTTTCTTTTTTCCAGATCAGGCTCTGAACAACCTAACTTGACCTTCAAACACACTAAACACCTTCAAAGCCGGTCGCACCTTCTCAACACTTAGGAAAAAAAATTATTTAGAATTAAGAAGAAATGGCCCTGTAATTAGATACAAAAATAAAACCTTTTTAAAAATGTAGATTAATCTGAACCCCAGATAATATAGAATTTTGAAGAATCTTGTGTCAGACCTGATGTAACGATGCATTTGTAATGCTGTCCAACAATTTTAAGACTTGGTTTTAAAATTTGCAGATGCACAGTAGAGTTACTGGATTTCTAGGAACAGCATAGACTGTGAAGACAAGAAAGCTGCTTACCACATATGGTATGTGTCATCCAAGAAGTAACACTGACAGATTGTGTGTACCAAAAAAAGAGGAGGTGGAGGAGGGTTGATAGATCCTGAAGATTGCATTAGTGCAAAAGAGAATAACGTAGCATGGTACATAAAGAACGCTGCATAATCACTATGCCACAGAAGGTCAGGTATGATGAAAACCGGACGTTGTAAGGAAATGACGGATAACAAAAACCTACAAATGACCGAGCCTGAAAGCAAATGGACAGAAAATATGATGTATGGACAATTCCATAGAGATGGAAGGAAGGACAGACCAAGAGAAAAGGTGGCTATGGTTGTCAAAAAGTGAGTTGTAACCAGAAACGAAAGCCTTTATCTGTGCTGCTAAAAAGCAAGTGCTAACAATTAAGAATAACAAGCACAGAGTTGATATTACAGCAAAAAGTGATAAGTGCAGGACTTGTGATGAGGAAGTAGAGACTGTATGGCGTGGCAGCCTAGAAACAGGTAATGAATACAAATTCTGTAAAGGCAAGAGTCTACAGATTCCAGGACAATTTTAAATGTAGATTTTGTGGCGATTTGATCGAGAATGTTATGTACTTTGTTAGTGGTTACAAACAACTTGCCCAAAAAGAGTACCAGCATAGACATGACAAAATTGTGGCTGCATTAATTGGCTATTGTGCAATAAATATTACCTGAAACACAACGACAAATGGTACCAAAATCAGCCGTCTCCTTTTGTAGAAAACGAAAGGTATAAACTCGTTGGATGTTTCTATTTAGACTGATTGAGTCATTGAGGGTAGAGGATCCAACATTGTCATCTTCAACTAGAAAGAAAAAGGAGTGTTTTGTTATTGATGTAGTCATTTCTTCTGGGTAAAACATCAGGGCAGAAGAGTGGGAGAAGGTCAGCATATAGAGTATAGTGAGCTAAAGCAGGACGTAATGAGATTTTTGAATGTTAGAGCAATTATGTCATTGGCAATCTCCCAGGTAAACACATCTGTGCAACAAACAATTTCTAAATCGTTACCTGTGATGGAGTCCAACATATCCTCGCGTTATTGTGGAGACGTAACAGTTTGGCACTTTTCCGAATTCTACTTCATCATATTTGACACTGCTTTTGGAATTAGCTGTACTGACTGGGAGGAGGTTGAAATTGTCCCATATTTTATTAAAAGTTATGAAGAAATAAATTTTCGACAATTTGACATACAACACTCTGTTTTTGCGCAAACATCCTTGTCTTTACAGAAGTAATCAGGGAATCTGGAACAAGAAAAACAAACAACTTTTGTGTCTTAGATAGCATAACGAGAAAATGTACCATGACTAACTATAACTACCACTAATGTAGGGGTGATTAGAGATCAGCAGATACTGACTACATCTAAATCGTCAGTTCCCCACTCTTAGTATTTATATTAGGTATAACTTCCGGGATATTCAGAGAATCGACTGTTAGCAGATAGTGTTCATTCCTGGATGCAGATTTGGAAATGTCTACATTTTCGTTAGTGACGGAGGTGTTTTTGAGGTAGATGGTTTTCATGGGTACCCGTCCCTGGATATATTTTGTCAAGCGAGACTGCAGATATCGACATGTTTTGCCAACAAAGTACACACCGCAGCATGAATATGTGAGCTGGTAGACAAATCAGCTTCTAAGCAATTTCTCTGCTGGTGATTTGAAGGATGGAAGCACTCCTTTACGTTCCCTGAGAGTGATCACAATTGCGCCTGGAACACTGCCTTTGAGTACAACACATGCATAGTCCTCCGTACTTTCCCCATAATGCTTGGATTATTTACAGCCTCGATCAATACGTTTTGAATTACTCAGGTCAGAAATTGGTGGTTAAGTTAAGTGACATTTTGCAAGCATCGTTAAAGTAATATGTTTATTCAAAATACCAAGTTTCAGACTAATTGATGTTGTACTTGACATGCTATTATGGCTGGTTAGGTTACTTTACCCTTTCTTTTAACCATAAAATATTTTATTTGTATCAGTTACATTATATGATAAAATTGATGTAAATGAACTTGTTAAATTGCTAACATTGGGGGAAAACAGAGTACTCAGAAGTGTTTCTCACGTCTCATTTCATACAAGGATCTTATCTTGTGTTGGTAAAACTTGATACACAACCTGCTCACTATAAATGGAATGTTATTGAAATAAAGAGTGAAAAATGTACTTTGAAATGATTACATGAATTGATAGAAAGAGGTGAACCCATCATATTTCTTGTAAGAGTCAATCAACCGAAAACAGTACGTAAAGTGGGATGCGAGACATTAATTTACCGCAAGAAAAAATATAGCAGTCTGAAAAAAATTACTTTACTTGACAAAGTATTCATTATTTTGTTTAAGTCCATAAAAACGATAAGAACTCTTTCAGACTTGCCGCTTTTAGCGGAACAACTCATTTTTCATGGCGGTCGACCTGTAAACGCACCTACAAGGTGAAACTTCATAAAAAAGCTTTCTCGATTGATATTCTTGAAGGTAAGATATCCTATTAACATAGTTCAAACAGGATAAACCTGACTAACAAAAATTACGAGGTAAAGAATATCTGTGACTATTCTTATTTCCCCAATCTTGCCATTCTGAGTCAACATAGGGCCAAAAGGCTAAAACGAGATAAGAATGACATTGGTGACGAACACTTAAAGTGAATGAAACTGAATAAGAAGAGAAGTCATAGGAAGAAAAAAAAGGAAAAAGGAAATGTGAAATAAGCCTGTGATAAAGTAAGAAGAAAGATAAAAGGTGAAGAAAACATGGGAAACTAGAGATTAAATGAAGGAAACATGTAAAAAGGAAGATAAAAGGAGAAAAAAGACAGTCGCTGTGGTGCGAATTAGAAATAGAATGAGCTGAAATTGAGATAACTTTTAAATTCCGTCAATTAATCAGCTGTCTTTAGAGTTTGTTCCCTCTTCTCAACAATTTTAACTTTTTATATTTTTAGGCCATCAGTTGGTTATAGAACATTTGATTATATTTATTTGTCAATTTCCAGATCACAGGAATAAAAAAGATATAGAAATCTGACATTGAAAGCTTCAAACATGCAGCAGTGAATACTACCCCAACAAGAGATCTTGTTTGAAAAAACAAAAGCAAAAAATATAAGGATTGTAAAAATAAAGAACCAAAAAAAGCATTACGTTAATTAAGATAAAAACACAAGCAAAATGAAATAAAAATAAAAATAAATTATAAATAAATGAAATTCTGAAATCTCACTGACTTCTGACAGTGAAGCTGTGACTGTTACTCCATGGGTAAATTTTTCCCTTCAAGAATCTTGAAGTCTCGACTATGCCAACAAATGTCACTTTCAAGCCTGGGGGAACTCATATTTGGCAGAGGTAATTATGTCAGGGAGTTTTCTCAGACCACCAAGTATTTTGACTAAATTTTTAAAGCAGCAAATAATCAATTTTTGTTGCTTTGTATCAACAATAGTTATTTGGAACATTTTTCTCTCAAGAGATCCCCCAAGAATTTATTTTGCAATCTTTAACATATCAGGCTCCAAATATGTCAATTTGCTTTCAGGTTTAAATCTTTAATTTTTTTAAGTCCACAGAATACCAGACTCCAAATATGCACATTGTCACATCGGTCATAAATTCAATGAGTTCCCCCGGTTCCTTTTTCTAGGAACTAATTTTACCTCATGGATTTATAACGTATGACCCATTATTTAATGGACTCTGAAATTATCATCATCATACAAATTATTATACAAATTTGTTATTGAAGTATAAGACAAAGGAAGAGAAGATAACATTTTTGAAGTAATTGTAAGTTCAAAATAAGGGGTCTGTGAGTTACTTTGGGAAGGTGGGACAAGTCTTATCTGTTATCTGTCCACCAATAGAAACGGCTCTCATAAAGTATATGGTACTGTTACAGTGTATCATTCTGTACGTCTACGTACATATAATTTGTTCTTCATTCAATAAAATGGATAAATGTATACAGTGATCATTTATCCACGGTATATAAAGCCTTTATCCCCGATGGTGTGTGCTTTGTAGAGAATCTGCTGACTTATGGAGAAGGTGTTGTCAGAGCATGACGGTTGCAAGTAAATGTTTATCAGTCGTCATCATTTGTGAAAACAGAATTCTAATGACAAAAAGTCAAAGAGAAACGTTAACTATACCGTGGGAATATATTAATGTTTCTGTCTTGAACAAAATTTGTAAGAAAAATCATATTTGGTAAAGACCTACGCAATAAAGAATTTATATGGTTGTTGATCAGGAGAATATGACATAAATTACTTCATTATTACGATAACAAGAAACAATTACACTTACCGTGGTAATTAGGTAATATCCTAGAGGAAGCTATTAATTTATTGATTACAGACAATGTCTGAGATCTCGTTTTGCAAGAGAGGCTCTTCGGTAAGCACATTTAAATTGCTCAATAAATATTTGTATTTAACAAATCAATGTTCAGTAGACTGTTAATAAATTAGTTCTTCTTGAAATTAAACACTGGTTCTTTTACCAGAATAATCCTCTTGTTAAGTGAGATACTAACATTGTGCGAGATTTTACATTAAGAAAATTTGCCTCAAAAGGCAAATCTAAATTTTGCCATTTATTTTTTGTGCCTACATACTTCTGTTAATTGTTATTAAAGGCCTCGATTTTTTACCAAGAGTCCGAATGGAGAGTACTAATAGGGATTTGTTTACACGGTGTATTTTGGTGTCTGGAACACAATGAATATTACCTCCCCATCAGACGTCAGTTTTGTTAGCAGAGCTTTAATAGTCAAGAACTGAAGGTTCCCATCTCTGGCAAAAACTTCTGAGGAGCAAAGTTAGTTGAAGATTTTGCCCAGACAGAAAGGCTGTGCCATGAATAAGGATTTATTAATCTGTATTAATATTTATTATTAATCACCAGAGTGAAATCTTTTTTATTATATATATAATTAAATATATTCGGTAAATGTATAGATATATGTTATATGTAAATATAAAGTCTTTCACCCAAAGCAAAGCTCAAAGCCAGTTTAGTACTGAGTGTTACTTGTCTTACTTGAGCTTTTTCTTTGTACATTTTTATCTTTTAAATTTATTGATCTCTTCTCTCTCCCAATTCTATCTTTGAAAAATGTACAAACTCAGCAGTGTACCACTTAAAACCGAAAAACAAACTGGGCGCAGTACTTCTAGGAAACTAGTCGGGATTCGAACAGTGAACCTCTTGCTTGGCAATCTATTGAATTAATCACTCGGCCACTACTGCACTAGATTTGTTGATTATTAATTTATATTAGCTTTGTATATATATTTTTATTCATGCACACACACATACAAACACAAAAATATAAAATATCTGTTAAACTAATAATTTTTTGTTAAGAACTTTGATATCGTAAATAAAAGCAAATCCCTTTTTCTATAAAGAAAAAGTAAAAAAGAGTAAGAGATTTGTACTTTTAGAGTTATTATTCTAGATTCATTGCAAATTTAGGTGAAAACGTGACAAATGATCAACGTGCAGTCACTTCATTTATCCTTAAATAAATATAATCAATAAGCTTAGAAAAACATCGAACTTCTTCAAAACACATGTCTTGAGTCGTAAGTTTTTTCTGAGCTACGTTTCGAGAAATAATTCTCCCATCGTCAGGCTACTGAAAAGATTAGGTAGGGCTGTTTTTATACCTTGGTAGTGCAGACCTACGTGTAGACAGGGATCTAGTTATTTCGAGGAATGGGGCCTTATGTATGCTGTGTTTCTTTTGTTTGTTGTATTTCTTTCTTTAATGCTGGAAGCCATATTTCTGGAAGGGTGTAGGATAAATTATTGATGTGATTGCTGTGCAGTAGGGAATGGTCACTCATTCAGCCTGACGTTGTGGCTAAGAAAGAGACGTATAAGAATCTGAATAAGGAAAATCCTTTCCTCCAGTACCGTACTAATGACTAGCAAATATAGATTGGTTTTTGAAAATGTTGAATCAATATATGATGAATTGAAAGCTAGGCCTTTCTTCAGACATTAAAGATAAATTTCTTTTAACATTTATTTCCTATAAATATTTTTGTGTGTGTTTCATTGTTATTATTAAGTGTCACTAAAATCTAGTCGTTTTTTATGAGATCTGTTACCAATTAACAATAATCTAAGTACAACTTATTCCATTCTTGTTAAAAATAGTAGCTTTCCATTGGAGCTACCAAAAATTATTCGCAAAAGTGCATAGTAGAATGTTAATTTTTGTGACCCAAAATTATTTGATAGTTAACTAAAAGCAGAGATAAAGTTCTTGCTAATTCATTGAATATACTCATTCATTTGACATTTTATTGATATGCCACTTCAGACTTGAAGTGTAAAGGTAAGAACAAACTAAAGCTATTTCAGGTCAACAAAGCCAGGTTTTGAGCATTGGGCCATCAATATATCCATCCATCCATCCATCCATCTATCTATCTATCTATCTATCTATCTATCTATCTATCTATCTATCTATCTATCTATCTATCCATCTATCTATCTATCTACCTATTTATCTGTCTGTCTATCTATGTCTATTTTTATGGAGCATATAATTTAACCCCCCCCCCCCCTAGATGAATTCGCAAAAAGATGTCCATACCAACAGGTATGGAAGGTGACTTCGCGGGAAACATACATAGATAATTCAGGCATACATGAACAGTACAGACGCTTGGCGCTTTACATAAAGTTCGTCATGTAATTCATAAATGCTTATACTGATATGTGGGGATACTATATGTACTGCAGTTGTCGTTGCGCGCTCAGACCAGTCCATCCAAATCGCTAGCTCCTGGAACAAAGGGGAAAATATAATCCATTCAAGGAAGGGTAATAGTGCCCCCGGTCTCCCTCATCACAGACGAGAAGTTTACCTCTGAATCATCCTATTTACAGGCAGAGAGAAAAAAAATTTTACAAACAAGAGTAGATATTTTGCACAGTAGATTTTTAGAATTTTCAAAATATATTTTCATGCAGTTTTTGAAAAACCTATTCTGTGAAAAAACTGTACCTTTACACCAGGGTTAATATGACATGCATATTTCCAGACAAGTGATTAGGATACACTTGTAAGACTGTTTACAAGTGTATGCTAATCACTGGTAACTGTTTTTCATGGATGTCGTTTATTATTGAGATTGTAGTCAGTTTATAACAACGACTGTAAGTAAATTTGATACACAAATCAGGGTAGTAGCTAACGCCACAACCACTAAAGAAATATTCTTGTAATATTAATAATTTAATTATATCACATTTATCACAATAATGTTGGAGTATTAAAAGGTCCAATATGGTATAAAGAAAATAGGTTAAAAGCGACGGCTACCCTGTCCCTTTGGTTTTTATTTAAATCCCATTATTATTTAGCTATATATAGAATGAAGGTACGGAAAGCGTTTTATTATACACCTCTTCATGATTCTTTACTGATTTAATCAAAGTCAAGCAAATTATACTCGAAGAATGGCAGTATTTTGTCAGATCGACATCAATAAAAATCTGATGAACTAAATGTATGTCAAAGGTTTCGCTCAAAATATTTTTGGTTTCGTCGGTGCATTTCAAAATACTCGGAAAATACTCCGTCGACCTTTTAAGGATCAGAATTTCCACGGCCCTTATGTTCCAAGACTAAATCTTGATCAACTTAACACTGAATATTACTCTTTCCTGCTGTAGCTACAAGTAGTCATTGCTGCATATAAATAAAAAGATCGGTTTACGTTACATCACCTGTAGGGTGACTATATTTCTTATGTTCCCGCATGGATTCCTGTGACTGTGGAGAGCCCAGGTAAAAGACAGTTTCAAATTATGGTTGCGGAAAATCATATATGATGACAGTATTTTCGTCACTGTTACTACTATTTGCTATAGTCAAATATGATAGTTTTCCAATTCCTAATTGATATTGGGTTAATAGGAAAACTTTGAAATTTTTATTTATCAACATTTGCCAGTCGAAGAAGAACTCACTCCGAAAAAGCACAATTGTAAGTGAATTTTTCCTTTATTATTCCTTTATTCGTATATTTCCACTTCGATAACATTTAACAACAGCAGCAGTAACGATGCTCTCTCTAACGCAGGTGCTGATGTAGCACAGTATGTTATGGACGAAAGAAGAAAAAGCATGAAATGAAAGTAAAACTGCCGGAGGAAGAAACCAGTAGGATATAAGAAAAAGGAGATTTGGTAAATTATAACTGAAGAAAGAAATAATCATCACATTTATACAATCACAATAGCAATAATTGGGAATGGAAATTACAATAAAATGTAGCGGTTCAATTGTATTTGAATGGGATGGAAAGGATAAACTATATATGAGTAGAATGGCCTGTGTGCTAATTAAGAGCAGATTATTTACATCAAGCAAAGAGGATAATACTTACAGAGGAATGATATTTGACTTTATTACAACGACTAGGTACAAATGTATCAATACCAGCCGGGTCATTCATTTAATTAAAACTCTAATAAAAAAAGTAAAAATGAAAATTGATGTCCGAAATCATTAGTTGAACACATCCCATCAGCAAGACGGTTAATGGAACTTTGTAATATCAGGATTGGTACTAAGTGGAGCTACAACAGTTACTATTCATCCCAGTTTGCCCTCATTAAAGAAAAGGTGGTGGTGAGCTAACTTTAACACCAGTGTTGTTGCAGAGACACCATTTATAAGAGGGCTGATAAGCAAGACGAAAGAAGCCCTTCTCCCAGTGAAATGGACTTAAACCTTCTAGACATCAATCTGGTATTTGAGGGTATCGGAGTTTGCTCTTTCAAGAAAAAGTGGTTAAGGTTGTGATCTGAAAATGGTAAAGGCGTTATTCCTGTTTGCTGTATCGAGGTTAGGAATGTTTTGCAGACGTAAAGTCTGGCGATTTGGGAGGCCAACTTGATCCTACGTTGTGTCTTTCATATAGGTGGTGCTTTTAAAGATGCCTGTTGTGTGTATTTTTGGTTAGGTGGGTAAAAGTAGTTATGTTGGATATTCAGATTAGTTCTTGACCATGCAAGCATTTGAAATCACGGCATTGTCAACAGCAGACCAAGGACCAACTGTATGGGAAAGGTAAGCCGATGATGTATTTTCAAACATCAAAAAGGATCACCTACAAGGTTTCTTTTAACACATCAACAGCATGCACTCAAATATCACATTCACTATGGAGAAAGAAGAACGAAGAGAAATACCCTTCCTGGATGTCCTAGTAAAGAGGCATGCAGATCGCAGCATTTCCGTTACTATCTACAGGAAACCAACCCACACTGATCAGTACCTCAACAATGCATCACACCATCCAGTCTCAGCTCGACATAGTGTCATCACCACCCTGTTTGGAAGAGCAAGAAGCATTAGAAGGAGGGTCGTGTGTTCCCAGTCCTTTTAAGCAATTGACCAGTATCCCTTAGAGGAGCACCCTGAATCCTTCAATACCATGTGATATATTAGGCTGTCTATTTCGTTCTTAAATATAGAACTAATTAATTTTTTCAAGTTAAGTTTTGAAGACGTGCACAAGCATGGTGCTTAAGAGCGACCACTTGTTCGATTGTTTAATATGATTTAGATTCATGACGTAATGGTAGTAGAAACTGCAATGGTCATTGTCATAGTAATCGTCATAGTAATAGTCTTAGTGATAATGGTAGTCATAGTAATAGGCATAGTAATAGTAATACTGTTGGTCATAATGATGATAATAATAAAAGTGATTATTATCATCATTAGCTTACAGTGTTATAGTTTGTATGTACAAGTGTTATAGTTTTAGTCATAGTGAAACTAATAGTAATTATTATAGTAATTGTAGTATAAGTAATAATGATAGTAGCAATATTAGTATTAATAATTATAAAGTATACTAACAACCTCATCGAGGATGCTTCACTTTTTTGTTTTATTTCTTAAAAAATTAACTAACAAAATAAATTAATTAATGACACGTGGAAATAGAAACAGGAGAAGAAAAGAACAGAAATTGTTACAAGCGGGATATTTTATTTCTAAACTCGATAAAAGATCCATCAGGGACAGTTAGCTACCTACTGCACTGTGCTCTATTGGATACTGTTTGGATCATTTCACAATATGCTTGTCATATGATATTAATTTAGTTGTAGTCATATAGCTAATACTCCTTTTCTGTGAGCCATTTCAATCGCAAACACGTCACTTAAGCATAACATCTCATGTCGTATTCTTTGGTTTTTACACGCCAACAACTCAAGAGATCAGACTGGCTTCTTTCCAGTACAACAACCGTTCAAAAATTGTCCAGATTTTAGTATCTCTTAAATACCAAAATAGAGGCTCACATAAACATTCCTAATCGATCACGTAAAGTTCAACCTTATAGGACCTGAGAGACATTAATTTGGTCTCAAAAGGATTATTCTGGAATATTCCTTGACACATCAAGATAGCGATTTAGAGAGATACAAACCTTTGAGGCTTTCAAATTTCTCCTCTGTCTGAACACCGATGACATCTCTATTAGTCTGAAATCTTAAATCTTTCGAGAATTTAATGTCAGATATTAACATTTCGATTAAATAATAGAATCTATCCACTCAAAATTGTAAGTGAGTAGTAGATTTTTTCGAATGTCCGGGTCAATGGAAACAATGCAATATACAAACATAACAAACTTAAATATAAAAATGTAAATATAAAAATGTAAAAAGAAGAAATCAGATAAATTGAGACCATTTGATCGTTTATCATTGTTTTGGGAACAAATTTTATTATTTTAATGTAGACTTCAAGGAAGTAATAAAAGATTTTCAGAAATGAAAATTCAGGAATCAAAACTTTGAAAAGACCAACAAGTAATATAACATTTATGAGCATGAAAGAAGTGGAAAGGAAAAGCCAGTCTATTTCAGCTAAAACCATTAATAAGAATGAAACACTGCATATCAATTTACTTTTTTGGTTTATACTTTGGCCGGCCTTATATAATTATACGTTACAATTCTAATTATAATATTCAATAATTATGCACTAATTATTATAATTAGGTATTAATTGATATAATTATGCATTAATTGTTCCAATTGGACATTAAATATTATAATTATACAATAATTATTACAGCTATGCGTTAATTATATTGATATTTTATCTTTCTGTGCTGTATTTTGTGTTCTAAAAAATCCCCCCCCAAATTGTTTAAGTTAAAATTTAGGTAGCATAACTATCATGCGTACTACTATCATGCCTATAATTAATAATAAGAATTTTAATAATTTTAATAATAAAAATTTTCCGTTCTCTATTTTCAACCTTCCCAGTGTTGTCAGTTTTTCAGTTTCCAATCTTTTTATCATGAAATTTTGAATTTCTTTATATGGTTTACCTCTTGCACCTCCATAATACAAGATTTCTTTAAATTTACTAGATTATGAAAAAAAATAACTGACCTGTAAATATTTTAAAATTTTATATTCGGAGAGGGAAAGTCGAAAAATCCAAAAGGAAGTGAGAAACGCAGACAAAATTGACAAGCAAGACCTGCTTAATTAATTGATATTCAATATTATTTCATAGTAGTATCCAACACAATAAAAAGCCCTCGTTACTTTATAATTTGGAAATAAATGTACAGCGTATAAATAACTATCGTTTTGAAACACAAAACACTACCTATATAGAACCAAGAGTGAAATTGGTGGCCTTCAAACCTAAAGCAATATTAAAACGCATTTTCTCATTTCTGCACGTAAATTGAAATCGTGGTAATGCGCACTCGGTGTGGGTTATCACTACACAACTTTAAGTGAATTACGATTTAACCCTCATCACCCCCACCCCCCCCTAAAAAAATTCAAGTCAAAAACGTTTTCATCCATTTCTGGTGGCTGTAGAATTAAAACGCATTTTCTCATTTCTGCACGTAAATTGAAATCGTGGTAATGCGCACTCGGTGTGGGTTATCACTACACAACTTTAAGTGAATTACGATTTAACCCTCATCACCCCCACCCCCCCTAAAAAAATTCAAGTCAAAAACGTTTTCATCCATTTCTGGTGGCTGTAGAATTATCAGAATAGAATTTTAAAAATGAAGTTGATGTGTCCGAAACCAGAAACAAGAAACAAAAGGAAAAAATATGTTCTTTGTTTTAATAGAATAATATCCCATAGAAAACTTACAGAAGAAAACACATTTTCTACATTGTTAATCACGTGATTGTGAAGCACGTGTTATTAATAATTAAATTTTGTGTTGCTGCTCACTACCATGACCTTCTGGCGATGCTACACTTCATCGAAAAAAATACGTATGTTTTATTACCTAGCAACTAATTCTGTTGGTTAAAAATAATCGAGCAATTACTGATACCGTTAATATCCTAATAAGCGCCTTTTCTATTCTTTCTAAGATTATTTAACAAGTTCCTCAGAATGAGAATAACGGTAAGATTTTCTATATGGGATCTAAAGTCCATGTGCTTTTCAAATGTTCCTTGTGTCGCATCTTGTCAAAGACTGTAATGCTACCTAACAACATATGTACACCTTTTTCTTTTTAACACCTCTTTCATTGATAACCTTGGTCACAAATGTTCAATACACTAATCCGATATTAATTGGAGACATCTAAAAATTGGAGTCTGGACTCCAAGTTTATCGGACAAAAAGTCTATCCGAATGACGATGTCATTGTAAGTTGAGAAAAGGTACTGTAAACATCAAGAAAAATATGTGTCATATGTATCAGTCACCACGTTATTTCTAGCAATGGATTACAATTTGATTTCTTCTAATTATGTAAAACTAAGTAGTTTGAAAATTTCTAGTTTCTAGAGTCTTTGTAGTACTTGAAAAATATTGGAGTACTACTTTACCGACTCTCTTTGGTTCTCTTCAATATCCCTCTTATGCAAATATGGCTTCAGCAGATTAAAATAAAATTTAATTTTTGAGTCGGTTTTAATTGTCGCCTATGAAAATCCTGTGATCGTAGAAGTTTTCAACTTTCTAATTCTGCTGCTTTAAAGCTCAATTTTCATATCATGCACTTGACCATAGCTGCTTGATCAACACACTTATCAACAAGATACTGTTCCTGGTGTTGTACAATACGGAAAGTTGGAAAGTTAATTATGCTATTTTCTGTGTCAGCTATATAGTCACTTTCACTATCAAAATTGTCTTTTCCCACTGAATTCAACTTTCGTTTTCGTGTATTGAGTGGTTTCCTTAACAATTCTTTACTGGAGTTTTCATATGAAACCTGATAACCCAAAATTTATTGTTGGGTCAAGGTTTCCGGTAGTCAGTTCATTGTCTATAAAAAGTAAGCAACACATTCCATTACTGTTTCATGCTTCTAAACTGCCCCGTTGCACCAGGTTGCCAAACCAGCTGACCTGGCGCCCCCCTCAGAGAAGGCTTTGGATTGTGCACGCTTCTGGAGTACAAGAGTCTATCAGGACAACAACAACAAGAAATTCTATTACACAGTATCCACTTCGTTTTATTTTTACTTTCTCGTTTCATCGATACGATCTACTTCTTCCTTGCTTCTGAATTTCTGAGCTGCCTGGGAAAGAAAAAGAGCTTGAATTGTGATTGTTGACGAGGGTACTCTCGATGTGGAATATTATGTTTTTCGTCTTACTTTTTTCCACTTGTTAAGTTTGTAAGCATTACTTGTACAAAATACGACAGCACACTTTCTCTTTCCCGTTTCTTGGATTTCTTTTCATACACTTTGCGTGAAAACGTCAACTAGCTACAGGCTACGTCAACTAGAGACTTCTTGGACGACTTCTTTTTGTTTTACTCCATCAAATCACAAATCAAACCTGCATCTTTCAGAAAGCCACATCCCTCGATTCCTATTCTAATCTTATTCAGTTTGAGACTCCCATCAGGATGACCCTATTTTCTCTTATGGCTCTCTGTCTAAGGTAAAACATAAATAGTTTTTTTACAAAGATTGTTAAAAAAAATTAATCTTCAGATACTCATTTCTATTCACGGAGTGTAGCATTGTGGTCTGTCGTGGAGAAAATGTGTTTCCGGACAACCCCATACCCCTTATTTAGATAGGGAATGTATATGATTTGGTCAATATAATAAAACAAATTAACATAGTAGCTTGTTATTGGTTAAGAGAATGTATGACTGGGGTAATGACTACTTACAGATAGGAAACGACGATTAGGAATTGAGCTATTATTAGCCACTATCGCCAAACAAAGATTTATTTGTTTAGCTGAGAGCAAATGCAGATTATTCTTATTTCTGCATTGATTACAATTAGTCTAGCAAACAAAAGTCCAAGAGATATGATGATCATCATCATAATCAGGAACAAGACAGGTTCCTTCTTTGGAAATCATTGAATGTATTTCTCAAAGTTGTCTTGCTAGCAACACAGTGTCTTATGAATTCCGGAACCCTGGACTTGATATTTGGTTCCCTTGATATTTTGTGTAAAGAAAAATGACACACGATTGTGCTGGGAAGAACAACTTTCAAATGACATGATTGTGAAGACTAAATCGTGAAACCATCCATTCATCGGAGAGACATGTTTGTAAATATATGGTTATGTATCCAATCCAGTGGCAACGCTGATAAATAGGAAACTAGTTAACATTAACTTTTTTTGGGGGGTTAACGTCGTTTTCCACAGTAACTGGGGCTAAGACGATGTCCTTCACAGGGACTTGAATTTGGCAGTGAGGAATTTCTTACCCGGATGCCCTTCCTGACGCCAATCAATGGGTTTTTCTTTTTTGTGAAGCTCAAAAGTCGTCCGCTCAGGGACTCGAACCCGGAATCTCCTGGCTACGGTGCAGTTGCACTAATCATTAAGCCACGGCTTCTCTGATTAACATTAACTGATATTTAATAATATTTAGTATAGGTTTTTAAAAACGTAAACAGGGATATGGGTAACACCTATATTGTAAATTGTAATTGTAATAAACTTGAAT
The DNA here is from genome assembly GCA_003991215.1 of Morbakka virulenta. Classification (NCBI taxonomy): domain Eukaryota; kingdom Metazoa; phylum Cnidaria; class Cubozoa; order Carybdeida; family Carukiidae; genus Morbakka; species Morbakka virulenta. The sequence goes on along the minus strand of RDPX01000021.1, from coordinate 1,341,415 downwards.
ATAAGTTCAGTTTATTACATCTCGCGTGACTTATTTCTCTCAGTTTCTTTATTCCCATACAGTTATTGCCCCTATTTGTTATAAATATTTCTATAAATGGAGATTTTTCCCTGTTTTCTTTGAATTTTTAATATTGTGTATGAAAGTTACATATATATATAACACTATTATATATATTTATAAAATATAATATATTATTTATAATCATACTTCATGAATTGTTTTAGGTGTAAGGTCAACTAATCACTTGATGTAACTATTTTCTCTTTTGTTTTTCGTTTACAGTTTCAGACACTCAAGGCTTTATAACTTTTATGGTTCTTAATCATGAAAATATAAAACATAAAATCATAACAATTATTTGGGTATCACAAGATTCAAAGAGGATCAAAGTTAGCAAGTAATATTGATAAATTATCATAGACATTGCTAAAATATGAAAACAAATTTTTTCCATTCTATTCCTACTTTGCTGGATTTTAACTATGAAAAATGAAGTAATAGCATTTGACCATTCGCATACACAGACGCACACACAGAAATATAAAGAAAGAAATAAAACTTAAAATCAAGTAAATAACGTAGGCCTCCGTTGATCATATTTGATCATGGATGATGTGTCCTATCGTTGTGCACAGTGTCGTCTGTGACTGAAGAGACAATTGTGTGAGTGACAGTCACGGTTGCACACAACGGTACTTGGTCTCTGTAGCGTCGGCGTTAGGTGCTGCTTTACTACGTGTCTGCTTGTCATCCTGCTGCCTGATTCAACTTCTGTTCTACAGTCTTAAGGTGCTGGGTCAGGGTACTCCTCCAGCAGGAGCGGTCAGTTTTTCATGTCTCTTTTGCACATATCTTTGCAGCTGAGCTTGGGATGACCCTTGGTTCTGCTTCCAGATCCCAGCTTACCATAGAGAATGTCTTTAGGGGTGCTGCCACCCTTCATGCGGTGAACATGGCCTAGCCAACGCAGTCTGCGTTGTCGCACCAAGGTGAACATACTAAAAAGCCGTTGTACAGGCATTAGACACTGCCATCTTGGTCTTGACCGTTAGTGTGTTGTTTTTCCACATTCGATTGATGAGGCGATTGAGTGTTGTTCCCGTTTTACCGATCCTCTTTGNACGAGAATTTTCCATGACTTTGGTTCGATGCCGAGGGTTTTCATGTCTCTTTTGCACATATCTTTGCATCTGAGCTTGGGATGACCCTTGGTTCTGCTTCCAGATCCCAGCTTACCATAGAGAATGTCTTTAGGGGTGCTGCCACCCTTCATGCGGTGAACATGGCCTAGCCAACGCAGTCTGCGTTGTCGCACCAAGGTGAACATACTAAAAAGCCGTTGTACAGGCATTAGACACTGCCATCTTGGTCTTGACCGTTAGTGTGTTGTTTTTCCACATTCGATTGATGAGGCGATTGAGTGTTGTTCCCGTTTTACCGATCCTCTTTGTCAATTTCCATTTTCAAGGAATGGTTTTCACTTATGGTGGACCCGAGGTAAGTGAACTGGTACACTACATCTAGTTCGTAGTTGTCGATGGTAACATCAGGTGAATCCTCTGTGTCGTGACCTGGGAAATTTGTCTTCTTTAAGCTGATGGTCAGCCAAAAGTCTCTGCTGGCCTGAGCGAAGCAGTTAATCAGGCTGGAGATCATGATCTGTGTGGGTCATTACTCCAGCATCATCAGCAAACAACATGTTTCTGATGATAGACTGACGGACTTTAGTTTTTGTCCTGAGACGGGCCAGTTTAAAGAGTCACCGTCGGACCTTGAGTGGAGATAGATGCACTCTGTTGCATTGCCAAAGGCATGTTTTAAGAACCGGGCAAAGAAGATTCCAAACAGGGTTGGAGAAAGAACCCTGTTTCACCACACTGTGAATGTCAAAGGGCTGGACTATCTCCAGCATGTTGTCATGATATGACATGATCAAGCTGTGCAGTTTGTTAGGGCAGTCAATCTTAGAAAGGATCTGGAAGAGACCGCTTCCGCTCACCAGGTTGAAGGCTTTAGTGAGGTGAATGAAGGTACAGTGCAGAGGCATCGGGTGTTTCTTACACGTCTCCTGACGTTTAGGGAGGGAGAATATCATGCCAACAGTTGATCTGGCGGGTCGGAAGCCACACTACGACTCAGGGTAGACAAGCTTCGCTAGGTTTGTTGTCTGGGGAGGATGATCCTGGCAAAGAGTTTGCCGACGATGCTGAGCATGAAGATGCCTCTGTTCTTGTTACAGTTGCTCCTGTCACTCTTGTTCTTATAGAGGCTGACGATCTTGGACTCTCTCATGCCCTGTGGGGGCATGAGAGATTCCAAGATAAGCATGAGGGACGGCTACTTCCTGCCAGCACCTAAAAAGGACTTCGTGCAGTTAGACTAGTAAGGTGATTTTGCAGTTCTTGATGAAATCGAGTTGGAGGGATTCTATTAGTGGCTGGTGCCTTATCTGAGGCTAGACTCTCAAAAGGCTTGTTCAGCTCTTTAGTAGTTGGTTTTTGTATCCAGCTCATGCAACACTGACAGGCACTTGGATGCATTAAGGGCGGACGGTGAACTCTCAGGCGTAGAGCTCCGAATAATGTTCTGCCTATTTCTCCATCTGCTGAACTTAGTCTGTAATGGTACCTATAGCTAAAGATTTCCGAGATATTGTTTTCCTCTGGGACGGCCCTAGCGCCTTTTGAATGGCGACATACATCCCTTTAATGTAAATAGTGATGGCAGCTGTCTGAATGTCTTCACTGCGTTGAGTCCAGTACTCGCTGAAACAGCGACAAGCAGTCTGTTGAACTTTATTTCTAGCAGCTCTGAGTTTGTGCGGGTTTTGGTTGTCTCATTCCCAAAGGTTGCTAGCACTGTGCTGTGGATGATGTTCCTTAGAGCTTCTCATTTCTCTGTGACCGACTCTGCTGTCTGGGTGGTATCAAGCTTTTTCTCAAAGTTCTCTGCAGACTGATCCATGAGCTTTGGCTGGAACATCTTACTAGTGTCAATGTGTGGGTTGCCTTGGTTCTTGGTGTGACAAAACTTCTTTGGTTGAAGACTGACTTTGCAGCAAATCAAGGAGTGATCGTGCTAGAAGCACATTTCTGTGGTGAGAACACCGGACTAAGATCAGATCCATCGTGTATGTAAAGAGTTAATGTGCATGAGGGTATCTAGTAGGACGCAAGCCCAGGCAGTGTGCTATAGAAGACGGGCTGTCATCAATGCAGCTGGTCTCCCCTCTCCACGTCGTTGATGACCCCAAAGGAATGGCAAAGCTATTACAGTTTGGCACCAGTGGCGTCACAGGAGTTGCAAGAATGTAGTTGCATGAAACAGGAGACTGACTTAAAGACTTCGAGTCCGGATTTTTCCTCAGGGTTGACTCCCTGAGCCTTTCCCATTGATGGATAGGTATGGCCGCAAGGTAGTGGAGGCTGGAATTTGGAGTTCCCCTATCATAGGCCAGGTGTCCCATCAGAATGCGTGCCATACTCACCCAACTGCGTTAATGGACCTTTGAAAAAAGCACAAAGAGCTTCCAAACTTTCACCAATCAACAACGAAATTTAATTAATTCTTTCTTGTGGTACTACCAACATCTCCTGAGAATTTCATTTAAATTCGTTCGTAACTTTCAGACTTATTTGGCAAACAAGTTGACAAAGAAAGAAAGAAAGAAACAAACAAACCAATCAATCAACAAAGAGACAAAAGGGTAAACACAGACAAAAACATAAGGCTCGGCGGAGGCAAAAATAGGCAAAGTAATTGCATGCTCATGAAACAGGTAAATCACGTGCACCAGCACACGTTCTGACAACAATTGCAAACAACATGATTTAGCACAACAATAAGAACAGAATATGAACACAGCTGATAAAGCTGATCTTGCCTTTGTACGTTTCTGAAAAAGTGACATGATAGACTTAAGCTCGCACTAGCTATCTTTTATTTTGTCCATTCACCAGATTTTATCAAATCTAGTTGATATTTCTTTACAATATAATTGAACGCCACGAAGAGGCTTAAATGAAACTTGAATTGGCAGAGGCCCAAAAATTTTCAAAACTACAATTTTCATTTAATTTGATTTTCCTGTGCTTCTCTTTTCCATGAATATTCTCTTTCAATTGACCCACTTCAACCTTTTAGGCCATAAAAAATGGCATTTAAGTCCAACAATTCTATTAACAGCTGTGTTTTATTACAATCTGTTGTTTTAATTCAAGAAAAAGAAATCAGTACAAAGTTTTCGAAGCATTGCGGAGATTCTCTAAAACTACATTAAATGCAATTTCTCATCAAAGAGGGACTGTGTAGGCAGTAAATTTATTGTGACGCATTAGTCTATCAATCCATGCCATCAGGAAGGGCATCAGGCCAAGAAATTGCTCACTGCCAAATTTACGTCCATATGAAGGGGACCGTCTGAGCTCTAGTTACTGGGGAAAATAACCGTCAAAACCAAAAACAATAACTGGTCTATCAATCCACTTAACACATTTTTATTTTAATTTAAGCTTGTAGTATCATAGGCAAAAAATAAAAATTAAACAAAAATTACAACTAAAAAAAGTAAATAAGAAATAAAAAAGTAAATAAGAAATAAAAATGTAAATAACAATAAAAAAAATAAAAATAAGAATATTCTCTCTGAGTATCTTCCGATACTTTTGAAACTAAACGCCAGGACACAAAGTTTCAACCCAGGCTCTGCAATAAAAAGCTTATTTAAAACGTTTTTTATCAGTGTATAGTAAAGGCCACATAAATCAAAATCTCATTTTCTGTTTTTGTTTTTTTCATGCACAAACAAGACATGATACCCAACTAACAGTCCAAGTTCCAATGAGTTCCTTTAAGTACCTACTGGAATATTTGATCAGGCAGTGCACAGCCCATACCATTAAAAGGGGGTATTCGATTTCAGAGTAAGGAGACGCATTTGCAAAGTGTTTATAGACAATAATTACCGGTCATATCAACACACAAAGCTGCCTCTACTATTAAAACTACTTCTTATACTAATACTTATTATTATTACAATTACTACTTTTACTTCTATTACTCTTACTACTACTACTACTACTACTACTACTACTACTACTACTAATACTACTACCAATACTACTACCACTACTACTTCTACGACTACTACTACTACTACTACTACTACTACTACTACTACTAGTACTACCAATACTACTACTGCTACTACTACCACTACTACTTCTACGACTACTACTACTACTACTACTACTACTACTACTACCACTAGCACTACTACTACTTATTTTATATCTGCTGGTACAGCTCTTTTATACTGAAAGTAAAGAAAACGAAAACGAAAATGGAGGCTCTTTGAAGGAATGGAGACTATGTGGAAGCATGGTGACTATTTTAAGGCATGAAGGTTAATCGGAAGCATTGAGACTCTTTTAAGGGATGACGGCTTGGAGACTATTTGGAGGTACAAAGGCACCTTTTACCTGTTAGAAAAATGACCATTTCTTAGCGTCTATACTTCTATACCTTACTTCCAGTAAATGATCAAAGTGACTGGATGGAATTCGGAAAGGGAGTAAAACAGGGATATGTTCTTTCTCCTGATCTGTTCTCTCTATACAGTGAGATGACAACGAGGTCAACAGAAAAAAAGAAAGGATTTGATATTGTTGAAAGAAATAAAAATAATATACGATATGCGGATAATACAGTTTGATTGCAGACTCCCAGGAGAACATGCAGGCAACGGTTAACAGTGAGAAGCTATTGGTCCAAAATTATTTAAGAATAAATGACCAGAAGATAAAGCGAGAAGAATCTACCAACTGAGAAAATATTTTACAAAAGATGAAATATTTATGGAAGAAATTAAAAGAGGAATGTGTGAAGCAGAGAATGCCTTTCTGAAGACGAGAGATATTCTTACAAACAGCCACCTGTCAGTAAAAACAATACAAAAGCCATTTAAAACATGTGCATGTCCAGTGTAATTGTACGGACTGGGCATTGAATAAATGGAAAGAATGTTGAGGAAGATAGAAGAATTTGAAAAGTGGTGCTGGCAAAGCCTTTGGAAAAGTATCTTGGAGAGAAAATTTATCGAATAAAGAACTATTAAGAAGATTGGATAGTGATAGAGAATTATTGATAAAGATATGTGAAGAACAGATGAGGTTTGTAGGATTTGTCACGAGGAGAGGAATGCTAGAAGATCTAAGCTTAACAGGTAAAATTCCAGGTTGTAGAGCAAGAAGAAGACAAAGGGAGAGGTAAATGGATGGAATAAAAAGAAAAGTAGGAGATGGAAGCAAAGCTGCAAATATATTGTAAATGACAAGAGATAGAGAGATGTGATAATCACCAACTTCTATAGGTGCACGGAACTTCGGTAAGGCAAAGTAAATTATATATGTTAATCAAATGGGATTGATCAGCCTAGACCTCTCTCTCNAGAAAATATTTTACAAAAGATGAAATATTTATGGAAGAAATTAAAAGAGGAATGTGTGAAGCAGAGAATGCCTTTCTGAAGACGAGAGATATTCTTACAAAGAGCCACCTGTCAGTAAAAACAATACAAAAGCCATTTAAAACATGTGCATGTCCAGTGTAATTGTACGGACTGGGCATTGAATAAACGGAAAGAATGTTGAGGAAGATAGAAGAATTTGAAAAGTGGTGCTGGCAAAGCCTTTGGAAAAGTATCTTGGAGAGAAAAGTTATCGAATAAAGAACTATTAAGAAGATTGGGTAGTGATAGAGAATTATTGATAAAGATATGTGAAGAACAGATGAGGTTTGTAGGATTTGTCACGAGGAGAGGAATGCTAGAAGATCTAAGCTTAACAGGTAAAATTCCAGGTTGTAGAGCAAGAAGAAGACAAAGGGAGAGGTAAATGGATGGAATAAAAAGAAAAGTAGGAGATGGAAGCAAAGCTGCAAATATATTGTAAATGACAAGAGATAGAGAGATGTGATAATCACCAACTTCTATAGGTGCACGGAACTTCGGTAAGGCAAAGTAAATTATATATGTTAATCAAATGGGATTGATCAGCCTAGACCTCTCTCTCCCTTTACTCGACGTTTTACTTCATTAAAATACTATTGGGTAAATATATTGCTTACAAAATTAACCTTTTTATTATTCCATTGGAAAATAAAATTCACTATAACTTACAATAAAATAGTAACTTCCTTGACGTTTCAACATTAATTCTATTTTAGCCATCAACTGTGTTATCGATAAAACTGACTTTTATTGTGGTAAATTCCTTTTTCAGATAACTTCGAAAGCAAGTTGTAGCAAGAAAAAAAGTTAACGAAATAAAGATGACGACTTGTTCCTATTATGCATCCTTACATATATAAATGCCTCATATTTCCATTCCTTATCTGGTCTAACCTTATTACACAAAACATCCACTGCAACTTTATTTCCATAATATTTTCCTTTCCTCTACTTTGTTCAACGGTACTGTCTCGAATCGTACAAATAGCAGCAGCATTGTTTAAGTTATGACCTTTATGTAAAGATAAGAATATAAAGATAGAATTCATGATTGAGCTTGTCATATCACCTGTACCTTTAATATTTTATGGATGTTAAACATGGACTTTAACACCTGAACTAAAGAAGAGTATAATGACACTGGAAATGAGATACTACCAGCAGTTACTAGGCATTTCTTATACTTTCTTATACTGAGCACGAAAGATACAAAGAAGAACCAAGCAAGCGTGTAAACTATGTTAAGACTAATTAATAATCGTCAAGGCAATCTTAAATGGTCTGGTCATCTGGCTTGATTGAATGGTGTTGCAAAGTCTATATTACAAGGAGCTGTTCCTTGAGATAGAATAAGAGACAGAGAAATAGAAAGAAAGATAGTAGCGAAGTCTTAACTGGCACGGGTTGTTTGTGAAACAAAGAAAATAGAAAATAATAGCAACACCAAGAGGGCAAAAAGAATAATAGAATGAGCACCAACACAGGAAAAGAGAGGAAGAGAAATACCTAAGAAACATTGAAGAGATGAGATCGAAAAGATGATTGTCAGTAAGGACTACACGTATCCCTGGATCGTTAAGTTTGAAAAGAACGGTGAAGGCCATATGCCAGCATGTAATAATCTATGTTTTTTCCCATATTATGGCATATCGTTAGCTTGAGTCACCATCAGACCCAATAAGTCTTCTGGGCAAGTAGTTTTTTTGCAACCTTTATATGCATTTTTTCAATATGATTATTATTATCTTTGCCTGAAAAGACTCATTTCTTGCCAACTCACTTGAAATCTAGGTCTATTTTCTATGTGTTGGAATATACATTAGATCCAAGTATGTCATTAGTACAAACAGTTCTACAATTTTCATAATTATTGATATTACTATTGTTGTTGTTGTCTTGTTGATGATGTCATAAGATTATACTTCTATTATACTATATATACTATATATACTATATATTAGACTATATTATATTATATAGTGCTATACTATACTCTACTATCATATACCATACTATATTACACTTGTTATATTATAACTATTTTCAAGCTTACTGAAATCGAATCAAGCATTAAGACAGGTTTTTAACTGAAGTTGTGAATTAAAGACCTTTTCACTTCTCTCAGTAACGATAGGTAGCACCACAGTTGGTAGATCGATTCTGGCCGACTATCCGTTAGGATACCGTTGCCTGGGGGTAATTTTACCGCTGCACTGTGATCTAGTGCTCAATAGAGGTTTAATGGACAATTCAATTTAATCGATTTAAACAAGGTGAACAAATTAATCTATTAAGTCCCCATCGAGGATTATGAATCTTTACTTGGCCCCCCTTATGCGACTATGAATACACTGTAGCTGTAAAAGCAATATATAGAGCAAAGCACCTTCTTCTTCTTCTTCGGTAAAACTTTCCTCTGTCATCAGGAGTCAGCAGCACGAGTATTTGCCCTCCAACTTTTCCTGTCCAGTGCTTCATGATGCTCTACTTCTCTATTCAGCTTGCCTTCTTTCACTGCATCATGCTATCGCTTTCTCTGTCTCCTTTTTGGTCGTCTTCCTGTTACTGGCTCCATCCACGCTTCCTTGATATGATGCTCATCTTTTCTTCTCTATGGATGGTCGCACCATTTCTCATTCTTGCCTCTCTAATCTTTTTCAATGAAGCTACAATCCGGGCCTTCTTTCTTATTTCCTCGTTTGCACATTTTCCCAACAGTAAGACTTCAATTAACATGCGTAACATTCTCATTTCTGTTCTTGTCAGGAACTCTTCTTCTTTATTCCTTAGAAAACTATATTAAATACTAATGCAAAGCCTTTTGACTTTGACCAATTCTATCTTCAAGTTTTGGCTTCAGATCTTCAAAAGAATCAATATATTCTCTTTTCCAGTAGGTCTAAGCCACTTTTCTGCCCATTTGCAATTAGCGCGAACATTTTGTGAATATTTCTTTCCTTTTCGCATTTAGTCTATTTTGCCAAAAGTAGACATTATGCCATTTTTCTTTTCACAATGTTTATCTTCAGTGACATCCTAATAAGCTTTGAATGAAATCTGTAGCTTTTTAGTCACACTGGAATAGGTAATAAGAAAATCAGATTCAAATAGGAATAAAAAATGCTCTCCGTATGGTCCTGGTCTTTCCTTTAGTTCAATACAGCACTCGTCTTAGATTTTCGTCGATTTTTTAGTTATCAATTCCGAAATTCAGTTTGCATCATTGATATGAAACACGATACTGACACTAGTAGGAAAATTAAGAAGAATTAGATCATTACCATAATAGTTTTGTAGGAATGTAATAAGCAATGGTGTTGGCATTTTGTACCCACCATTTTAATTTTTTTTTCCATTTTCAACTTCTACATATTTCCAAGGTTTATTTTTATTCTTATCCATAATAATGACTTGATAATCATGATAATGTAATAATGTTATAATGGCAACATCAACAGTGACAATAACATAGTAATAATATAATAATAATTTATAACAATAATGATAATAATAGAAATTTCATAACCTTGCATAATAGAATCAATGCATTTTTACAGGAGGTATTAACCCATGAAGAGACCCCAGGGTGGAAAGGACAGCATTGATGAAAGATCCTGTGAAAGGAAACCAGGCCGCAAACTATAGGCCCACCATATGCTTACCACTTTTGTGAAAGACGTTGACTGGAGTAATAGCTGTAAAAGCTTTATGATCATCTTGAATCCTAAGATGTCGTAGGAGATGAAGAGCTGGGCTATTGAAAGAATAGAGAGGGCACAAAAGAATATTTAATGTTAGACAAGACCATATTAAGAGAGGGTAAAAGAAGAATTCTAAACCTAGCAATAGGATAGATAGACTACCAGAACGCATACGTCCTGGTACCTCACTCTTGGATTCTTGATACAATGAAACTAACAGGGTTGTCTGATAATGCAGTGAACCTAATAGGTAAAAGCATGGAATCTTGAAACACAAGACTGGGTTATCTTGGACATAAACTAGCAGAGATCTAGATGAAAATAGGGATTTCTGAATGGGACTCATTCCTCTTTATGGTGTCTTTGATACCACTCTCCATTCTTCTTAGAGAAGCATTGCAAGGGGCTACTACTTTCATAACAACCATAAAATCAACAATTAATTTTCATGGATGACTTGAAGCTGTATGGAAAATCCAAGATGAAACTGGAGATACCATTAAATACTGTGAGGACATTCAGTGATAACATCAGTATGAAATTTGGACTACAAAATTGTGCTGAAAATAGAAAAGAAGATGGAAGGCAAGGAGAAAGGATGCCAGATGTAGAAATGATACAAGGTTTGGGAGACTGGTCTTACAATTATATTGGTGTTCTGAGATAATAAACTACTATAGCAGAATAAAAGAGCTAATGAAATCACATCTAAATGGAGACATTACCATCGAGGCAATTAATACACGATGTGTGGTCCTTGTAGAATATGCAGTTGGCATTAAAGATTGCACTCAGAAAGAATTATGGAACATGGATTGAAAGACAGAAAGAATTACAACAATAAATAAAGTCTTCCACCCTAAAGCTGATATCGGTAGACTTAACTTGCTAAGAAAAAATGGTGTTAGGGATAACATGTCAGTTTTGGAAGTGATATCATTAGAGGAATGTAGCCAATCTGATCACTTAAAGCAATCTCAACTGAGCGAGAATAGAGCACTAAAAGTGTTTGTGAAAGAAAATAGCAAGAAATAATTAAAGACAGAGTAGAGAAGATGTCCTGGGTACGACATTAAACTGCACCCTGAGGTTCCCTTGAGCAAGGATAGTACCCCATAAGCTCCCAATGCAAGGGTTACGGTGAAGCTGCTGGCAGCAGGGGAGCGGATATTCTACAGAGGCGCCTACAGTGCAACTGTGTGAACGGCTCAGTGGACTTCCAACCAGGAAAACGTCAAGGGTAACCCTCCTGAGTACCAGGAACTGCGAGCAAAGAAAGACCCTTGGAGCTTCTACTTTGCTTATCCTCAACTCCTGACAACACAACTCATGAATCGACAACCTCAAACTAAACCATACCGCATCGCTTGTCGCGTGGGTAATTAAGGAGCGCGTCGCCCAGCGAGCAACTAGGCTGGTTGTTAAGCATGCTACTGGAAGAAAACAAAGGATGAATCTACGAAAAGAGTACAGAATCGGTACTTGGAATGTTAGAAAGATGAAGGAAGCGGGAAAATTGAGCAAAGTCTGCAATGAAATGAAATAAAACAACATACAAATTCTTGGGCTGTCTGAAGCCAACTGGAACAATCGAGGCAGTTTCAAAACAACGGACAACAATATAGTACTCTTCGCTGGCAAGGACAACGGATACAGTCACGGTGTTGGAATCATTCTCACCAGCGAAG
>RDPX01000021.1:1283438-1328850 GCA_003991215.1 Morbakka virulenta | reverse complement strand
GAAAGGAACCAGAGATCAAATACTGAACTTGAAAATGGTACTTGAGAAGAGCCGTGAGGTAGGAACAGATGTCTATCTTTGTTTCATCGATTATCGAAAAGCTTTCGACACAGTTGTAAAAGAAGTCCTCTGAAATGTGATGACAGATATGGGATTTCCAATGCATATAATTGATCTAATCAGGAACCTGTATATATCTCAGAAAGCAACAGTAAGAACAAGTCACGGAATGACAGACTCCTTTGAAATCGGCCAGAGCGTCAGACAAGGATGCATTCTGTCACCCCACCTTTTTAATATATATGCCGAACAAATAATGCGTGAAGCACTCGAAGATCACCAAGTAGGAATCAAAATTGGCGGGACAACAATCAACAACCTGAGATATGCTGACTATGTCGTTCTAATTGCATCGTCTATGCAGGAACTGCAAGACTTGACCAACAAGGTAAAAACTGCTAGTGAAGCAGCAGGACTCTTCCTTAACAAAACAAAGGTTATGGAAGTAACTAAGACGCCAAATGACGAAAGTCTAACTGTGGACAATCAAACTGTTGAAGTTGTTGAAGAATTAAACTACCTGGGTGCACTTTTCACAAATAAAGTAGACGACAGCAAGGAAGTAAGGCGGGGCATTGCAATGGCAAAGACTGCAATGGTTTCACTAACCAATGTCTGGAAAGACAGATCCATCACACAAAGTACAAAAAAACGACTGCTACAAACATTGGTATTCCCAATAGCAACATACGGGGCAGAGTGTTGGGTCTCGAAGAAAGTTGACAAGAAGAAAATCGCTTCTTTTGAACTGCGGTGCTACCGTAGACTTCTTCGTGTAAGTTGGATAGACAGACGTACGAACGATTGGGTTCTGGAGAAAATCGGACCATGCCGAAGACTGATCTGCATTATCAAGGACCGTAAACTGCGATTTTTATGTCACGTGGCCAGAACAGACAGACTGACGAAAGAGCTCTTTGGTACAATCCCTGGGAAAAGAGAAAGTGAGAGACCGAAGACAAGAATGTCAGATAATGTGAAGGACATCGCAAATATAAGCATGGTGGAGTTGCTCCGACTGGCGCAGACCCGGGATCTATAGCGTCGATTCGTGAAGAGCGCCACGGCTGATCAGCAATGACTATCCCGTCAAAGAGAGAGAGAGAGAGAGAGAGAGAGAGGGAGAGGGAGAGAGAGAGAGAGAGAACTGGAAACAAAGTGGAAAGGGAAAGTTGTACATAGACATTAACCTGTAAAGACATGGTGTTCGCTGGAGACAGTGAGGATGAAGAGAGAAACAGAGGTCTTATTGAGTGCCTAAAATAATTGCCTGGGAATTATATGCACTTCATGGAGTTAAACGTAGTGAAATGTGGTATGGTCATCCAGCTGAGTGGGTTATTGAGAACAAAGATACTAAAATTCTATGGGATTTTAATATCTGGCGAAATAGAATATTAGAAGCAAGGAGGTCTGGCATTGTTTTCATCGAGAAGAGGAACCAAGAGACGAGTATAATCGATATTGCTGTTCCCGGTGACTTAGAAGAAAGGAAATTGAAGTCAAAAAGGTACTTGGATCTAGTGGTTGGCATAAATAAAATGTGAAAGACAATGGCCAGGATGATAGCGATTACGATTTGTGCCCTTGGAGCTGTCTTTAATCTAAGAGACAGGCTAGCATCACTTCAAATAACACAGAGCAACTTTGGGGATTTACAGCAAGCTGCTCAACTTGAGTCAGCTAACATCTCAAAAAAGGTGCTGTTTATCTGAGTTTAGTAGTACTAAGTGGATAACAGTGGAAAAAACCCCACCAGACTAAGGGTGTGCGATAACACTATTCAACAACAAATGTACTGTCTAAAGTTTGTTTGATTATGGGCCACTTTCACGTGCTGACTTCAAATATGATACTGATTTGATTCAATCAGGTCAAATTTTTGAGATAAACCAACGTTATCCACTTTCAAAAGTTGTGCAGGTATATTCAATATTTTGTCGATATTCTGGTTTAGAGTAATTGCCGTATTCGAGGTGCTGTGAAGTCTTGTCTTCGATAAATACCATTACTAAGGATAAAAAGTTAATCGGGCTTCCTAGAGCATCAATTTTTTAGTTTTATTAATTTATGTCTTTCAGATCGGGCTTTTACACTAATCTTAGGGCTATCGATTATCCTGAAAATGAAGGAATATCTTACTCGGTTAGCCAAATGGTGTTTGATGTGTGTATTGCTCTAAACAGCCATTTACTCATTTGCAAGCCTCTATTCATGGATAATATCCTGGAAGAGAATCACAATAGAAATAGCTTCCAGAAAAGCAAAAAGAAACCACTAAGATGTATTGGTCACCCGTAATCATAGCATGGTTTGATATCTCTTTAAGTGACCAAGCATTGTAACGTCAAAGGTCCGTTTATTCCCGCAGCGTGTTCACATTTAATTATTATGACCAAAGTTATCTTCCTTTTGAAACAAAATACCTATTGTGTTTGGAATTCTAGGTTTGACTATATCTTACAATAAGGACCTTTAGTTGAGAGATTGTATGCAATGGTTAATGACATTGTTTATTATTATTATTATTATTATTATTATCTCCAGGCCAATGCAATGGCTACAACAAAGATACTTTAAAAAAGTACTCGAAGCTTTCTACTGCATCTGCAGTGAATACACCGTAGCTTCGAACAGAAAGACAGTTACCAATTTCGTAAAGCGTGCATACCATGCTTACTTTGGGAGAAACTTGGTGACCAAGACAAACCCTGGGCACCACACATGGCGTGCAAGACTTGTACCGAGGATCCTCGTAAATGGACGAAGGGCAAAAAGACCTGCCTAAACTTGGGAATTTCCATGTTTTTGAGGAAGCCCGAAAATCACCCCATCGACTGCTATTTCTGCGCTATCGATGTAAATGGAATATGCTTCCAGAAGATACAAAGTGGTATGGAGAAAAAGAGGAAAAGTACTAGAAAGGGATGGGAAAAATTGTATTGGAATCAGAAACATCGGATGAGAACGGACAACACAACAAAAAGACAAGGTCTAACACTAAAAGATAGGAAATAGAAAACGATACTTAGTTGATATGGCGTGTCTAAAGGAAAACAGCAAGAACAATATGAGAGAACAAAAGATACGTAGATACCAACAACTTGGTTTGGAATTACGAGAACGACGAGAAGGATATGTGGTAACAACTGCATCATCGGATATTTAGGAAAAGGAATTAAAATAGTGAAAAGGAGCGTAGGAAAGCTACTTAAAATCGAGAGACAAGATAAAACAATTGTAAACAAAATCCAAAAGACAATAGTATTATTAGACAGCTAATAGATTTCATGAAAAGTATTATCTGAACTGCTGATTACATAATGCACAATACTAAGCTAACATATTTTGGTAACACAAGTCAACGACCAATTTTATTTTAGTTGGCTACTTTATCATTCTGCTACTACTACTACTACTACTACTACTACTACTACTACTACTACTACTACTACTACTACTGCTACTACTACTACCACCACTAATGAAAATAATAATAGTGATAATAACAGTAGCAACAATAACAGCAGAGCCAGAAAATTTAGACTAAATTACAGCAAGTTAACTGTAAGACCTGATAATAATGATTGAATAATAAACCTTTTTAAACGTCATCTGATTTCATTCAAATATTTCGCTACAATAATAATAATCATCATAATAATACTATTAATAATAATAATGATGATAATAATGATAATGATAACTATTGGAAAATTCTTTGGGATATGAATATCCAACGTGATAAAAAAAATAAAGGCAAGGCGGCCGGATATCGTTGTAAACAAGAAAGAAAAACACTGCACTCGCATTGATTATCGCATGTCCCTTCGATAATAGAGTCTTTGAAAAAGAAAAGGGTAAGATAAAGGAATATCACGACTTGATGTTAGAGATTGAAAGAATTTGGGGAATGAAAAAGGTTTAAGTTGTAACGTTGGAATATGCCTGTAGTCGTTGATTCGCTGGGCAGTATTTCTAACAAATTTGAAGATTGGATAGAAAAACTAGAGATCCATGTAAATATTGCACTAGTTCAAAAATCTGCCTTGTTGGGAACAGCTAGAATACTCCAAATGGTACTTGACATATGAAATGTGAAAGAAACTTGTTGGCCCCTGACTATTTGTTATAGCTCGCCCAACAGCAAAATAACCGCAATTCCACCAGGCAGAGCAATAGCTAAATTTCATATCATAATAATAATAATAATAATAATAATAATAATAATAATAATAATAATAATAATAATAATAATAATAATAATAATAATAATAATAATAATAATAATAATAATAATAATAATAATAATAATAATAATAATAATAATAATAATAATAATAATAATAATAATAATAATAATAATAATAATAATAATAATAATAATAATAATAATAATAATAATAATAATAATAATAATAATAATAATAATAATAATAATAATAATAATAATAATAATAATAATAATAATAATAATAATAATAATAATAATAATAATAATAATAATAATAATAATAATAATAATAATAATAATAATAATAATAATAATAATAATAATAATAATAATAATAATAATAATAATAATAATAATAATAATAATAATAATAATAATAATAATAATAATAATAATAATAATAATAATAATAATAATAATAATAATAATAATAATAATAATAATAATAATAATAATAATAATAATAATAATAATAATAATAATAATAATAATAATAATAATAATAATAATAATAATAATAATAATAATAATAATAATAATAATAATAATAATAATAATAATAATAATAATAATAATAATAATAATAATAATAATAATAATAATAATAATAATAATAATAATAATAATAATAATAATAATAATAATAATAATAATAATAATAATAATAATAATAATAATAATAATAATAATAATAATAATAATAATAATAATAATAATAATAATAATAATAATAATAATAATAATAATAATAATAATAATAATAATAATAATAATAATAATAATAAAGGGTAGACGGAAAGTGCCCAGACCAGCAGGTCGCCTGGCAATTCCTCAGGGAGCAGCGCCCCTGCCCTAGTCGAGCTGGGTAAACCTGGCGGGAACAGTGGGAAAAGTTGAACTTGCCTTAATTGGCAGACTAAACTTAGTACTGCCTAGTACTGCTGGAAAGGGACATTGACCCCCCTGCCCTGTGTAGTCAAATTGCCCTGATAATTACACCAGGCACTGACTATTGCTGTCAGCAAGTGGCGTAGCGTCGTAAGACGTATGACCTCTGATCTTAATTGATTGGTGGGGTACACGAACTAGTTTTGCCTGGTAATTATGAATGGGCTAGATCAAACATTCCCGCTCAAACCGCAGACTTGCCAGTCAGTTGCCTGACCTTAACCGGTTGTGCATGTCCCAAAAGGGCTGACACATCATGCATTTCTGTTTAACGGGCGGGAGTAGTGGGGGAGCATCATATCTAGGTGTCGTGAGCGTGGATCTCTTGTTCTGAAGGGCTGAGTACCGAGTTCTTACTTTGTTACTTAGTCCTAAGGTCTTGGGTGAAGCCTCGCTACGGAGACCGTTTTAAGCAGAATGGGTCACCTAAACTGGGAAACCTAAACAGGCCCCAACTGCAAGGTCATGTGCTGTTTTGTTTTATGTACATCAATATCGCACACACTGGCGTGTGATG
Source organism: Morbakka virulenta (assembly GCA_003991215.1). Classification (NCBI taxonomy): domain Eukaryota; kingdom Metazoa; phylum Cnidaria; class Cubozoa; order Carybdeida; family Carukiidae; genus Morbakka; species Morbakka virulenta. Next base: position 1,323,091 of record RDPX01000021.1, on the reverse strand, counting down.
CATGCACCCAGTTTACCCTTATCGTGCTGGTAGTCGGATGGGTTTGCTGTGGTTTCTACCCCTGAGTCCCCCATGGGCTCGTATTGCTCCACCACTCAATAATAATAATAATAATAACTATCTGAACGTTAATGCTGAAAATGCTTCTTCTTAATTATCTTAAGTACCTTGCATTTTGGAAGCATAAATATAGAAACAAAGAACGGGAAAGAAAGTCTCTTTTACAGAATTTATGGTACCCAAAGCCTGCTGCATTTAGACTTCAATAATTGATGTAACTCAAAATTAAACCTGTGAGGCCCATTCATCTCCTCTCAGATCACACATTCTCAAGAAAATATCCTTAAAATCAAATGCTAATGTGGTATATTGACATTTTCCACTAGACGGTGTGGAATGTCTCCAGCTGAAAAATTAGAGTTTTCCCTTGCCTGAGCAATACAGAAAAGGGTACTTGTTGTCTTTTCCCCTCCCAAAGATTAAGTAGACTTTTGTCCTAAAAAAACTTGTTTTCCCCAATAAATTATATATCAAACGAAAAAGCATTTTTTCCTCTACAATCCGTTAAATATCTTGTTCAAAATTGAATATTAGTTGGTAAACTAATCCGATCAAAACGATGACTATGCCAGGATAGGCAAGCGCGAAATATTTTTCTCATAGCAGTCATAGCAGTATTTAAAATGTGTTGGTCACAATATTTTGCTTGTTTGCAGCTTAAACTCTGTTCGTTATAAGGGCACTTAATTGAAAGATATGATGTAGTTAAGAACAAGTGCCTACAGCTGAGGAAGTATTTTAAAATTTTCTAGAAAAATGCCAGTTAAATAAAAAGAGTTTAGCAGTAATAAAACAGAAGCTAAAAATACACATTTCTTTAGGAAATGTCTCCGTTCCTTGTTCTTCGACTCAGAGACCATGAAACTGCTTCTCTTCTCAGGATATTTTTATGTGCTCTGGTGACGCTTATGTTGACAGATAAGAACAGTCTTTCAAGCTTGACATTTAGTGAGGGCATTTAAACTGCTGTGACTGTAGAAAATCCTTTCTCTCCCTTTCAAACTGGCATTCTTGAAAGTTTTTGCATTCCTCATAGAAAATATTTGAAACATATATATCAGTATCGAATTAATTATTAGCTATCGACAGTGCTCAATATTATAAGAATATTAGCGCTATGATATGGTGAACGACAAAAAATCAACAAAACTTAGTTTAGAACTGTCAGTTTCAGATTTCACAATGGTCAGCTAAATTATATATATATATATATATATATATATATATATATATATATATATACACACAAAGGGCGAAGCAATACTGTCTGGAGATTGAGTATATATATATATATATATTTATATGTTATAGTAAAGCTATCAGTTCCTGAGCTCTTTGATTAATAGACACTGGTTTTCAGCAACTTGCCTTTTAACAAAAGGAGATTACCTGTATCTTCTTCCTTTGGCGTCCAGGTGACACAGAAAGTTGTTGCTATCTGAAGGATTAGAACAAAGCAAAGTCTGATTTTCAGTTTCATTCGTATCTTGTCATCTGGGCTTACATTCAGCTTTCTAAATGAAAAATGTAGCCAAGACTATTATGTTTTTGTAGCTTTTTTGTATATGACGTACAATGTGACACAGATCCAAGAAAAATCAACGCTTCTACTTTGTCTGCACTGTCCTCTTCCATATATACTTTATTCTCTCCTTGGTCCATACTCGTGCTATGATAACATTGTTTTAAGCGCGAGCAAGTATTGCCGCGCTTCTACATCTTAGTGTTTTCCTTGTTCTTGTTCTTGGACGATTTATCTCGTCGTTATATTAATGCTTGCCCTGCACGCGTGCTCCATTGTGTAATAGCACAATAAATTGGTCAATTTTGAAACTGAGTTGAATATAGACCTAATGGGCACCCATCCATGTATTAAATGAAGTTCAGAGGTTTCTTAAAAGACACATCTTTGCTCAGAAATATGCAGTTATTTTTAAAGACACTTTTTTGCTCAGTGATAAAATGAAATAAAATAAATAAAATACTAGGCTCGCGCTTATAGACTGAAGGTTTTTCAGTCTTGTTTGCAAGTCTTTTGTCTGTAAAAGCTTTTTATATCTGTTTCATAAAGAACTGTGGTAATTTGAAAGATCGTATACTTGTGTGTTGCAAGGCTCTTTAACTTCTAATCCTCTGGACAGAGCTAAACTCCACCATCACGAATTCTGTAAAATGACTAGGAAGTAGTGGTTAAGTGATTAAACCAAGAGCTTTCCATGCAAAAGATTTCCAGCACGAAAGTCAGCCATGTCTCTAGTAGTACTGCGTCTAATCCGTTTCTAAGATACATAAGGGCTTCCTAAAGGAAGGTAATCTTATTCTATTATTACTTATTATTACTGGTATTAATTATTTTTACTGGTATTAGTGTTGGCTTTTTATGCTGTTGTAATTATTTGGTGTTGTGTTACATTATATTTATCGCAGGACGACGTTATGGTAGATATTCAACAGCCATATATCATATTATTTGATTCCAAACACATTTATTTATTTAAATTATATACACGAAGCTTTCCGTAAGGCAAGTTCACATTATCAACTGTAAAAGTGTAATGGACAACACTGATAATACACTTTTACACTGATAATGATATCGATAATGTCAGCTTGCCTTTATGTCACAGTCTTAATTTAAATAAATAAACGTGTTTGGAATCAAATAATACGACGTTATGGGTTTTAAGAATGTCAACAGAGATTTTGGATGAGATTGTGTGTGCAATTCATATCCAAGTACCGCTCTACTTAATCTATACATGTTTTCTAAGGTAGCATTGGAAGAGGAAAGAAAGCAATAAATGAAAAGGATGAAAAAGGAATAAAGTAAAAAATGAAACAGAGAAAATAACTTGCCGCACTGAAGTGGTTTAGGTTGAAAAAATAAAAAATAATAGAGTAGGTAATATTTGTAAACAATGTCTAACCTCCACTTTAGATAAATCATTCAGTAAGTTGCCCATTGATAACTAACGCACACTGTTTCTTCTTGTACATCTTTTGATCAACGTCAGAGAGGATTCTTCCAAACATCGAATGGCTTCAAAATTTGTGAGGACGTTGATTGTTGATGTGATTGTTGTCAAGCAAATAACTCCGTCTTGTTTTTTAATTTGATGGTCCTTAAGCATTCTGCATATACAATTTAATTGCTTAAAATAATTTGTAATTATTTTGGTTTTCCTGAAAAACGTATGTACGGATTTACACACTTGATTGGAAAGAAAAATCTGAAGTCAGCTGCCAAACTAAGAAAGTTCTAAAACAAAGTTTTAAAAAACATCGACGTTATCCATATNTTATTATTACTGGTATTAATTATTTTTACTGGTATTAGTGTTGGCTTTTTATGCTGTTGTAATTATTTGGTGTTGTGTTACATTATATTTATCGCAGGACGACGTTATGGTAGATATTCAACAGCCATATATCATATTATTTGATTCCAAACACATTTATTTATTTAAATTATATACACGAAGCTTTCCGTAAGGCAAGTTCACATTATCAACTGTAAAAGTGTAATGGACAACACTAATAATACACTTTTACACTGATAATGATATCGATAATGTCAGCTTGCCTTTATTTGTTTGGAATCAAATAATACGACGTTATGGGTTTTACGAATGTCAACAGAGATTTTGGATGAGATTGTGTGTGCAATTCATATCCAAGTACCGCTCTACTTAATCTATACATGTTTTCTAAGGTAGCATTGGAAGAGGAAAGAAAGCAATAAATGAAAAGGATGAAAAAGGAATAAAGTAAAAAATGAAACAGAGAAAATAACTTGCCGCACTGAAGTGGTTTAGGTTGAAAAAATAAAAAATAATAGAGTAGGTAATATTTGTAAACAATGTCTAACCTCCACTTTAGATAAATCATTCAGTAAGTTGCCCATTGATAACTAACGCACACTGTTTCTTCTTGTACATCTTTTGATCAACGTCAGAGAGGATTCTTCCAAACATCGAATGGCTTCAAAATTTGTGAGGACGTTGATTGTTGATGTGATTGTTGTCAAGCAAATAACTCCGTCTTGTTTTTTAATTTGATGGTCCTTAAGCATTCTGCATATACAATTTAATTGCTTAAAATAATTTGTAATTATTTTGGTTTTCCTGAAAAACGTATGTACGGATTTACACACTTGATTGGAAAGAAAAATCTGAAGTCAGCTGCCAAACTAAGAAAGTTCTAAAACAAAGTTTTAAAAAACATCGACGTTATCCATATTCACTTAAAAGTGGAATTCTATGTTTGTGACATATTTTTCATGTTATTAATATAAAAATTCCATATTTTGTTTTTTCACCACAAAAAATATGTTAACAACATATCTTGCCGTTTGGCCTTTTCAAAATACCATAATTTAGGTTTTGACGACATAAAATATGTTGCAAACATGAAAAAGTGAGCAGCTTGCCACTCAAAATACACAACAGAACGTTTGTCGAGTGATGAACTTAGCAAAGATAAGTTCCCCGACAACTAACCACTGTCATTAATTAACAATTACGCTGCTGGTATCCGTAGCAATGGGCTTTTCTTTGCACTGTCGGCAAATGTGATCGTCCCAGTTATTGCTTGCAAGAGGAGTTGGGGTTCTCAACCTAATAATTCTGGAGAGGAGTTGCCTGTTGGTAAATCAGGGGGTCATTAATGATACTACAGACATCTGCGTAGTTGAAGGCTCCATTTTCGCTCGTGATGCATGTAAATCGGATTGCCGCAGTTATTCCTGACAAAACCCAGATATTTGGACGTTCTAAATTTACCATTTTGTTCTGGATAAAGATGTCCAAAGTTGTGAAAGTGTTGCCTGTTAGAATGAAGACATTTGTTTCTTTGTTTAGATCGGGTATTTTTGAAAAGGATTACAATTGATTGTTTTTCACACTTTGTACAAAGCGTGGCAGTGCCGAATGTCGGGATCAGTGTCAACAACGTATTGAATCTGCCAAACATCAACTGACTATGCGGGCCAGGGTTCCAAGCAAGAACCACTCTTTACATGATCAAGATAGGGTCAATCACTGGTAGATTTAGCTTTTTGAGTGACTAGGCGTTAATAACAACAAACATTCCACTCTTCAGGGTACACTCTTCAATCAACCCTGAGGTAAATTATACATCAAACGAAAGAGCATTTATGTAAATGATATACTTTTAAAACTTATATATTTTTGTTCCCCATAGATTACTGATTTGAATAGCATAAGTTCGCTTTCTGTATCTTGTTTACTTGTCTGGATATGAATTCTTATGTTTAAACCTTAGGGTTGATTTTGAGAAAAATTTTCACACTTGTCGATCCTGGCATGGTAATCGTTTTGATCGGATTAGTTGACCAACTTAATATTCAATTTTTATAACTATATAAGGAATAAATGTTCTTTCGTTTGATATATATAATTTATTGGGGCAAAAAAAATTTTTTTATAGGATAAAAGTCTACTTAGTCTTTGGGGTGTGTGGAACAGACAACAAGTACAAACAACAATTAAGAAAGTGTGTACTGTAATGACTGAAATAAACTGTGCCCACATCTAGTGTATTAACTCTCGTTTTTGGAAACCAAATACTGAATGCCTTGGGTGGAATTAACTTGGAAGGTAAACGGACTGATGCTGGTGACTGATTTGTTATGATCGGACTGCGTGTCTCGAAAAATGGCGGCTGGCTAGACCGGAGGGAGAGGTCTCTGAATAACGCGTGCTGATGGGCTGCCCTGCCAGGGGATAATTGCTGGAGCAACAAAGCAACCATTCCCGTTTCGGCAGGCTGAGATACACAACATGTTGACAGAGTAAGGAAATAGTATAAAATTGAAACTAATTGAAGGGTTTTTGTAAAATTGCTAGACTTCCACTCATTTGTGGCTGTAGTTTAAAAGTTTGGGTGGTAGCCGAGCTCACAGAGGCCACTAACACTCCAGCAATGGAGTAGTTAATTGATTCTCTAATTTCCTCGTAAATACTAATTCAAAACCTGATTATACCTGAAGAGAATTGAAATTGCTTTAGCATATGGAGATTATGTTGCCAGGATTAGCCTCTGTTTCAACCATTGACGTAATATGGAATTGACTACCGTCTGACTGATCAGTGATCTGTCGGCTTAAAAACTGCTTTGGTAGTTTTGAAGATCAGATTTAAATGGATAATATTATAATGGTAAGGAATTCCAGAACAGAAATACAAAAAATAAAGCTGTTGGTGTATCGTTACTTTGAGCAGTCGGGCAATCGAACTCTAAATGAATGAGAGATTTTTGTTTTCAACTATTTCATTCTTAGTAAGGCTGGAAACCACTTCAGAGCAGAGGGTTACTTTCCTTATTTGACATTTTTCTTTGAACTTTTAAATTTTTTTTTCTCCTCTCACAATTTTGTCTCCGTTAACATTTGCACACACATAGTATGTCACTTGTAAAGGAAAAACCAATTGGACAAAGTGCTTTAAGGGACGTGGTAGCAGCTCAAACCGCGAACCTCTTGCATATTAAGTAATTGATATAACCACTCGAGCAGTACTGCTTATAGTTACATAAAAACATTCTAATGCGTTGGAAGTTCTAGGAAGAAGAATCGAGGAGAATACTTCAGAAAAAAAGGCGATGAAAATATACATGAAAAAGAGAAAGAAAGGCCAGGATGAGAAAGAGTCAAGTTCTGAAGTAAGATCCTGCCCAATAACGTGGGCGAATTGTCGTTGGATACGATACAGTAGATGGCAAGGATCTTAGGGAATATTGGCACTTACCTGAAACTAGTATTCAAACAGCGGTAAATGGTATATTAATTTGACTAAAGATTACTTCCTGGAGTGAGAAAAGTTCTGGTTCAGAGAGGAAGGCCTACCTTTATGACTGTTGGTATGATTGTCATTGTTTTAATAATAATAATAATAATAATAATAATAATAATAATAATAATAACAATAAAGAGATCAAAGGTCAGGAATGGATTGACATCACGGCTGAAAAATTGCAAACAGCACTTGCAAAGTCCCATTAGTGGAAATCCCTAGGTATAGACAAGATAACATACTTTTGGCTGAATTCCTTATGGGAAACCCATATGAAACTAGTACAGTCTTTTAATAAAATCATGCTTAGTCTGGAGCCATATCACCCTGGTTAACTGAGAGAATAACTTTCCTTTTACCAAAGTCCGAGGATACCCAAAATAAAAAAAAATTTCGTTCGATTCCCTGCCTACAAGTACCTACAAACTGTTAACATCCATTATTACTAATAGAATGTACAATTTCCTTGAAATCAAACGACATTCTCCCCCATGAACAAAAAGGGGGCAAGCGAAGCTCCTATAGATGCAAAACCCAGCTATTAATCAACAAATTGATTTTAGAAAACTGCAAAAAGAAAAGTAAAAACCTCAGTACACCTTGGATAGATTACCGCAATGCTTTTGATAGTATCCCCCATGACTGGATACTCCTAAGTCTTGACATTTATAGGATCTTGCCCGTAATGTTCAACTTTTTCAAGAACAGCATGGCAAGTTGGAATACGTGTCTTCTTCTTTCACATTCAACGGGTACTAATCAGTCTAATAACATCAGAATTAAACGAGGTATTTTTCAGGTGGACTCCCTTTCTCCCCTTCTATTTTGTATATCTTTGATTCCTCTTTCTAATGAATTGAATAACACTGCAAATGGGTATAAGATCGTTGACAAAATTAATCAATCACCTCTTTAATAAGGATGATTTAAAGTTATTTGCCAAAAACGATCGTGAAGTGGAAGATCCCCTTACTACTGTTAAATAATTCAGTAACGACACTGGCATGGACTTTGGCTTGGACAAATGCATCAAAGCGACTTTCCTTAAAGGCAAACTCTCTCAGACTTCATCCATGAATCTTGACATCAACACTACCATTCAAGCTTTAGATTGAGACGGAATTTACAAATAGCAAGGCGTAAACGAAGATTTGATCACATATAAAAGTTTTTGAACGGTCTGATCAGTAAACAGTAGGATCTAAACGTAAACGATCAATGGTATTTTGATAATAGACGCATTTTAAATAACGTTTAAAACGACACATTTCTGCTTATGTCTACTCTAACATTACGTGGGCTGGAAAACGGAAATTATTGTATAATGATATTTGATATAAATGTGAAGGTTCTACCGCTACTGTCATGCCTCTCACAGTACCTAATTGAAATTTATTTTTTTAACTGTTGAAAATCCCAGACGTTTTATGATTGTGTCCTTAAACATTCATATCTTATCAGATTCAAATAAAAGAAATTTCCACATTAGGTATTTCAAATTAATCAGTAAATATTTCAATGCTGTATTTCTTTTATCCAAAGAAACTTAAATAGAAACAGAATTTGAAAAAGGCTCCACAGGAAAAGAAAATGACATATGTATTTATTAGAAGGAACGCACGCCTAATTGTTTTATATTGACATTATTACTGCCCTAAATTATAGTTGATGCCATTTCCAGTAATCTTTTTTCTCAGGCCTATCACCCTAAGCAAGGCTTGAAGCCACGTCAGCGCAAAGAAGTTCTTTTCTTATTTGATTCTTTATTCCTTTGCATTTTTAAATATTTTAAATTTCTTTACTCTCCAAATTCTCTCTTCGGAAACATGTACAAACGTGGTAGTATGCTACTTATACTGGAGAAACAAATGGGGCTCAGCAGTTCCAGGAAGCTGGCCAGGGTTCGTCTCCCACCTCTTGCATAGTAATTTGTTGATTTAACTACTCGGCTTGTACTGCACTTCTCTCCCCGAAATCTGCGAGTCATGTCAATTGCGCCTGTTTTCTCCTGGTATTTTTTTGCTAGTTTCCGTGCGCAAGTGCGTCTGTAAACTCTTTAATGCAGAAAACGGACAGCTCGCTTATGGTATTTTGAGTCTTCATTAAAGGCAGTAGTTTGACAAGAGACATAACAACTTTTTGAATTTCTAACAGTCTCCAGAAAAATCTCCCCAAACCACTTGCCGAATCAATGAGATCATCAGGGTAATATTTGAGTAAATTTTAAGGTTGAGCAAAAATTATCCTTATTGAACTCGTCTCCCCAAATGCCAATAACCTGTTTCAGTTCCTTACCGAAGCGCTGGCCTCTCAGCGATTACAGAAGTTCTTTCTGATGTTTTGAAAAGACTGTGTTTTCTCAAATATATATTTGATAGCTAGTATTGTACTGGCTAACGTAGTGATGATTAAGCTAGGAGGATTTACACTCAATCGGTGGAGATTGCGAGATTTGAAGGACAGTAAAAAGCGTTAGGGCAATGTAAGACTAAATTAATTTAGTAGGGAAAGTCCTTGCACCCCCACCTTTCTTTATATCTGGATTCGTTTAGGGGGGGAGTGTACCAGCTTGCAACCTAATATTCTTGTGTTTTATCAATAATAATATTTGTTAACTCAACGATATGCATATATTATTACTTTAGTAGTCTTGTTATGAAGCTACGATATTTTCCGAAGAAAAAAAAACACCCAAATTTTTGTCACCACTATATTGTGCATTTGCAATAATGGTAAACATGAAATTTATGTTTGCCGCAGGTTCCTATACGTAACTTAGTGAAAAAGGATTTGTACCGCAACAAATACTGGAATTCAATCAACATTTAAAATCACTGATATCAAAGCTAAAATTAAAACTGTGAAAAGGTTTATTCTCAGTCGCTTATTATTGTGATGTCTTTGAAGCACTTTGGACGTGTTGTCAAAGCTGTTAATAGTACAAAAGCCATTTCAAAGGCAGAAAGCACTTTTAAGTTGTTAATTATAGAAGCCGATGAAGACTAGCAAAGGTTATTGCTTCACACTAAGTTAGGTCGTTGTTCAAAATTAAATCTCTTGAGCGCTTTAAGGCACTGGGCGATACTGTGACAGACGTTCTTGGGGATAACAGTCGAATAGAGATTATCTCCACTAAACAAAGAAAAATCACTGAAATTTGAGTTATATATGATGAATCCTGACCTCCATTTGTAATATAAGACTACAGGATGCCAAAACCAAACTTATAGTTTTTGTATTTTCGAGAATTTTTGTCCTTTTTTATTCTCAACAGTGTGGAGTCCAGAATTCTAAATGATTTCTACTTGCCACCTACAAGAGCTCGATAACGTTTTTGAAGACAGTTTCAGAGATCCATGTAACATGGATTTTCCGAACTGGTTAACACAGACATTCTTGTGTCAGCTGGAGGAAGTTTTCTCAGTTTTTCAGGATCAAATATATGATTTTCAGAACTACTCGTCCGCAAAGACTTTATACCAATCGAAGATACAATTCGTAAGGCTTTTAAGTGAAATTGCAAAGAAATATCCCTCAGCAAGTGTATTTGCATACGGAAAGTAGTTCATATCTAGCTGAGTGTAATGTTAGTGTCAAATTAGACATTATCATCAAAAGTAGCATCAAGCGTAAGGTTACGGATGGAGATGGAGGATGACAAGTCTCTTTTTCTTAGTAGATGTTCTTTAGATGACAAGGCATTCTTTATTAATATGGAATAGATGCGAAAATTGCTTGAGATGACCTTCATTCCTAGTTCGCTTTAAACTTTGCGCGTTACTCATACAGACATTATTTTCCAAAACTTCTCGACGTGATATTTGTTCTTGATTCACTTTAGAGTTTGCAAGGTGCTCAAAGTAGCACTCTAGTCCTCATCAGCTGTACACACAGTATCTTTCTTTGTCTGTGATTGAAAAAAAGCAATCTACCAAGGCAGCATCCTAACAAAACCTTAACCTGCTACATACACCTGCAACCCGTAAATGCTCGCATTTACTCAGTTTCGCGTAAACATTATGTAACGACTAGTCAACTCCGTCAACTGTCTGTTATGTCATAGTATGACTCGTCAGGAAGTATAGAAGGCGTAAGACAAAAAGGCGCATCATTCCATTTTCGCTTTATTTAAGCTAGCGCAGGTAGTTTTAATTAGGATATTTTTTCACTAAATTCCATAATACCTTAATTACTTGAATTTTCTCTTAATTCGGAGTCAGGGTATTCTTTGGAGGCTTTGACATTAATTGTGATCTTATTGAACAATTACTTTTCCCCATCAGCCAATAGAAATAAAGATAAATGTATAGATGACCTCATATATATTCATATAACTGACTTACGCTTTTTGGCACCTGACATTAAGGAGCAAGGAACAGATAGTCAGAGCTCAGATTATTAATACTATTTTGTCACCAATGTTAGAGATTTTGTCGCTTTAGTGTAATGAGATCAGGTAAGGAGGCAGGAGAATTACGTAGTTATTACATACGTTAAGTCCAAAATTGTCAGAAAATAGCTTAGTGAATAGGACAGGGTTATGCTTTTCCAAAGCATTTTGTTCTCTTTCTTGAACACCACTGTTGATCTGGGTATGAGATCTGGTTACTCCTTGTTTTAAAATGCATGCGATGTTCTTTCTGCAGGCAATAATCTTAATTTGTTTTTTACAATTGGCAAAAATTGTTAAATCCCCTGTTTTAATATAAGGCTGACATACTATAAAATATTGAAAATTATTGACTTTATGGACTCATTGGAAGCCATAGATATAGGAACTTTATCATGCATGAGCAGTAAGCTTTTCCTGAGCTACTCGGGTTTGGGCAGAGTAGCATCTTGGAATTGCATTGATAAGCTCAGAAAAAGCTTACGACTCATAATATGATAAAGCTCGTATGTCTTTTCTTGAACATGTTTATCTAGCTTTTTCTGGGTTACTCTGTTTTGGGGAGAGTAGCATCTTGAAATTGCATTAATGACCTCAGAAAAAGCTTACGACTCATAACATGATAAAGATTCTATATCTATACTTGAACATGTTTATTCAGCCTTTTAAGCAAGAATACGTAATACTTTATTTAATTTGTTTTGTACTTTTTTGCAGAAAGAAGGATCAAGTGTATTGCATATATAGTGTATTAGCAATGTCAATTCTCTAATTCATAACTTTTCTAATGAAGAGAATACATTAGAAAGCTATCTGTATAATGTTAATGATGTACACGTGTTGGCAGACAGTTTTCTTTAGTGTTATCAGGTTTAACAAAAAAAACAACAAACCACGACGCATAGTTTTTTCGTAACCTAGATCTGATACAACGTTGGTCTAAACTAATTTAAATAATCGAGAGCTGGTTAACCTACAACAACGTCAAAAAGAGACATTGAATAAATTGTGTAAGGAATTCGAATTTGAATACTAACATCTTCTCTTTGCAAATAAAGTTTGTATGTTGCTATCTTCAGATTTTACTGTTAAAGTAATGATTTAAACTGAAGATTAGAAAGGCACTAATTTTACTTACTGCTTTGAATAACAAAATACAGAGGCAGAAATGCGTAGATTGATAGATACTTTAAAAGTCAGGCAGACAAATAGGTATTTATTGTATATATTACATAATTTATATATATATATATATGATACGTAGATAGATAGATCGATCAATAGCTAAATAAAGGGATAGAAAAATAGATGGATGGATAGATGGATGGATAGATTGAGAGAGAGAGAGAGAGAGAGAGGGGGGGGGGGGAGGAGGAGAAGAGCTATAGGCGGAGGGAGCCTTAGATTCTGTTTCTTCTTCTCGACTCCATTGTGCTATGATGAGACCAACCTTTGTGGAGGCTCCTCTCATAAATGGTGTTGACTGGTACGGCTCTAAGGTCGTTATTCCAGCCATGTATCATCATTTCGTTTTAGCCAGATGAGAAATTATGTCTTTCAGATGTCTCCTACAGTTCCGGAATTAAGTTCTTAATTTCCTTTCTGTTCAAGATTTTGGTTGGAGAGCAGTCCTATTATACCTCTACCTACATAGCTATAGCAACCGACAGCGAGATGGTAGTAATTTCCATTGCGTTTTCTAGCATCTTCAAAATTTTCTTCCCAGGCCGCGGCTAATTCTAACAGCATCCAGCAGCACTGAACCCCCGCCCCATACAAGAAGTCACATCCAAATAACCCAGTTACTGCTACGCCTTCCCAGTTATTGGCATTTATCATTTCGTCTTCTTTTGTACCATGCATAGCCTGGTGACAAGCTCACTACTATGATTTGTACTCTAAGTTTAAAGAACTGATGATCTCGTATCCTCGCTTCACTAGCCTTTAGACATCTAGAAAGACCACAAGGAGATCTATAACCTGACTTGTATGACAGAGTCTGGCAACAGGTGGGCATTTCTGTCCAATTTAATCCAGCATGATTAAAAGCATCACCATACTACTGTAGAGATACGCTGCCACCGTATTTGCTGTCACGCATAATGCTTATTATGATGTACTTGCACAATAGATCTTCAAGAGGGATATGAAAAATGAAATTTCAATTAAAGTTTGGCTCCGAGCCTGAAGCCCATGGTCATGAAACGTTTATTGAGAGAAGCAATAATTTTAGTTTCGGTAGTAGTCTCATCATATACACATCAGATATGCAACTTTGCTGAAAAACCCCACCTTTCCTTACTGTTACGTTATTTGATTTTCTGCTTTTAATTCAATAATTGCGTAATGCTCCAAGTTCTGAGTAATATTGTATTAATATATATCTATATTTATATATATATATATATATATGTTTATATACAGATCTCTATTAGGTAGTACTAAAATTTACTATCTTTTACTACTGTCAGATTTGTATGTTTACTACTTAGTAAGAATATTACAACCTTGGTTCCCAATTTATCTCTCACCCTGGGACCAACAGTGATAAACGCTCATGTGATCAATTTTTGTTCTTTTTCAATGTGTATTTACAATTCAATATTTGACACAAGGTATTTTTACATTGGTTGACACTTCACTTCACTCTCATTAGAATTTGATAACTGACGTCGGCCAAGAATCAACAGCAGAGGGGCCTTTTCTTTTTGACAATTCGTCGTTAGCATCAACGATCTTTCCTTTGATACGTAGTTGAAATAGGCTCAATTGTCCACTTTCTCTTATTAGTCTGTTATTTGAAGACATAAGTATTTTGAAACGGGAGTAGTAATGCGTGAGACAATTTTGACATTTGTCACGTAATAATGACGTAACATCATCGTGTGTAGAACAAATTGTCCATTGAAAGGAGAATGTAGAATTCAGTTTTTTTCTTTCGTGACTCTTATTTTGAACATAGAATTTTAAGCCAAAGTACTCTGAAGATCATAAACAAAATACAACTATAAAACCCATCTGTTACGTGCTGTTGATATTCGTCGTTGCTTTCACTCTTTGTTTCCGTCTTTGCTGCTTTATAAGCATTTTATCCACTTACAGCTCTGGCCCTTGTAATTATTCAATGACCCCAGTGCTGGAGTACTTCTAATACTCTAAAACAACACACCAGATTCGAGACATCTCTCAGTATGTATTAAGAACCAATACTCTTTTGAATCACCTTTATTCTTTCTCAAGAACCAGACAATAAAAGGGTCATTTCACCCCCACACTGAAAAAGTAACTATTTAATCAAAATTCCATTTCTGCTGACAAATATTTTTGTTTATAGAAAGTAACTTTGAAAACCCATACTCTGTTTAGGTTAATCCCTTGCTGAAATAACTAGTTCATTATTTGGAAGTTGCCAAGCAGGTTTACTGGGCTGAAGCGTCTTATGTATTCTGTTGTTGTAATCTGATATTCTGTTTTTGTTATGTTATTAATAAACTTGACGAGATGCTTCAGCGAGTGTAAAAGCTTTGAAAAAGCTTTGTAATAGCTTTCCATTTGCAAAATCAGCCATGTAAAATGTTGTCTGATACCTTAAAATTTTATTTATGTAATATGACACTGCTGTAGTTTCAGTTAAATTGGGGTTTTCAAAAATTATAGCTTATTTGCAACAACAACAGCAACAAAGTATTTTTGAATTGATAAAAGGAAAGAAACTGCACAGGAACAACTCAAATAACTTTTATTAAATATTCCCTGTTTGCCTTCGATTTAATCTCTCAGATACTACCTACACATTTGTCATCAGGTCTGCGATTCTAATAATTGTTATTTAAATATTTAGAGATGAACTAAATTTAGCGTCACCCGAAGGGTCTTCATGGTTGGCCCTGAGGCACAGAAAAATGTTTAAAAAATTAGTTTGTGAATTGACTTAAAATACCTTGAAATTACATTCAATTTCATACTACCAGTACAATACGTAGCAAAATTGTCTTTACTAAAAATAATTTTCATCAGAGAAAAGGAGACACTTCGTTTCTTTGAATTATTCGAATTATTTTATGGTCCAGAAGTGAGAATGCGTGAAAAACCAAGGCAATGAATGCGTCTTTGGATGCGTGATGCATGGTAGGGGAAAAATGCGTGAAAAAACCTTAAAATGCCTGAAACTTGGAAAATCTGTCGACAGTGTTACATAGTGATTGTTATTTTAACATAAATGATTGATACACAATGTGGCAACATCACATATACATCTGTATACGTAAAAAATCCATGAGAATTTAAATCGAAACCGGGTATACTAGATTCTAATGAACCAAAGGTTTGGAAACAGTGTCAAATAGATCAAACATATCCTGGTCTAGATGCAGATTCATATCACATCCCTTACTGAAGAGAAAGTTGATAAAACTGAAAAACAGTACGATCATACAAATGCCAACGAGACTTAAACATGCCTAAAGTTGCTATAACAGGTACAACGTTGACTTTTAAATAGATATTATATACATAGGAAATTACAATTATAATTAATAATTATATATAGGAAATAAAAGAATATCACAGGGAGATAAAGACAAAATCACGTTCACCAAATGGAAAGCATAAAAAAACCCAACTCATTATTGAGATAAACAACATCAGTTATGTACCATCTGGTATGAATGAATGTACACTAGTCAGAATAAAGAGAATTCAAAAGGAAGAGATTGAGCTGAACATTGAAGACTTAGTTTGGCGAGGCACATTCTAAAAGCTCTTTTCTGGGTAGTGCTATGAAGAAATGGAAAGAAAATGGAACAAGAAACTTATGAAACACCGAGTGAAAGGTATTGCAAACAGTGAAAGAATAGTAAACACCGGGACAGTATATACATATATATATATATATACATACATATACACATACATATTCACAAACATATATACATACATGTACACATACATATACACATATATTTACAGAGAGTTATGTCTCAGAAGCTCTGTGCTGCACTGATGAGCCCACAAAGGGCGAAACAGTATTGTCTGCAGATTGAGTATACCTATACATATACATATACATATACATATACATATTATATCATATTATATTATATTATATTATATTACATTATATTATATTATATTATATTATATTATATTATATTATATTATATTATATTATATTATATTATGTAAGTATCTGCATTTAATATTTTTTGTACTGCACTGCACATAAGGTTAAAACATTTATTTAAAAAATTATTAAATTTCTTTACTACTGGAAACACAACATAAATTTTCCTTTCTTGGCGGTTAAAGTTCTTGCCACGACATGCAACTCAGTCTTGACTCTTGGCAGAAACAAATAAAAATTCATGTCAAGAGTTCCCTAAGCCAACTCCCTTTTTCTAAAAACTACTTACTTTTTGAAAAAAAGTATTGCAAGTTTTCAATCCATAACTATATGAAATATTTTTGATTTTGCGTACGTACTTTCAAGTTAATAACTAGTTAAGATGACATTTTCTTACCTGATGAAATTACTTAACTTGGTGCTAATTATTTTCGGAATTCGGATGTCGTCATTAACAGACGTCATGTTAGAGTTTAAATTAATTCCAGTGCTGTTTAAAAAAGAGAATCTTCAACACCTTTTCTCCTAAGGATAGTCTCTCAAAATAAAACAGCAATAGGTCGTTTCTTTTATGTGTCTTACGAATTATATTCAGCTGTATCAAACAAAAAATATTTTTGTGTTTAATCAATTAAAGTTTTATGTAACAAAAACTATAAAGAAGATTAGGAGTTTATGGATATAAAGGTAGAAAAAGTCAAGCTTCATTGAAATCAGTTAACTCTTTGATTAGACTATCCAAAGGTTGCCCTGTGCGTGGTAAGAAATCTGAGAATACAATGTAGAAGGTGTGAGAATTTGAACAGTTTTTCGCTAATCAGAGCCGGGGGCATTTTTAGCTCAGTCGGTTTCTGTTTAGAGTAGCCCTTTGATTTTTGCCGGCAAATTATTTCCAAGGGAGAACAATTGCCGGCTCCCTTTCCCCATTACAGCCATCCTAAATTGAACTAGGATATCAAAGTTGTTGCTGACTACCATTTCACGGACTTGTTTGATCAGTATTAGGCTAGTAATTTTGAAAAGAGGTTTCCTTGTTTAGCAATTTACAAGAAATGTTATCAAGAAATATAATGGGAGGACCTCTGGCTTGTTAGTTAAAATTTCTCCACTTATCCTTGTGGCGATTCTATAAGGATGATTTTATAAGGATGATGTCATGATAACACTCCTTAAAGGAATGCTCTATTATTGAAAAGGACGACATCAGCACATCTCAGCTTTTTCAAAAGGGAATCTGTGGAAAGAAGACCCGAATCAAAGTCAAATTTTAATATATTGATGTGCACACCTATCACAAATAACTCCAGTTTCATGACAAACATAATTTCAGAAACGGCATCAACATAAACATAACATCGGAAATAAAATAATGAGAAACAAAATTTCGAAAATGGTATTAAGACAAATGTTATTTCGGAAATGACTTTAAAACAAATATGATTCCAGAAATTATATCCAGACCACCAAAATTTTGAAAAGCATAGCAACAGAAACACAATTTTTGAAATGACATCAAAGCAAATGAAATTTCCGAAATAGCATGAAAACAAACCTTATTTCAGAAATAACATAAAGAGAAATAAAATTTCCAAAATGACATTAAGACAAATGTTATTTCGGAAATGACATAAAAACAAATATAAATCCAAAAATTATATCTAGACCAACAAAATTTTGAAAAGGATAGCAAGAGAAACACAATTTTTGAAATGACATTAAAGCAAGTGAAATTTCCGATATAACGTGAAAACAAACATTATTTCAGAAATAACATAGAGAGAAAGAAAATTTCGAAAATGATATTAACACAAATGTTAATTGGGAAATGACATCAAAACAAATATAATTCCAGAAATTATATCCAGACCAACAAAATTTTGAAAAGGATAGCAACAGAAACACAATTTTTGAAATGACATCAAAGCAAATGAAATTTCCGAAATAGCATGAAAACAAACCTTATTTCAGAAATAACATAGAGAAAAACATAATTTCAAAAATGATATTAACACAAACGTTATTTGGGAAATGACATCAAAACAAATATAATTCCAGAAATTATATCCAGACCAACAAAATTTTGAAAAGGATAGCAACAGAAACACAATTTTTGAAATGACATCAAAGCAAATGAAATTTCCGAAATAGCATGAAAACAAACCTTATTTCAGAAATAACATAGAGAAAAACATAATTTCAAAAATGATATTAACACAAACGTTATTTGGGAAATGACATCAAAACAAATATAATTCCAGAAATTATATCCAGACCAACAAAATTTTGAAAAGGATAGCAACAGAAACACAATTTTTGAAATGACATCAAAGCAAATGAAATTTCCGAAATAGCATGAAAACAAACCTTATTTCAGAAATAACATAGAGAGAAACATAATTTCAAAAATGATATTAACACAAACGTTATTTCGGAAATGACATCAAAACAAATATAATTCCAGAAATTATATCCAGACCAACAAAATTTTGAAAAGGATAGCAACAGAAACACAATTTTTGAAATGACATCAAAGCAAATGAAATTTCCGAAATAGCATGAAAACAAACCTTATTTCAGAAATAACATAGAGAAAAACATAATTTCAAAAATGATATTAACACAAACGTTATTTCGGAAATGACATGAAAACAAATATAATTCCAGAAATTATATCCAGACAAACAAAATTTTGAAAAGGATAGCAACAGAAACACAATTTTTGAAATGACATCAAAGCAAATGAAATTTCCGAAATAGCGTGAAAACAAACCTTATTTCAGAAATAACATAGAGAAAAACATAATTTCAAAAATGATATTAACACAAACGTTATTTCGGAAATGACATGAAAACAAATATAATTCCAGAAATTATATCCAGACAAACAAAATTTTGAAAAGGATAGCAACAGAAACACAATTTTTGAAATGACATCAAAGCAAATGAAATTTCCGAAATAGCGTGAAAACAAACCTTATTTCAGAAATAACATAGAGAGAAAGAAAATTTCGAAAATGATATTAACACAAATGTTAATTCGGAAATGACATGAAAACAAATATAATTCCAGAAATTATATCCAGACAAACAAAATTTTGAAAAGGATAGCAACAGAAACACAATTTTTGAAATGACATCAAAGCAAATGAAATTTCCGAAATAGCGTGAAAACAAACCTTATTTCAGAAATAACATAGAGAAAAACATAATTTCAAAAATGATATTAACACAAACGTTAATTCGGAAATGACATGAAAACAAATATAATTCCAGAAATTATATCCAGACAAACAAAATTTTGAAAAGGATAGCAACAGAAACACAATTTTTGAAATGACATCAAAGCAAATGAAATTTCCGAAATAGCGTGAAAACAAACCTTATTTCAGAAATAACATAGAGAAAAACATAATTTCAAAAATGATATTAACACAAACGTTAATTCGGAAATGACATGAAAACAAATATAATTCCAGAAATTATATCCAGACAAACAAAATTTTGAAAAGGATAGCAACAGAAACACAATTTTTGAAATGACATCAAAGCAAATGAAATTTCCGAAATAGCGTGAAAACAAACCTTATTTCAGAAATAACATAGAGAGAAAGAAAATTTCGAAAATGATATTAACACAAATGTTAATTGGGAAATGACATCAAAACAAATATAATTCCAGAAATTATATCCAGACCAACAAAATTTTGAAAAGGATAGCAACAGAAACACAATTTTTGAAATGACATCAAAGCAAATGAAATTTCCGAAATAGCATGAAAACAAACCTTCTTTCAGAAATAACATAGAGAAAAACATAATTTCAAAAATGATATTAACGCAAACGTTATTTCGGAAATGACATGAAAACAAATATAATTCCAGAAATTATATCCAGACAAACAAAATTTTGAAAAGGATAGCAACAGAAACACAATTTTTGAAATGACATCAAAGCAAATGAAATTTCCGAAATAGCGTGAAAACAAACCTTATTTCAGAAATAACATAGAGAAAAACATAATTTCAAAAATGATATTAACACAAACGTTATTTGGGAAATGACATCAAAACAAATATAATTCCAGAAATTATATCCAGACCAACAAAATTTTGAAAAGGATAGCAACAGAAACACAATTTTTGAAATGACATCAAAGCAAATGAAATTTCCGAAATAGCATGAAAACAAACCTTCTTTCAGAAATAACATAGAGAAAAACATAATTTCAAAAATGATATTAACGCAAACGTTATTTCGGAAATGACATGAAAACAAATATAATTCCAGAAATTATATCCAGACAAACAAAATTTTGAAAAGGATAGCAACAGAAACACAATTTTTGAAATGACATCAAAGCAAATGAAATTTCCGAAATAGCATGAAAACAAACCTTCTTTCAGAAATAACATAGAGAAAAACATAATTTCAAAAATGATATTAACACAAACGTTATTTCGGAAATGACATGAAAACAAATATAATTCCAGAAATTATATCCAGACAAACAAAATTTTGAAAAGGATAGCAACAGAAACACAATTTTTGAAATGACATCAAAGCAAATGAAATTTCCGAAATAGCATGAAAACAAACCTTCTTTCAGAAATAACATAGAGAAAAACATAATTTCAAAAATGATATTAACACAAACGTTATTTCGGAAATGACATGAAAACAAATATAATTCCAGAAATTATATCCAGACAAACAAAATTTTGAAAAGGATAGCAACAGAAACACAATTTTTGAAATGACATCAAAGCAAATGAAATTTCCGAAATAGCATGAAAACAAACCTTCTTTCAGAAATAACATAGAGAAAAACATAATTTCAAAAATGATATTAACACAAACGTTATTTCGGAAATGACATGAAAACAAATATAATTCCAGAAATTATATCCAGACAAACAAAATTTTGAAAAGGATAGCAACAGAAACACAATTTTTGAAATGACATCAAAGCAAATGAAATTTCCGAAATAGCGTGAAAACAAACCTTATTTCAGAAATAACATAGAGAGAAAGAAAATTTCGAAAATGATATTAAGACAAACGTTATTTCGGAAATGACATCAAAACAAATATAATTCCAGAAATTATATCCAGACCAACAAAATTTTGAAAAGGATAGCAACAGAAACACAATTTTTGAAATGATATTAAAGCAAATGAAATTTCCGAAAGAGCGTGAAAACAAACCTTATTTCAGAAATAACATAGAGAGAAATAAAATTTCGAAAATGATATTAACACAAATGTTAATTGGGAAATGACATCAAAACAAATATAATTCCAGAAATTATATCTAGACCAACAAAATTTTGAAAAGGATAGCAACGGAAACACAATTTTTGAAATGACATTAAAGCAAGTGAAATTTCCGAAATAACATGAAAACAAACCTAATTTCAGAAATAACATAAAGAGAAATAAAATTTCGAAAATGATATTAACACAAATGTTAATTGGGAAATGACATCAAAACAAATATAATTCCAGAAATTATATCCAGACCAACAAAATTTTGAAAAGGATAGCAACAGAAACACAATTTTTGAAATGACATCAAAGCAAATGAAATTTCCGAAATAACATGAAAACAAACCTTATTTCAGAAATAACATAAAGAGAAATAAAATTTCGAAAATGATATTGAGACAAATGTTATTTCGGAAATGACATCAAAACAAATATAATTCCAGAAATTATATCCAGACCAACAAAATTTTGAAAAGGATAGCAACAGAAACACAATTTTTGAAATGACATCAAAGCAAATGAAATTTCCGAAATAACATGAAAACAAACCTTATTTCAGAAATAACATAAAGAGAAATAAAATTTCGAAAATGATATTAACACAAATGTTATTTCGGAAATGACATCAAAACAAATATAATTCCAGAAATTATATCCAGACAAACAAAATTTTGAAAAGGATAGCAACAGAAACACAATTTTTGAAATGACATCAAAGCAAATGAAATTTCCGAAATAGCATGAAAACAAACCTTATTTCAGAAATAACATAGAGAGAAACAAAATTTCGAAAATGATATTAAGACAAATGTTATTTGGGAAATGACATCAAAACAAATATAATTCCAGAAATTACATCCAAACAAACAAAATTTTGAAAAGGATAGTAACAGAAACACAGTTTCTGAATTGACATCAAAGCAAATGAAATTTCCGAAATAGCATGAAAACAAACCTTATTTTAGAAATAACATAAAGAGAAACAAAATTTCGAAAATGATATTAAGACAAATGTTATTTCGGAAATGACATCAAAACAAATATAATTCCAGAAATTACATCCAAACAAACAAAATTTTGAAAAGGATAGTAACAGAAACACAGTTTCTGAATTGACATCAAAGCAAATGAAATTTCCGAAATAGCATGAAAACAAACCTTATTTCAGAAATAACATAGAGAGAAACAAAATTTCGAAAATGATATTAAGACAAATGTTAATTCGGAATTGACATCAAAACAAATGTAATTTCAGAAATTATATCTAGAGAAACAAAAGTTTGAAAAGGGTAGCAACAGAAACACAATTTTTGAAATGACATCAAAGCAAATGAAATTTCCGAAATAGCGTGAAAACAAATCTTATTTCAGAAATAACATAAAGAGAAAAAGAACTTCGGAAATGATATTGAGGAAAAAAACTTTTCGTACATGACATCAATGGAAAAATAATTTCAGAAATAATGTCAAGGAATGCAGATTTTCGGAAATAACTTCAAAGCAAATATAATTTCCGAAATGAGATCGGGAGAGGCTTAATTTCGCAAATAAGATCAAAGGGAACATAATTTCGGAAATGAGATTAATAAAAGGGAATTCATATCGAAAATGAAAAGTCAACGGAAAATAAATGTTTTCTATTGAGCTTGAACTTTTGTGGGTCTTCTCATTTTATTTTCTGTGGTGCGGTTTCTGGTCTAGTAAAGGTTATTTTGTTCCAGTATTTGACGTACTGCTTAATTTTGCATTTAGTTAATCATTTGAACGTGCGTCTTTCCGCAATTAATCAAAGGAAAATTGAACGTGTTATTTAAAATAGTTCTTTGCGATCTCTGTGAAAGATTTATGGAAAGATGGTGTTCTTGTAAAAGGTCAAACATTTCTTTTACATTCGAATCCTCCGAGAAATATATTGTACGTATTTTTTTGCTGGAATAATATGAAAAATATTTTTAAGTAAAGAAATATGACCAATTATGTTTTTGACTTACTTTCTGGCATCTTTCGAGGATGGTTCTAATGTTTGCCTATCATACCTTTGGATGGAAGCCCTGAAATGAGGAGAAATGAGAAAAAAATAGTTGTTTCAAAGATAGCTTTTAGTTAGGTTTTTGAAAAAGCTAACACATTTTCAAGGTAATTTTTCGTAAGGAGGCATTCAATAATTAAGTAATGTCAAATTTGGTCACATTAATCTCCCTACCCTCCTGTAACGCTTCATCACGCTACACAGAAGACCCCTAAAACCAGGGTGACGTCAATCACCCCGCAACTTTAGTATCAAAATTTCTCAATAGTGGAAGTGCTACTTAAAGGTTGTTAAAGAGGCCTTACATTTTGTGAAGCGATGCATTTGTATTTTCTTTGACAGGAAAAGGTAGTGACTCTACCTTTTGGAGTTATTAACTTCTACTAGTTTTGCAAGGTGATATCACGATTTACAATGAAAACCACACTCCTCACTATGTCATGACGCTGTACCACAAAAGTTCCAACAATTCTCTTACACCCTCCTTAGGCCTACACGCAAACAGTAAACGATAGATCTGAAAATAACAGATGATCACAAAGCTGACAAAAACTAGTATGACATGATTTTTCAATATTTTTACTCTCCAGCGAATTTTGCTTTTTGTGGCGGGTCCAATAATAGAGAAGAACGATTCACTTAAAACAAAACAATCAACATAACGAATTATAATAAGCCACAAGCGAATTGGTAACCTCTTTCCGCGGAACATCGAAGCCGAACTTCTACGGAAGATAGACTTTTCAATCATTGGTCTCTTCATTGTCAGCAAAAGAAGAAAACAGATTATTTAATTTATACCTTTTTGATTATTTTGTTACACAATTTCCGTTGAGAAATTAATTTTCTGCACTTTTATAACTTCTTTAAAAAGCTGAGATTGGAAGGGGCTCCAACTTTATAAGTGCTCTAGATCTCATGAAAGCCTTATCTGCCACTGTTTTTAGGAGAGGTAGGACCATTCAAACAGCATCAAAAGTAACAGGCAAGACGCAGATTGTATTATAATTATATTAGTCCGAAATACTATTATTACTTTACATAATCTTGATCTTTAAAAAGCATAAGTTCTTGATAAACCTTTAGCTTCATTCAATATCTGGGAAATATTTATACAATACTTAACTGATATATTTAGAGTTAATGTTCAGAATAGATAACCGAGTAACTAAAATTCAAGCCTCAAAAGCAGAATCATAATCAAATTATTTCGGAACTATGAAGTTACAAACTAAATAGGTTTTTCAAAGTATGGTGAAAGGATTTGTAATTTTAAGATCTATCATAAGGACCCAGGATCAATTATTTTGACTTGCAACATGTAATCCTTATACTCCTGTGTGAAATGTATTTCCTTATTGTCGTCATTACTCTCCTGTTCAATTTCTCTATTGATTTAATGATAGGATTCCCCTACGCTCAACCATTTCTCCACTGAACAGGGTCTTCTGGGAAAAGTTTCTGGACGACGCTAAAGAAACCTATAGTGAGCATACAAGCTGAATCTTGCATGCTCCCTGCAAACATCTGTGAGCGTGGCAAAGTTATCCCATTGTGGTTTCTTATAATTAAATCTTGGTATGGTATTACAATGCTCTGGCTGGTAGTCCATTTTAACTGTAACCTTGATGAGTTTGTAATAACCTCCAGTTAGTTGCTTGAGTACCATTCTGTCTGCGCTTACTGCCAAGTTGGTTTTGACGAATTTCTGGCCTGCTGTAGGCGTAGTCAACCAGCGTCAGGAGAAACATGTAGGAGGACCCTTAGGGTTGTACAGGGCTCGAAGCAAATTTTAAGTTTGCCAATCTTCCACCTGTTCTCCTCTTGCATATATTCCATTATATCTCCAGCCTTGGTAGTGGCTGTTGAAGTCTACCTGCATGATCTTTGAAGTCTTCAAAGATCATGCAGGTATCCTGAGAAATGGCCATAATATTCAGTGTCAGGTTCCAGTCTGGTGGGCAGCACACATCGTATATCATGACCTGTCTGTCTTGAATCGTCACCTTTACTCAAGTGATTTCTGCAAGGCCCTCAGTTTCAACTGTGACATGTTGAGTTGATATATCATTACTGACCAGAATGAGCACACCTTCCTTATGTCTTTCCTGTCTGTTCACTCTGGAGGTCTGATATTCTTTTATTATAAACGTTGGGTTTTCAGTGAGGTGAGTCTTCTGGATGCAGGCTATATCAGTCGTGCTTTAATTGGGAGCTTCTTCTTGGAGATGTCTCCTGGATTCCACCATAGCAGATTCAAAGATTTTGTTATCTCTCTCTCTCTCTCTCTCTCTCTCTCTCTCTCTCTCTCTCTACTACAGTTAAACCCAATCGCTTTTGCCTGTGAACCCGCCACCTACCTCCGTCAAGGAAGGGAACACCATGACCACCAGTCGCAGAAGGTTGGCCCCAGTGAGACATGGGGGCAGGCACTTTTTTACCCTAGTGGGTTCCCAGCTGTACAGCACCACATCAAAAATCTGCTTCACTGTCGTCTGCCGTTTGAGCTTAGCTGCGTTGTAGTGCCGACAGATCAGGTTCAGCACACCCGAATTCTGCTTGCTTTTATATCCAGCTTTTTCCTCTCCTAGATTGGTTGCTGTATGGGGCCGTCGAGTCCAAATTACCCATGGTCCTTGGTGTGCCTCATACATTTTTCATTTATGTTGATTCCCTTTGCTGTTCAGGTAGCTTGGTTTGTATCTTTGTTGCCGGTTTCTGAGCATATCTACAATATTGGCAACTCTGTCAAACCCCTGAGAAGATGGATGTAATTCCCCAGGGGTGGTTTTGAAATCCGTCAGTTTCTTCAAGGCGGATTTACATTTGTAAGGTGTGGAAACTACCAGCCTGAGAAATCCTGTCGGGCATTTGGTCACATATCGTAGCAGACTTTGTGAGAACGGGAGGTTGGGGGGCACCTCAAGAAGGTGCTGCCATGCTCACATTTGTGACGTGAAATGCTATCGCAATTGCCTTACTGCCTGACAAGCCACAGAGTGACTAAGCAGTGATCGCAACACCATGGAAAAGTGAAGGTGATCGAGTTTAAACGTATTCTTACCCGAATCAAGGGTGACGTCCAACCCCTGGCTTTACCCAGCACCCTGGATTGTATTTAATGTAGAAAGATTCAATGCCTGTTTAAAAACCTTTAATACCTTGATACAGGAGTTTCTTTATGTATATAATGCAGATTTTGTTTCGAACACTGCAAATGACATGCAACAAAAAATGGACCGATATTTACATGCCTGTTCTGCTTTTGCATTAACCATGAAGAAAAGAAAATAATATTTGCACGCTCATCAGATTCACATTACATTGAGCCAAACATCAACAACAGGGTTGGGTAACGAACCCGAAGGTAATTTTTGTGGACCGCAAGGTGAAATAATTTTATTTCAAAAATGTTTATTCCTTTGGCAAGGATGACCGATCGTCCTAGCAGTACCAGATGCTCAATAAAACGCATTAATTAATAAGAACTTAAGCTTTCTAAAAAATTATTGAATTATCATAGCAATTGAAATCCGTAGCTATTAAAATATCTAAATCTCTTAATACCTTAATCACACAATTATTTTTGTAAATAGCTCATAACAAAACCGACACAAGCAAATGTCTGAAAAGTTAGTCACAAACACAACCTTGATTTCGTAAACTATTTTCTGGTTTTTGATAGGATAAAACTGTAATTATCGATATTGCGTCTTTAACTTTGATTGGTGAATAGTTCTGTGTTTCCTTGGTAAAAGTATAATTAAAAGATTTTCAGCTTAGCATTAAGTGTCATATCGTATTACTTTAGAGTTGTTGGTATTCCCGGTACATGCTAATACAATTGGCATCTTTCCTTCTGAAGTATATTCACAAGTTGTTTGAGCGAGGATAAGAGGAAAATACGTCTAAGAAGTGACAAGGAGTGTCATGCATTAAGGGAAAGCTGGGGAATATATTGTTTTGTGCTAGAAAGAAACAATGATGTTCTCTGTTTGATATTCAGTAAACCCATTGCCACCATGCAAAAGTAAAATATAAAGAGACATCAGAGGAAACACGCAAGACAGTTTGTGAAGTATAAAGACTAAATTAGAAATGACAGGTATCTCAGGTTCAAAAGGTCAATCGAAACCTAGCACCACTTTTTTGTTACGGCCAAAAAAGATAAAGAATCATCAATTAAGATCAATTCTAAGATTGGAAAACTGATTTCACCAAGAGGGAAGCCTTTCAGTGATGGAGAGGTCATAAAAGATTGTTTGACCATTTTTTCTGATGAAATTTGCTCAGAAAAGGAAAAGAATGTAGAAATGATAAATGGTACGTAAAGTAAAAACAAAACCATAAAACATTAGCTGGGCAATAAGGGACAGAGATGGAAAAGTCTCGAATGAAAAGGAATCCATCTCAGAACGCTGGCCAACTTTTTATGTGAAGCTGTACTTTGACAATCCTACAGCAATTCCAAATACCTGCAGCTCAGATGATTCCATACCCCCAATTCTCAAAGATGAAGTTGAGCTTCCAATCAGGCAATTTAACGTTGGCAAAAATGTAGGATTAGACAACATTTATGCAGAATGTATTAAAGCTGGGGGAAAATCCCTTGTAAATGCCTTAACACTTTTGTTCAACAAGATACTGAATGCAAATAATGTTTCACAAGGTTTAAAGATGCTGCAATTGTAGTTCTAATTAAGAAGACAAGTACACTGTACTCTGGAAATCAGAGACCATTTGGCCTGCTTAGCCAAATTTACAAGTTGTTTGTGAGCGTAAAAGAACAAGACTTAAAGAAGACCTTTATGCTTCCTTCTACACTTCGTAGGCAACATATCAGTCTGGAAGGAATACAATAGAACAAATAATTGGGACAGATAAAAGAAAAATCTTTTGAGTTCAAGAATCCAGTATTCTTATCTTTCATAGATTTCACAAAAGCCACTAACAGCATAAAACTGTGCATGCTGTGGAAGGTACATGAAAGTACGGCCATTTAAAAAAAATACATAAAACTCAAAGGTATCTAACAACTGAACTGCAACAATAAAGACTGGTGTAAGCAACACAAGGAAAGTAAGAACCCTTAATGGTGTGAAGCAAGGCAACACCCTTTCTATAATACTTTTTTGTTTTGCAGTTGCATCTGTCTTGCTGAAAGTAGAAGAGAATTGTAACATTGGGTTTTCCATTGGCAGTTACAAAATATCTGACCTGAGTTATGCAGATGATATAGCAGCAATAACCAGCTCATTGGAAGACTTACAGAACTATCTTCATGCCTTCACTAGATATGCCGAAGAAGTTTGACTGTGTGTAAACGTCAACAAGATAGAGTCTATGTCTACTGAAAAGAATCAACAAAGTAACAATCCAATCATAGATGGAAAAGTATAGAAAGGGTTGCAGAAATTGAATACCTTGGACACGAGTTGTCATGTGCAAATGATGGAACTGCTGCTCTTACCCACAGAATTGGCTTGAGTAAGGGAGCTTTTGAAAGGAATAGGATACTATTGACATCAAGGAGAGTGCCTATGCATATCAAGAAAAGAATTTACGATACCTATATTCTTCCAGTTATTTTTAATGGACTTGACTGTTTTATATGGACTTGACTGTCTCAACTGGACCTCTCATCCTGTGTGACCCTGGACCCGTTTTGTAAGAAAATTGAGATGTTTTAAAGCAATGGGATGAGGATTATGACAAATAAGACACTCCTTGATACAGTAAAGATACATGATCTGAGAGAAACAACGGAATTGGAGCACTTGATATGTACAGTCAAAAGTAGAGTTTTAAAGTTATATGGACATATAAAATGCTCCCAAATAGGTCCGTCAAAATATGTGTGGAAGGAATGATCCAAGGACAAAGGAGCAGAGACCACCCACCAACCCGTTGGATGGGCATTATAAGGAAATGGTATGGTCTCACCATTCAAGAATTAAATGAATCCACGAGAAAAAGGGAAACTTTGAGAGAAATAAGTTGGTGTGCAATCCGCCTCAGGCGGAGGAAACGTATAATATATGTAGAAATTATGAATCAGGATAAAGAAAACTAACTGGAAAAACAAGTCGGACAGCACGCTCCTTTTAGTATAACACTGAATGGGAGCACATATATTGCAGACACATCACAACTCGCTGTACTTAGTCGAACTGTTATAAACGAATTTAAGGTGGTACAGGAACCCCTTAATGTGTATCATTTAAAAGGAACAACAACTGGAAAGGATACAGCAGATGAGGTAACAAAACTCTTTGAAAAATATAAACATGAAAAAACTAAATTATGTGGAAAAAAACCTGACAGAACACTTCTATGATGGCAAACATAAAAGATTTCACAGAAAGCTTCTCAGAAAGAAATGAAACTGGTTGCATCCAATGTGTTTTTCAGTTACTACATTTTTCTTCAAGAAAATTTGTGCAGTAAAATTCTTGATTTTGAAGATGTGGTGAAACATGTTGTCAAGGCAATAAATTTCATTTGCTCCTGTGCTCTCAACCACCGCGAATTTAAGGAAATATAGGCTGATTTGGAAACAGAAGTTGGGAATATTGTTTTCTTTTTGATTGTTCGTTGGTTAAGTCGACCAGGAAGGTTGGAACGATTCTGGTTGTTAAGGGAAGAAATACGTAAATTCTTGGCTGAAAATGTGCAAGACATTTCTTTTTTTAGTGACGATAAGTCACTCAACGACCTTACATTTCTAACAGACTTGTCAAATCATCTCGCTGACCCTAATGTCAAATTGCAAGGCAATGATCAGGTATGTAACAACATGTTTCAGCATGTCTTGGGCTTTGAAAACAAATTAAAGTTATTTCTGGGACAGCTCAGTGAAAAGGACTCATCCCATTTTGAACTTTTCAAATGAAGCTAATTTTGAAAAACACAAATGTGACATAAAGACACTCTCAGGAGAGTTTGAATTCCTTTTTGGAGATTTTAGGAAACATCCACAAAACTTCAGCTATTTGCTTATCCGTTCAAAGTAGATGCAAACAGTTAGCCATGTACGTGGCAACTGGACCTATTTAATATACAAAACAATTTTGAACTTAAAAATAACCATCCACAAGATGATTTGCTTCGCTTTTACTAGCTGTACGTAACAAAGGAAGAGGGTTTGACAAACATAAAGGAATTTGCAAGAAAGTGTGCGAGTTACCTCGAGAGCACTTACTGTTATGAGCAATTCTTTTCCAAAATGAAGCACGTCAAAACAATGTACAGAGCTCAGCATTGTGGCCGCAGTTTGAGACACTAGAAAAGGATTTTGTACGTTTCAATGAGAGTTGATATCAATAAACTAGTTGGCTCAAAATTGTGTAAAATATCACATTAGAAATACTGAAACATAACACAAATTATTTTTTAATTTTGTAAATGTTGCAATACTTTGTTAACTTCCTTATAGTGTAAAATATTTTAGATTTTTTACGTTCTGATAAGTTTTGTATAGTTTAGTTTGGTTTAACCAAAGTTTCATTATACATTGCAGCTGCTTTGATGTTTTACTTTCATCATCATCATCATCGTCGTCATCATCATGATCATCATCATTTATTTTTATTATTTTTGTAATTATAATTCTTCTTCGTCTTCCTATTATTATTATTATTATTATTATTATTATTATTAGTAGTAGTAGTAGTAGTAGTAGTAGTATCACTATTACTGTTTGCATTAGACTATTGTCAATATTTTTCTCATTTTCTTTGGTCCTCTTTTAGAAAAGATTTAACCGATATGCCCCACCCTACTAAACGTTTGCCCAACCCTTTTTTATGGTTTTAACGTCATTTTCCCCCAGTACTGGGGCTCAGACGTTGCCCTTCACAGGGACTTGGATTTAGCAGTTTGCCCGACCCTGATCTACAGAAATGGCACTAGATTAGCTCCTGTGGAAACTTATCAAAGAAGGGTTCTTCTGATGCTGAAATACATTATCGTATTTAGAAGGCTTCTGTTGCTTTTGAATAACTACAAAAATGACTCAGGTGAGACAGAACTGTGACGTTTCGAACTGAAGAGGCAATGCACCAAATCGATATGTTGACTTGTGTACTCTACTCTGTAAAAGTATGGACAATTTACCCACCATGGCTTGAACGATTCCATAAAAACTGTTACGAAGAATACTAAATGTTAAATGGCAAACAATGACTCCAGGCACTGATGTTCTTCAGAGCGCTGGCTGCTCGAATATTCATATTTTATAGTGAACTCATTGTTGGTAAACGTCGTCAGCTTAAACAAATCAAAGATTAATATTAGTTTTGAAAACTGGCAAAATCTTGCTGAAAATCATGGTGAATGGCGAACATCTGTTAAAAGTTGGTTCCTAAAACAGCTCAGGAGAACAGTGTAAAGCGTGCAGAACTACCCTTTAGGAAGGAGTCAGCTTCAAGTAATTTCTTATCATAGTCTATTTTATGAAACACATCTCCAATGTGTTTCTAATTTCCACTTCAACTCCCTAATTCAAAAAACACTTACAATTTATTCCCTGGAAGAGGAACTTATCAAAATAGCTAACTAATGACCTTGATACCTGACAAACACGAAACCTTAGAAGTTAACCATTCACAGAAATTACTCCAGTGCAGTGGCAATTAAAAAAAATTATAATACGAGCCTGGAGGAAATACCTACAGGCTATTTGGAATGACCAAAGGGGACATTTCTTCAGGGTAAATGCAACAGAAGCCATTTCCATTTCGCAATATATTTAAATGAGTTACCTTTCATTGGCTTAAATAGAAAACATGCTTTATGCCAGCCACACAGTGCAGAGTGAGCTATTTTTGGACAAGTTTCATTATTTCCAATTTTGGTATGGACTAATGGCTTGACTAGTTTTTGTTTTTTTTTCTTATCTGCAATTAAATGTGACTAAAGCCATTTTTATTTATTGACATATTCCCATGAAACTTGATTGAAAAATAACCAACATTTTGGACAAAACTGAAAAAGTTCTGTTTTGTGACTAATTTCATTTTACCTCTGTGATCTTTGTTATGAATACATATGAAAATACATAAATATAGTATTTGGACAATAATCAAGATAATGATATAATAAAAATGTAATAATAATAATATAATAATAAAAATAATAATAATAATAACAATAATAATAAACCGCGTGGACACGAAATACCAGGTTGGCAACTGGCGCGGTATATCCAGCCCCTTGACAGTAAGGTTAAAATGCACTCTATGTCAAATGAAAACAAGAAACAAATCATACCGCCTCGTCCGTCGCGCGGGTCAACAAGGGGCGCGTCCCTCAGGGAGAAACCAGCCTGAGGTCGAAAATATATTACTCGGTCGACCTCTTCCCCCACCAGGACGGGACAGCCCCCAACCCTGGCCCTACAGGATCACCACCTAGGAAAAATAAAAAATAAAATAGAAAAAAATGGACCAAGGAAGAGTATACGGAAGTTTTATACTGTTTTTACTATGCGCTCGAAAAAAACTGTAAATAATATTACTGAAGATACATATACGTAATGGTGTACACGCAACAGTGAAAGTGATAAATATGATAATCTTGACGCAAATAAACTAGCTAATGTAAGGAGATACATCATCCGCGAAAAGAAATTTACCGACATGAAATTGTGCTAATCAAAGGGAAGGTACTCGGTGACACACTCGAAGCTGTTAATGAGGTGTTAGTTGAAGAAGGTGCATCTTCTTGTGAGGTTACGGATAATTATAATGAATTAGGTGGGAGAGGAGATGTAGAGATGGGAGAGGATAGGGAGAACAATATAGCAAATACGGAACCACTTGAAAATGATTTTAACCCTGAAGAACTGTTAGTGATGAGAACAGATATCCTTGAACAAATATCTATTGTCAAACATACTGAAATGAAGGATAGAGAACCTCTGATGAAAATTCGGCACACACACAAATTTACAAATATACTCAATCTAGGAAACATAGCACTGAATCAATTATGCGAAGAAATCAACCCAGACATAACAGAATTAAACCATCTCATATGTGCTACAGCTGAGGTACTTGAAACTAAATGTGATGTTAAGTAGAAAAGTAAAAAAAACAATAAAAGAAAAACTACTAAAACTTAAGTGGTAAGGAAAAATTGATAAAGAAATAGAGGGTTTTCGAAAAGAAATCTCGTTACTAGAAGAACTACAAAAAGATAAAGAAATAATATCTGGAAAGGCTAGAAAAGTAACACGAAAGCAAAGAATAGAGAGAAAAGAACAAATACCCGCAGTTAAAGAGTAGTTGAAACAAAAACTTTAAGTAAAGGCCCTAAGATTGCGTAGGTTTAATAAGAGAAATAAATTTTACAGGCAAAATAAGATCTTCGAAACTGATGCCAAAAAGTTTTACCGTGAAATCGGAAAGACAACGGCTACGGTGGATGAAATACCTTCAGAGGAGCAGGCCTGGGCATTTTGGAACAAAATTTGGGGCAATAAAAAGGAGCATAATGAAAATTCTGAATGGGTTAAAAATCTTGAAAATGTTGTTCAAAACATCCAGAAGCAGCAATGGGACAATATTACTGTTGAACAGATAAAAAAGGCACTGAAAAAGTTACAAAAATGAAAGTGCCCAGGAATAGATCGAGTTCCCAACTTCTGGCTTGATACTTTAAATTCCACTCATTCGAAATTGGCTTTGAATTTCAATAAACTAATGACCGAACCAGACTTAACACCCAAATGGTTTTGCTCGGGTGCCACCTATTTGCTTGCGAAGACAAATGACACTGAAAATCCGAAAAACTATCGCCCTATTACGTGCTTGTCAACATCATATAAACTCCTAGCTTCAATCCTGTCAAAAAGCACATATACACACTTACAGGACAACAACATCTTCCTTATCGAACAAAAAGGTTGCAAAAATGGATCCTACGGCTGTAAAGACCAATTGCTTATAAATAAGATGATATTAGAAAACGCGAAATCGAAACACAAAAATTTTAGCACTGCCTGGATTGATTATAAAAAGGCCTTTGACAGCTATCCTCACTCTTGGATTCTGCGATGTCTAGAACTATTTAAAGTGTCTCCTACTCTAATTGATTTTTTGAAAACCTCTATGAAATTATGAACAACCGATCTTCTTCTTTCGCACTCGAACGTTATTTTGTCATCTCCTGGTATGCAAATTAAATGTGGAAATTTTCAAGGAGACTCGTTCTCTCCTTTGGTCTTTTGTATGGCACTCATGTCCTTATCTAAACCCCAAAATGAAACCGGATATGGATATAAAATCAACAATAAGAAAGTGGATCACCTATTCTACATGGATGACCTGAAGCTTTATGCTAGTAATGATGGAGAACTTGAAGGGCTACTTAAAACAGTAAAAGCATTTAGCGATGACATCGGGATGGAGTTTGGATTAGACAAGCGCACCAAAGCAACATTTAAAGGGGGAAAGTTGACGAACACAGATAATGTAGTGCTTAATAACGATGACCTAATTAAAGAACTAGATCAAGAAGGAACTTACAAATACTTGGGTGTTAATTAAGGGGATACAGCACGCGAAAACAAAAGAAAAAATCAGGAAGAATGCATTCGCAGAGTCAGGTCTGTTATGAAGACAGAGTTGAATTCAAAAAATCGAATCAAAGCTATTAACACACTTGCGATGCCGGTGGTTACTTATAGTTTCAATATCATCAACTGGAACTTGATTGAAATTATGAAACTAGATACAAAAATTAGAAAGTAATGTACCTGCTATAAAATGCATCACCCAAAATCTGACAAAGGCCGATTGTATGTACCCAGAAATAAAGGAGGAAGAGATTTGGTTCAACTCGAATTATCTTACAAAACCAGCACAGTTGGACTCACTCAGTACCCAGACAACACAAATGATTGGATGCTGCAATTGGTTAATCCCCATGAAAATTCCAAAAACTTCATTCTGTTTTTAAAGAATCAGACAAATTTTCTTGCGAACTAAATCTCGAAATACAGGAAAACAATGGCTTAACCCCAACTGAAATTGCCCTAAAGTACGAAGAGGATGGCTAATAATATCGGATTAAAACAGCTTGAATCCCGGTGGCAAGAAAAGCCCCCCCCCCCTGGACAGTTTGTAGCTCGAGCTAAACATGCTGACGTTGATGAACTCGCAACCCATCAGTGGCTCTGAAGCTCCGGGCTGAAGGGGGAAACTGAAGGCTTTATCCTTGCTGCCCAAGATCAGAGGTTGTTCACCCGAAATTATCGGGCGAACGTCCTGCACAATGGAGCGGACGAAAAATCTAGGTTTTGCGACGAGAAAACTAAGACCATTGAGCACCTTGTCTCCAGTTGCTCGATATTAACACCAGGAGAGTACAAAAACCGCCACGACAGGGTTGGACAATACCTCCATTGGAAGATTTGCAAACACTTCTCTGTAGAGACTAAAAGTAATTGGTACGAGCACCACCCAGAAGCAGTCACTGAGGGACAATATTTCACCGTCTTGTGGAATTTCACAATCCACACAGATCGCACAATACAGGCTAACCTTCCTGATAACAATTGTGATCAAAGACAAGAAAAACAACACCTGCCTTCTTATTGATATGAGTGTGTCATCTGATAGAAATGTTTCTGCAAAAGTGTTTGAAAAACTTGCAAAATATAAGGACTTAGAGATCGAAATCGAAAAGATGTGGCATCTGAAAACTAAGGCTATCCCGGTTGTAGTTGGTGCCTTGGGCCTGATAAAGAAAGATACTAACCAATATCTCGAGAAAATACCAGGAGATCCTTCACTGGAAGAAATCCAAAAAATAGTATTAAATTGCACTGCTCACATATTAAGAAGGGCACTTACTATCTGAATTTGTACTGAAGTATGCTGGTGATAGTGTATTTATTAGTGGCTAAAATTTAAGAGGATCTACAAACTATTGAAAATAAAATGAATGAAGTGGAGCTTGAACATTACATGAAAATGAATACCAAGAAACCCAGAAGCATAGTTTTCAGTAGGTGAATAGACGATGTCAAGAGTTCAGATAAAAATTTAGAAGTGATTTTAAACAAAAGGAAAAACTGTGATGGCTAATAACAGATTATATAATATGAGGTAGATAAAAGGAAAAGCGACAAAAAAGGAGAATAAAAGTAGCCAGAAAATCGTTTATTAAAATGAAAAGTTTATAACACTAACATATATCATTAGGAATAATAAGAAGAATGAAATGTTATATGTGGCAAACCGTTTTTAAGGAAATAAAATTTGGGCTTCATATTAATAAATGAGCAAATAACTGCCTAAATGGCATTGACTTTTACAAAGACTTTTTAAGATTCCTGTGACCCTCAAATGGGGAGTAGGTAGTATGCTAAAACAAAAGGTATCTGCAATTTAATAGAGCACGTGTCTTGAATAAAATATGAATGGGTTTCATAGTAAATTAGCCAATATACGGTAATAGTTAATATCAGGTGATAGTAAGCAAAAAGGAAAATTGAGGTAACCTATTTTTTCTTCTTCTCGCATGTCAGCTGAAAATAAATTTAAGAACTGTCCACGCAGTTTCAGAGGCAAAAAAGTTTGTACCACGTTCCCTGCCCCATGTGGAGTGGCCTATCAATAACAGAGATCCTCAAGTTTTTCCATTATCAAATTATTTACTTAATCAAGCTAAGTGACCTTTGGTTTGTCTGCTTAAACCAAATAGCTTCCCCTAAACTCGGATCACTTTGCGTTGTCTGATAAAGTTTTGAGTTGTGGTGGTTTGGTGTCCACGCCAACTACATGAAAACCACGAAGAGCATCTGCAGGTTGAGTAGATCACTTAATTTATACAGAGAAATAATTTATGCAAACAGTCTTTTTGATAATGTTTAATCTCAAAATGTCGGCGGCAGGTTGGCACCTGCTGCCCATTGCACTTGATTCGCTTGTTGAACGGGTTTATCGTGATTGTAATGTGTGAACTTGATCGTCATTGTGTTTATTATCCACATTCTTGATGTTATCAACATATTTATTGTCTGTGTAGCTTGGACTCCTTCACGCAGTATTCTTAAGATGAACCCCAGTGAAAACTAGCTACTGTTCCATATCGCCCTTATTGCCTTACACCATGAAAAGCACCAAAGGATTCATATTTGGCTTCCTTTTTACAGCAGTGACAGTTGGCTGTCTCTTGGGGATCTACAACAAGGATGCGATCACACTAGGACTGCAGCGTCGTCTGAACATGGGACAGTAAGCAACAGTTGATTTGATTGACCGAAACCAATCATACACCACTTTGACCATGTGAATAGTCAATTGAATTTTTTTTAGCCTGGGCATTTTAAATAGTTTTCTTTTTCATTTGATATTTTTTTAAAAGACAGTATGAATGAATCTTTTCAGTTTTGTGGTTCTCAGTTGCCTTTGGGCAAAATATCCCAGGTTTTTTTCTGTCCATGGCCTGTAGCCCAATCTGCTTAGAAGCCACCATCACTTACTATTGATGCCCGGTTTTGGAGGCAAGAATATTAGAGGCCGGTTGGATGAAATTACATAAAGTCATTGTTGCTTCTGGTTCAATTCCAAGAAGTTGGTGTTTTTAGACGGTTAATAGGAAAACCCAACAATAAACGGTTTTGAGCAAGGATGATATTGTTCCTTTGATTTTCTTACAAATGTACTATTTGAACATTAAGAATTGAAAGTAATTGTGAAGCAACATATACTGAAAATTTGATTATGGAAAAGTGTATTGTGTTAGAAACATAAGTAATTAAAGCAGCATAAGTTAAATAGTTCAAATACCAATAGTCAAGAAGAATTATTGGTACTATTTTATTATATTTTTTTATTGGTACCATTCTATAAGTAGCAGAATGTCTCCATAAATTACTTTTGATCAAGCTAAAAATATAAGCCTTTGCTTCAGACTTTTGTGAAGTTTATTGTGCTATTGAATTTTCTTGTTGAATTTTAAAAAAATGTTCTGCATTGTAGAATCAGGTATTTCAAACATGTCATGTCTTCCTTTTAAAGCTCAAGTAAAAGATTGGTCAAGAATTTCCTGGTATAATTTTCAACATTTTAACAGTGTTGTCATCTTTACTCACCTGAAGGTTTCCTTTCTCTTAAGGGTGGATGTTGCACATGAGTTATTGTGAAGCCATTCCATGCCAATCTGATCAGGTCATCTTCCATTACCATCAAGTTACACAACCATGAAATACATCACTTCTAACATATTTCTTATGGAATTTACCCATTGACAGAAAAGAGTAACCATACATTATGAGAATTGCAAAAAGTGAGTTTTTTCTTGCAAGTTCTAGCTCTATAGAATCACAAAATTCCCCCAGAGTAGTTAGCCTTCGTGTTAGGTTGGTTTCCTTTAATTCTTCTCACTTCAGATTTCCCTTTGTGACTGATGGTCTCTGTCACTGTAAGTACAAAGTTGGTTGCAAAGATTATTCATGGGCCTGATAAATGTAAAGCCCGTGGATATAGGATCTTTATCATATACTTATAGTTGTTGAAAGAGTTATGGAAAAACAAATTAGAAGTGAAATAAACATTGATGACATGCAATTTGGTTTTATGCCTGGACAAGGAGCTATTGATGCCATTTTTATCCTAAGACATATGTAAGAGAAGTACCTTGGGAAGAACAAGAACCTGTACTTTGCCTTTGTGGATTTGGAAAAAGCCTTTGACAGAGTGCTAAGAGAAGTTGTTTGGTGGGCTTTACGGAAACTAGGAGTAAGTGAATGGCTGATTAAGGTTGTTCAGGCAATGTACAGAAATGCTAAAAGTCGGGTAAGGGTCAACAGTTCCTATACTAAGAGTTTTGGTGTGGGAGTTGGCATTCATCAGGGATCTGTACTAAGTCCACTACATTTTAATTGTGTTTTGGAAGCACTGTTAAGAGAGTTTCAAAAGGGTTGCCCAGAGGAATTGCTATATGCAGATGACCTGGTTCTCTCC
>RDPX01000021.1:1267289-1283433 GCA_003991215.1 Morbakka virulenta | reverse complement strand
TTGTGTTTTGGAAGCACTGTTAAGAGAGTTTCAAAAGGGTTGCCCAGAGGAATTGCTATATGCAGATGACCTGGTTCTCTCCTGGGAGACATTGGATGGTCTACTTGCTAAGTTAGAGACTTGGAAGAAGGGTTTGAAAGGTAAAGGTTTGAGAGTGAACATGGGAAAGACAAAAAGTGATGGTCAGTGGTCGCAATTTAGGAAAGCCATTGGAGAAAGGAAAGTTTCCCTGTTTAGTCTGTTGGAAGGGAGTTGGGAGCAACTCAATCTATTGTGGTTCTTGCAAGCACTGGGTACATAAACGGTGCAGTGGAATAAAGGGCAAACTGACAGAAAGTAACTGTTTTAGCTGCAAGAGGTGCATAGAAGGAGAGGCAACTTGTGACTTAGACCTATAGAAAGTGCATTTGGAGGGTGAGGACATTGAAGTTGTCCAGACATTTTGCTACCTTGGTGACACCCGTGGAGATGAGGGAGGAGCTGGTGCAAGTGTAACAGCAAGGGTTAACAGTGGATGGAGTAAGTTCAGGGAGCTGATCCCATTTTTAACCAGTAGAGCTCTGTCATTACCTACCAAAGGTAGATTCTACCAGGCATGTGTACATAGCACAATGATGAATGGCAGTGAAACTTGGCCAGTGAAAGCTGAAGATGCCAGCCGCATGGAGTGGAATGAGATGAGAATGATAAGATGGATGTGCAATGTAAGTCTAAACGACAGGCTCAGTTCTAATGAACTCAGAAGGAGATTGAATTTGGACAGTATTGGCAGCTGTATGCAGAATAGGAGACTTCGTTGGTTTGGTCATGTGGAGAGAATGAACAAGAATGCTTGGACAAGTAGATGCAGAACAATCAAGGTGACAGGAACCACTGGCAGAGGAAGACCGAAGAAAACACGTTAGGAAGTGATAAGGATGGATCTCAAACAGAAAGGTGTCAACAGGGACCTGGTGAAGGATAGGATAACTTGGAAGTCAATTTCAAGAAAGTGTCCAACACATGCTAGCATGTAAAATGGACATTAAACTGAAAATGATGATGATGATAATGATGATGATTATGTCATAAGTCATAAGCTTTTTCTGAGCACCCACTCAAGGCTTATGGCTCAGCTTGATGAAGCACAAGTCAAGAATTTTTAAGACTAAAAAGTCTTGCCAGGATTTGATTCTGGTATTTAAATGTGCTTGGTTGACCTGGAATTTTCTGTTATCTGTTGGAATGTAAGTGATCCATCTGGTCTTGGTAAATATCAGCTTGAAATGTCTTCTTTCTGTCACTAAAATTGTCTTTAAATGACCACAATAATATACTTGTGGAATTTTTGTAGAGCCTATGTTTTGTTGATGTTCGGTATTGATTTAAGAGGTTTTGCTCTTCTATCACTCTTAGGGCAGTAATCATGGAATATACCCACATGTTTATTATTGTTTGACAAGATATGCTAAAGCCTCAGCTATTTCTATGACAGTTGATAAAGGTGGCAAGCTGGCTTGCTTTATAAGCATTTTGGCTATGGTATTGTCCAAAAGGTGTTAGATATTATTTACTTCCATCTTGCAAATCATAAAATAATCACCACACTGCATGGAATTACAGCTAATGAAGATTCCATTGATGCAGGTATTCCTCCAGGTTCTGTTCTTGGTTCAACTCTCTTCCTCTTTACCACCAATGATCTTCCAGGGAGCTTGCTTCATTTAATCAACACCAGTCTTAATGATACAACCTTGTTCTTTTGCATTGGCCTGAAAACAACTCAGGAGGAACAAGTGAGATTTGTGGAGGATATGGAGTCTGACCATCGGGTTTTTAGAGAATGTGGGAAGAAAATAACTAGTGTTTCCTTCAATACTGCAAAAAAAAAAGTAACTGATGTCATTAAATAGAGTTTAATCCATATTTTTCACCAATATTCATGGACTATTTTTTGTTATTTTAACCTTTGTGAATTTGCTTCTTGTCTTAAGAAATCATCATTGCTAAAGATACTTCATTTATCATGTTCTCAAGATATTTCCTGCTGTACTTCTCATCTTCTGTATTTCTTACTCTGTTGGTAAGTCATCATATGGAAAAATTGGTTCTTTGTATAATTCTGAAGAGTACCATATGGCTGATTCCATTTTTATGCCTCTGTTAATGCATGAACCATTCCATGGAGTACTGTTGTCACATCTGGACAGATGCTCTGATTATCATAATGTTCCTAGTTGAGTTAGGAGTCATGTTTATAACTTGATAGGCCCAAATCTTGCTGTTACTCTACACCTAAGGAAAGTAAACACAATAAAAAATAGAGGTACAGGAGAGCAAGTTGGACTTATAAAAAACAATATGGAACATAATATTTACTCTAAGTTTTAAAGTTTTTGATTAAAGCTTATTTAGAATATTTTAATTTTTAGAATAATGTATGTTTACGTTACTCATATGCCTTCATGACCGATTTGAGAACTTAATGATGGTTGAATGTAGACCAGAGTTCCCTTTCTTTCACCTTCTTCAGTTTTTATAGTAGATTTGTGGGCTTTGCAAGTCATTTTTATGAAGACCTAATCAACTAGGTATTTTGAGTCCATGAAATATTTTACTGTAAATATACCAAAGCTATGTAGTTAGTACATTGTTAATAACTTACTGCATTCCCATTGACTCACAGTATTAAAATATGTGAAAACTTTTATCCCATTGTATGTATCTTCTCCTTGTACTTTGACTGTGAAATTTGAACCAATACAATTTTCATATAAGTCTGAGTATATTTCTCATGTTTTCATTCACTCTTCCACTTCCCTGAAGACAAACAGGGGGTAGCTTAAGCAGTATTTATTGTGGACCCATACTAATTGATGTTCTATAAAAACTTGAGCAAGAAAGGATATACAACAACCCTGCACCGAGAAGTGATGTTTTGACTTGTTTGGAATGATATTTTTGAAAAAGCTTGACAAATCTTTTTGTTTATAGATTTTATTCACTTTTTTTGTTAGCCCTGCAAGTTCAGAGCTACATAAAAGAGATTTACGATATAAACATGCTGCTGTTGCTGCAGATAACCAACAATGTAGTGAAGTTGGAAGGGACATGCTGAAAAGATCAGAAAATGCAGTGGATTCAGCAATTGCAACAATGCTTTGTTTAGGTTGGTGTACAAAATTGGTTCTTTAAATGTTAAATGGGAGAAGATTTGAAAAAAATTGTTTGATATTTAGTTTGGAAAACAGCATGATGTTCAAATGGAGGCCATATAAAACAGCAAGATTCATAATATATTTTATGAAATTGTATGTTTTTTGTATGTTTCTTTTGTAATCTAGTTTTATACTCTGGAGTAACACACTTATATATTAGAATAGTTACACACAAACACAGCATACAGAGATAAATAGATAGATGGATGGATGGATTGATGGATGGGTCAATAGATGGATAGATAGAGATAGACAGATAGATAGATAGATAGATAGATGGATTTATGGATAGATGGATAGATAGATAGACAGATAGATAGGTAGATAAGTAGATAGATAAATAGATGGATAGATAGGTAGATNGGAGGCCATATAAAACAGCAAGATTCATAATATATTTTATGAAATTGTATGTTTTTTGTATGTTTCTTTTGTAATCTAGTTTTATACTCTGGAGTAACACACTTATATATTAGAATAGTTACACACAAACACAGCATACAGAGATAAATAGATAGATGGATGGATGGATTGATGGATGGGTCAATAGATGGATAGATAGAGATAGACAGATAGATAGATAGATAGATAGATGGATTTATGGATAGATGGATAGATAGATAGACAGATAGATAGGTAGATAAGTAGATAGATAAATAGATGGATAGATAGGTAGATGGGTAGATAGATAGATAGATAGATAGATAGATAGATAGATAGGTGGATAAATAAATGGATAGATTAATCAATTGATTAATTGATCAATGGATTGATAGGTGTTAACCCCCTTTAACTCCCTATTTTAGTTGGTTTGATACAATAAGATGTGTCTGTTTTGACAACAAGGAAGACTGTATCAAACAATAGGGATTTTGATAATGGAGCTTGTAGGTTTTAAAAATGTATACCCTGTTTGGTATTGGTAGTAAAAAGATATATTGAAACAATTTCATATTGTTGATAAAATCATAAAAATTATAAAGTTGTTTGTCTATTTATTTGCTGCTGCAAGGATGAATGTTTGTTGGGAAACATCAAAGGGTATAGATGTAAAAGCTT
Source organism: Morbakka virulenta (assembly GCA_003991215.1). NCBI lineage: Eukaryota > Metazoa > Cnidaria > Cubozoa > Carybdeida > Carukiidae > Morbakka > Morbakka virulenta. Next base: position 1,279,177 of record RDPX01000021.1, on the reverse strand, counting down.
TATCATGTCATGAGATGTAAGCTTTTTCTGAGTTATGTTTTAAGAGATACTTCTTGTGACAGGATGACTGAACAGCCTAAAGTGCTGGTTCACAAATGTGTGGGTGGGTTTGTATCCCACTTTTAACAACTTTTAGGAGCCATGGCTTAATGGTTAGTGCAACTGTGCTGTAACCAAGAGGTTCTGGGTTCAATTCCCAAGCTTCTTTTAAAAAAAAATACATTGGTTAGTGTCAGGAAGGACATGTGGCCAAGAAATTCCTCAAAACCAAAAACAAAGTCCCTATGAAGGGCACCATCTGAGCCCCAGTTACTTGGGAAAATGACAGTAAAACCAAAAACATGTATTTATGTAACATTTGCTTTAATATTGATTGGTTTTTTGAACCATGTAACTTTGGGAGATTTTTTTATTTTACATTTAATTTAATTTCAGGGGTCATCAATAGTCATTCAACAGGAATTGGTGGTGGTGGCTTTATGCTGGTATGACAAAAAGCATTTCAAAGGAGATGTAATTGACTTTAGAGAAAGTGCACCTTTAAATTCTGATAAAAATCTTTTCAAAGGAGATCCACTTAATGGAATTAGAGGTATAATTTTATTTTTTCTTGAAGTATTAGTAACACTAAATTGGATGGGTTTTACTTAAAATTTGTTATGGGAACTGAATAACTTTTCCATTTTATTTGTTGTACCCCATTGTTTTACACTTTGAATTCAAATAATTAGAATTAAAAATGTTTGTTTTGTTCTTGACTTAACCAGATTTATTAGTCATAGAGGTATCATCCAGATTTAAACAACAACCATTTCATGGGTTTACACTTCTTAAGTTGATGCCATTATTTATATTCTTATTAACATGAAATGTATACAAAAATGTATAGACATATATATGCATTTTTATATTAATAATAATAATAAAAAAGATAATAATTATTATATAATCTATATATACATTATTGTTCTTATTAACTGGAACTTGAAACAACATATTTTATTGAATGCATGGATTAAAACAAAAGTTCTGTTTAAAAAACAATGCCTTGTATGTATGAGTTGTCTTGTATTTATAAAAAGTAATTATTTATTCTTAGGTTTGCTTGTATTATCAAACAAGTATTCTGCAAGACCTATGGTAGCAGTAGATACTGAAACCATTGACCTCACTTTTTTTCTAAGCAGAAATGCTTCAACCCTAAACAACAGATGAATAAGCAAAAGATAACTAAATACATTGTATGACCTTTTACTCCATAAGAATTCCAACCTATCAAAGAGGAGTTTCTGCTTTTGAACTCTGTGATTTTACAGGAGTTTGAAGATTCACAATTACTTGGGGCTACAGTAGATGAAATTATAGATGGTTAGATATTTAGGATTAATATGAAGTAGTACCATTTATACTTATTGAAAATAATTGGAACAAGCAGAAGCCAAGTTAAGGATTTGTTTGAGTTTATAAAGCTATTGTTTGAAATTTTTTGTTGTGACACTGAAAGGAAATCATGTTTTCTTCTTGTTGTTGTTGTTAACAAATCTCTTTATACATGATGAGTTCCTTAGACAAAATACTATGTACAAAAAAATTATATACAAGATTTTTGACCAGGACATCTTGCAGTATGAGTTTCATTAAATAGTACAATTATTGCTGGGTTGTTGATGGGATTTGAAATTTTTAGTATGTTTGTTTGTATGCCTTTAATAAGTATACATGTTCTGCATCCTATTAAGTGCCAACTGGATTAGCATTTTTTATTTTACAGGTATAATTTTAATTGTAACTGTTTTTAAAGAAATCTTTGATAGTTTTTTTGAGTTGTTTAAATATTGGTTTGTGCAAGCTGTACATGATCCTTTTATCTCATTTGTACAGAGTCAGTAAATGGAGTCACTAAAACTTGGGTTATGTTAGGTAAATTCTTTTTTTAACCACCAGGGGGATTAGCAGTTGCAGTTCCTGGAGAACTTAGAGGGATGGAGCTGGCTTGGAAAAAATATGGTAAGCTTCCTTGGAAGGAGTTGTTCAAACCAGCTATAAACCTTGCAAGAAATGGGTTCAAAATGCCAGAAACTCTTAGTATAGCTACACATAAGTGGCAGTCATATGTGCTCAGGGAGAAATGTATGAGGTATGCATTTGATTGTTATATATATTACCATTCTATGTGCATTTCAAGTGACCTGCATGAATTGTTTAATAGTGCTGAAGACAAGTTGATCCTTAGTTGATCCATACATCCATGTTCCATGGTAGTATTAGATGGCTTGCTGGATTCAAAACTTATGTCTGAGTCTTTCTTTATGAAAGACAGACAATACAAGAGAATGTTGAAAATTTCCTTCTATCCATAATACCTTATTGTACCTTGCCTGATAGTTTTATTTACACCTAAATTGTGTTCTTACTGTTTAACCGGTACAGTATCTGTGTTCACCCTTGATTTAATCTTTTTCTGTGCATACCATTTTGAGTTATTTTAATTATGTACTTAAAAACTCCATACAATTCTTTAAAAAAGGATACCTGTTAGAAACAGTGTACCAAATATAAAAAAATAATAGACATAGTGTATTGTGATAGTAAACATAGAGTATTGTGTATTATGATACTAAACATAGTGTATGTTTATTGTGACAGTAAACATTGTGCATTGTGATGGTAAACATAGTGTATTGTGTATTGTGGCACTAAACATAGTGTATTGTTTATTGTGATAGTAAGCTTTGTGTATTTTTATAGTATTTTGTATTATGATAGTATTGTTTACCGTGATAGTATTGCATTTTGTGATAGTGTTGTGTATTATGATAGTAAACATAAGGTATTATGTATTGTATTAGTAAGCAGTGTAATAAGAATGAAAAGATAGTAGATATATTGTATTGTATATTGTGATGGTATTGCAATAGTAAACATTGGTTATTGTGTGAAGATAGTAAATTGAGTGTATTTCGTACTGTGATGGTACTGTGATAGTGTTGCAATAGTATTTTGTATTGTATGATGTATTGTGATGTGAAACAAAGTGTATTGCATAAAGATAGTAACATAATGTACGAACTATGAAAGGAAAATAATACCTTTGGGGTTTCTTTTAAAACTGTGGATCAAGTATGGCATCAACAAAACTGCACACTATTCTAAGGTAAAATAATAAGCCTTATTTAAAGGTTCTTTGATCAGGACCGCATTTTTTGATAAGATTTATGTAAAAGGAAGCAAGACAGGCTCGGCAAGTACCTTGCTAACGGTCTTGTTAACATTATTGTTTTCTCTACACTGTCAGTTTTCCAGAATAGTTGGTGGCATTGAAAAAGTGTTAATTTGAAAAAATTTAAATAATATACTGTGGAGTATGAACTGGTAGCTTCTTGACTTATAATCTTCACCATTGTTGTTGATAGAGAGCTCTACACCAAGAATGGATCCCTGCTTGAAACTGGTGATATCATTAAAAACGAAAAACTTGCTAAAACCCTTGAAAAAATAGCAAATTCAGGTAATGCTGATATATTTTACACTGGAAAAATGGCAGATATGATAGTAAAGGAGGTAAAGAAACAAAATGGAGTGCTAGGAGTAGAGGATTTACGAGAATACAAAGCAATTTCGAGAGAACCTTTGGTGTCCAAGATGGGTATTTATACCATCCTCAATACACCACCACCAGCAAGTGGACCTGTGCTTGCACTGATATTAAATATTTTAAAAGGTATGAATATTTATGAAGTATGATTACCTCAAAAATTTTATAGATTTTTAATTTTGAAAAAGGCTTAACATACTGCATTTACTTGTCAGAGATGAAGTCTTGTGTACCAATTCAAAATTCTCAGTGGTAAATTATTGATTTTTCTCCTTGATGGATATAGGAGCTTTACCATGTCAGGTGCGAAGGGTGTAGCTAACAGTATTCCTGTGACCAATATTCCTTTAAATTAATTAATCCATTGTTTAGTGAATTTCTAAAGAAATTAACTTGGTGCCAGACCACAACCAGTCACAAAAAGTGGTGCCTTGTCTTCAATGTGCTCTGTTTTCGGCAACCCGTCACTAAAAGTGATGGGTTCTCTAGAGGCTCTTTTATTTTTGTGCGTTGCGAAAGTACCGCTTGAGATATGTTTTCTCAATTTGGGGTTTGGATCCTGAAGAGCGCCAGCGAAATAGGTTTCCACTGAAATGATTGCAATTTTTATTTGAAATTCCTGTTTTTCATTATAAATCGGTTTTTGAAGTAAGGTGTCAGTTTTTTAAAAATTTTTCTTAAATTTTGTGATATGATGAAATGCTGTCATTCATGGAACAAGGAGGGCATTTTTCCTGCAACGACTGTACAATTTTCAAGTGCAAAGCACCGTCAAAGCTCCTTATAGGTCAGTAGCCTTAATTACTCACAGGGATGATAACTATACTCTACACAGAGTATAGGATATTGATCTTTTTTCCCCAAATTTTTATCTAATATTAATGCGTGAATGCCGTACCGTAAGAAGAATTAATCGTGGATGATAAATTTAGCGAAAACAGGAACACTCGATGATTAGTACCCAAAATACTTGGAGTAAATGGAGCTGGAGATTCATTCCATAGGAAATGGACTGTTTGTAGATCAAATTCGTAAAAGTAACAAGAATGTTAGATATTGAAAATTGACTGTTGACCTTCATATGAATGAATTTATTACTTTTGCAGGTTACAAATTCAAGGCAACAGATTATCAAGCAAAACCAGATCTTATACTGCACCGAATAATTGAAGCTTTTAAATTTGCTTATGCGCAAAGAACATTATTGGCAGACCCAGATATTGAAAAGAATGTAACGAAAGTAGTAAAATACATGATGAAAGAATCGACAGCAAAAGAAATGAGAAAAAAAATAAAGGATGATAAGACATTTAGCCCTTCTTACTATGGAGGGGAATACGAACTTCCTGTTAGTACTGGGACAACACATCTGGTTGTTGTTGGTCCAAAGGGAGATGCCGCTGCAGTTACAAGCACAGTTAATGGCTAGTAAGTAACCAAGAAAGCCTTAACGATACCAGAGTGAGAAAATTTTTTTTCTGACACAACGTTTCTTACAATTTGAGTCAGTATGCAGCTCTACTACCCTGTCACTTTGTTACCTTTCCACATTGCTTTTTCTTTACCAGACCTACGAAAAGTACACGAAGCTTCACTTCGCTTTATTTTGTTGTCCTTTCGCCACTGCTCATTCCCATGATACCACCGCATTATACCACCATTTTACCGTCCATAATTTCCACCTTTATTTTTACTATCCCTTTTCACCCTTACCACCCCTTCACCCTTACCACCCCTTCACCTTTACCATCTCTTCACCCTTACCAGCCCTTTACCCTTTGGTACCTCTTCAATTTTGCCACCCTTTTATGGCATCTTCTTCACTTTTGTGACTTTCTTCGCCCCTAACCCCCCTAGCTTTTAAGCGGTATTTTAATTCTGCTGTGCTTTCGTACCAACTCGTGCTACATTATTTAAAAATTTGCATCTCATTTTAATATATACTTTCTTCTAACCCATGTTTTTAATTGTCTCATGTGCTCATTTTTTTATCAATTGTAGTTCACTGTATTTGATCTGCAGACAAATTGTACCTTTTTTCACTCTATTGTTATTTTTTTAGCCTTGGTGCAAAATTTAGGTCGTGTGAGTTTGGATTTATTTACAACAATGAGATGGACGATTTTAGCATTCCTGAGATGCCGAATGAATTTGGACTTCCACCTTCACCAGTGAATTTCATTGGCCCTCAGAAACGGCCACAATCGAGTGCTGTTCCAGTTATTGTCCTTGATAAAGACAATAATGTTCGAATGACTGCTGGAGGGTCAGGAGGATCGATTATCACTTCAGCCGTGGCACAGGTAATTTATGAGTATTTCAAATATTGAGAGTAAGGGCAAGAAGATAAACACTTTAAGATAAAAACAAGAATTAGAAATTAAAAGGTGGTGGAAACCTCCAAGCCAGTCCCCATTCCCGTTGCTACAATTTCATTTTACTTCACAAGGCTTCTTTCATCCTCACTTTTTGCTTTTTGTACTTCATAAGCTGTTATGCCGCGTTTTATCCTTCACCGTTCTTCTTCTGTTTTCTCTTTGTCACATTTCTTTTGCGTCATTCCCTTGTGCGTCATTCCCTTTTGCGCTTCAAATTATTTTATGGTGTCTTTAGCGAGTGGGTTCAGAGTAAGCGATAAAATTAAACCGTTAATTTGTTTGGATTCCGTATTTGCCAACTGGCTGACATCTGGTTTCTGTTTACTCAAATTTGATGTATTTTGCGTTAAAATAGCGTAGTATCAGTAATTATTGCAAGATTACAAATACAGTGGTGTTTATAAAAAGCAGCTACCTAATGCACAAAGATAGATGGATTCTTAAAAAGATGACGTTTGGGAAAGAGTCGGCCTTTGCAAAGAGGTAACTCAATTCAGAACAGTGGGAAAAAGTGTGATTTATGTCAATTTTATGTATGGCAATAGCTGCGGTAAAAACATGTAGTGTATTTTGCGACAAATTTATATTAATTTGTATATTCTTGAATATTTTCCAAGCGATTTGAAGGTAAAATATACAAGCTGATTTGCAGGTTCGTTATGCAAATGACCTGAAATGCTCATTTTGCAAAATGCTTATTGTATTGCAAATATGCTGCAATGATTATTTTGTGAATTTGCGTAAAGGATGTTTTTGCTTTTTTATTCAAAAAATATATGTAAAGGAATACTTTTTGGAGGCGATTTTAGTCATGAAGAATCATTATTCGTGTCAAATTTTACTTTAATGAATTAGAAACACCAAGTAAGTGAATATTGATTTCTTGAATTACAAGTTCCTTGTGAAGAAGAAAACGAGTGAAAATGGCAGTGCGCTGCTTAGTGGTAAGATTCTCTCAATGCATGTTACACCTGTAAAATGAACTGTAAGCTGAAAAATAAAAGAATATACCGAATTAGGAAATCTTTTGAAATATTCCTTAAAGCGTTTGGAATTTATGATAATATTTCACAACTTTTGTATATAACAATAGGAATGCATTCCTGTTTTCTTAAAGATGTGATCCGATGCATAATGGTTATACACTTAGGGTTTAAATTTCATTATTAAGTTCAAATGAAGACACCATTGCTTTATGATATCGGTTGTAGATGAGTATTGCGATTAGATAAAAGCTATATACATATAATGGACAGTAAATGCACTACCCTGCACTACCCTGGGGGAGTAGTTGAGTATGATAGAACGAAATTGGTTTGGGATGTTAACATGCAGTGTGATAATGTTATTGAGGCCAGAAGACCTGATCTAATTGTGGTTAATAAGAAAAGCAAATCTTGTATCATTATTGATGTTGCTGTATCAAAAGATTGTAGGGTACATGATAAGGAACAGGACAAGATTGAAAAATATCAAAACCTGAAAATTGAATTGAAAAGGCTTTGGTCACTGAAGAATGCTCGTGTTGTATCAATTGTTGTTAGAGCTTTAGGGTGTGTAAGCAAAAATTTCAAGAGATGGAGTGACATGATAAATATTGAGTTAGACATTGGTTTAGTACAAAAGACAGCCTTATTAGGAACAGCCAGGATTCTTACAAAAGTTTTACAAATGTAAGGTGAAAGAAACCTCTTGACCTTTGGCTGCTAGTTGTGGCTAGCCCAAGAGGAATAAAGTGGCATTAAAAACAGCCTGTGCAAATGCTATGAACGAAGATGATGACGATGATGATAATAATAATAATAATAATAGTAATAATAATAGTAATATTAATAATTAAAAAAAATAAATAATAGTAATAATATATAAATTTTTGGGATTCGAGCAAGCGGATGGTATCAAGACGAAGGATGTGTATATGAGAGTGAAGGACGAAGTAACGAAAAGATTGAAGATGCTGACGAAAACCGAATTGAATGATGCTAATCTTATCAAGGCTATCAATATGAAAGTCATACCAGTTGCAACTTATGTGATGAATGTGTGTAAATTTACGGAGCTGAATTGAAGGAGTTGGACCAAATTATCAAGAAGGAGCTGCGAAGAAAGTGTATGTTGGGAAGACAGGCAAGCGATGAGCGATTATACTTGAAAAGTAAAGAGGAGGAAGAGGATTGAAATCAATGAGAGATACCTACAAGGAAGCGAGTGGCATGTCATGTGGCAAAGTCGGCCAACAGATGGATCAGAGCAGCTTGGATAAGAGAGGAGAATAAAGGAGAAAAAACTATTGTGCCTGAATCGATATCAACAATGGACGAGGTTGGAGTTAGGCTGCGTTTTGAAGATGACTTGATGCGATTTGACGAAGAGGTGATTGACGAGGCGACAGAATACAAAGCGACGTGGTGGAAAGTGAAGAACAGTTTGCAGAAAGCTACAAAGTCCAAGAGGATCGAAACCTACAAGACGAAGGATCAGCAGAGCCAAGCTTATCTAGAACAAGAAGTAGAGTGTCATTCATGGTTGAACCAGAAATTATATTGTCGAAAGACGTGATCAATCATGACAATGCTGGAACAGATGGTGGAGACAAAATCATGGAAGGTATCGAGACGATTGGCCCAAGATAAACAATGCAGTGTTTGTCGCGAGAGGGATGAAACCGTTGAACATATTGTTGTTGGGTGTAAGGCCCTAGCACAACGTGAATACCTAGCACGACACAACAGAGCGTTAATGATTGTGGCAGTCAACTGGGCCAAGGAGTACGAACTGATAGACAGTAACATGGTATGGTACAAAGGGCGATGGGAACGAGGGACGGTGTAGTTGGAGATCATACGTGGAAAACTTGTTTGGATTTCGAATTCAATTTGCGAAAAACCACAATGGCAAGGAGACCCGAGCTGATGTAAGAGGACAAAGAAAAGAAGAATATCTAGATTTGCAATATGGTTTGTCCACAGCAACAAAATATCGGAACATAGCGATTGGAAAAACTGACAAAATGCAGGCAGCTGGCCTTCGAAACAAGAGAGAGACGTGTAGGTTTCATTGTTATGGTTGTGCTCTTGATAATTGGTGCTCTCGGTGGCGGAATGCGTCAAATCGCGAAAGACATGGGAATGATTTTCGAGAGTAGTGACACGATACAAAAGACTATCTGCGAAATGCAGAAAGCGATCCTTATGGACGGTGAGACTACAGTCAGAAAAGTAACATCTGGTCTCATTCAAGACACAAGTGAATGATTTTGTTTCAAAGCATTTTTTTTGGTGCAACAGCAACTGTTCAAAGGGCAAAACTTGATTTCAATTGTAACTAGCAAATTTTGTTAGTTATAATGTAGGGGTATTTTCTTGTAGTAGCTTTATCAAAAGAAATAATTACAGTAATGATAAAGACAATATTTACACAGGGTAACCTCTTCAACATACGAAGTGCTGTTATTAACGAGGGCCCTGTATCTAAAAATATGATATATTACAATAAAGTATTATAACAAGAAAATATGATGAACGAAAAAAAAATCAACAAAACTTAGTTTAGAACTGTTTTTTGGCGTTCACCATATGATAGCTCTAAAATTCTTATATTACTGAGCACTGTCGACAGCTAATAATTACTTCAATACTGGTAACAAAGAAATATAATAATTAGGTACAACTGGTCAAATTTAAAAGTGTAAATTAATTTTTTGTTGCCCATATGAAATTGCTTTAGGTAACGTTTAGAAAATAAGAAATGGCTCCAACTGGCTGCTTGGACGTTTATTGTACAATTTGGGACCTTTGAACCAAAAATCCTTTTTTCCTGCTTCTGTTCTAACTCTCAGGATTCGGGCTGCATATTTGTAGTTATGGGTGTTCTGCTTGTGATTCAGGGGTTCAAGACATGTGTTAATAACTTCTACAGATGTTCTCTTTATCATGCTTTATCAGATCATAAGTCGTAAAATTTTTCTGAGCTCAGAGAATGCTGACGACCCACGACAGGATAGCGGTTCTGCACCTATACCTTCTGGTAGTCCTCGATAGAACTGTTGCTGAGCATTTAGTAGAAAGCAACGTCTACAAAGCTGGAAAAGATCGTCCGTTTTGACTTTGGGCTGCCCCTGGTTTAAATTAAATAATAATTCAAAGTGAGTAATTGAGTTTTTCACAAGTTACAAAGTATCCCAAACTCCAGAAGATGATGAGATAACTATTTTAACTTGTATGCTTCTTTGTTTGCCTAAAGGTTATGATAAATCACCTTTGGTTCGGAAAGTCACTCAGAGATGCGGTACAGGAACCAAGGGTTCATCACCAGCTCATCCCAAATAAGGTTTTTGTTGAGTCACGGATGTCAGATCGAATCATTGATGAATTGAAAGAGAAGGGACATGAGGTATGTAATTACGTTTTACAACATTTAACTTCATTCAGTTTATTACCACCCACAGTTTTTATCCGATATGATATGTGCAAAACAATTAACTTGAACTTTTAAATCTAGAGAGTTAAATACAAACATTTGTTACTATTAACGCTGATGCTAGTAACGCCTAGTTTGCATGCCATGTTTTTCTTGCTTCCATACTATTATTATTTGGTTGTTCCCAGGTAAGACCTTGTTCCCTGGCGAATGTTGTATAAATAGCAGGCTACCTGCAACCGTATGTATCATACTTGCTTTTCCTTTCTTTTTTATTTATTATTATCGAGTGGATATTCGCTTTCTAGTGACGGATGGGTGAAAAACTCACATTCATCGTCCAGTAACAAGCCGGTAAAGGTGAATGCAGGCACATGTATCTTTATTATTATTATTATTATTATTATTATTATTATTATTATTATTATTTTTGAATGAATAAAGCTTTGGTACAAGCCATAATAAATAACTACCCAATATTGCTAGTTAAAAATACAAAACATGTTCTGATACATGAAACAACCATTCCCAAACCTAAGAGACAGCTTTACTCAGCGCAAGGAAATTTTCGAATCTGATTGTGTAATAAAACTAAAAAAATAATTTAAAAAATATATTCTAAAACTGAATAAACAAAATTCTATTCATAACTTGCTTATTTATATCAATCAATATCTTGTATTAGTCCTGAAAACACCTTTCGAATTATTGTTTTACTATCTATTAATATTGTTTTTTGCATTTCCGCAACTGTCTTGAGAAAAAGTTCTTCGTTTTCAAATATGTTTTTTATGTCTTTCGTCACTTGTTTTACACCACCTCCAAGGGCGCCAATCATCACAAGTACAACCTTAATATCGTAGTCAGGTCGTCTTTCTCTCATTTCCAACGCCAACTGTCGATACTTAGTCATCTTTCCTAGACGCGTGTTCACAATGTTCCGTTGCTTAGGGCACACCATGTCAGATATCCAGATCTTTTTCTTCTCTTAGCCCTGTAATGTCAAATCCGGCCGTCTTGCTGTAATTGTTTTTCGTAAGTTGAATTCAAAATCCCATACTACTTTTGCTTTGTGGTTTTCGATAGTTATTTCTCTGTCCCGTTTCTCTTTATACCAAACTGTTCCTTGGTCGATAAAGTCATACTTTTTAGCCCAAGCAGTTGTCATGATCATCAATGCTCTGTTGTATCTCGCCAGGTATTCACTATTTGCTAGTACTTTGCATCGAGCAACAAGATGTTCAACAGTTTCTTCTTTCTCTGTGCGCAATCTACATCGTAGATCATCCATCAACCCTCGCGCTACCTTCCAAGCCCTCGTCTCCACCATTTTTCCTAACATCATCATGATTGCTGCAGTTTTTCTGCCATGTAGGTTCTGCTTGAGCCAAATATGACACTTCTTCTTGTTCCTGATAAAATTGGCTTTGCTATTCTTTGATCTTGTAGTCTTCAATCCTTTTTGTTTCCGTACCTTTTTGTAAGCTAGTCTTGAC
>RDPX01000021.1:1187027-1256648 GCA_003991215.1 Morbakka virulenta | reverse complement strand
CCTGGTTTTGCCAAAACACAAATCTTACATGGACTTTTGTGGTTTAATACTTGTACCAGGACAGTTTTATTTAGTAAGTTTGATATGACAATGGATTTAATTAATTATTGACTGATAAAGGCATAGTAATGATTGAGTACTTAGGGTACAAGATAGTTGGGAGAAAATTTAAAGAGAAAACCTGGTTTTGCCAAAACACAAATCTTACATGGACTTTTGTTATTTAATACTTGTACCAGGACAGTTTTATTTAGTAAGTTTGATATGACAATGGATTTAATTAATTATTGACAGATAAAGGCACAGTAACATGAGTTTATAAAGCATTTGCTAGTTTTGAGAACATATTGAAAGTACACATCTGGTTTATGTACCAAATGGATGCCCTTGATAACTGGATGCAATTTATTATACAGGGAACAATAAATGACATTGCATTTATTATTTATTGTATTTTAGACGTCTTATTTCCAGGATTTACTAGGAGCATTTTAATGGCTAGAAGCATTTTTTAAAAATTGGTAATATATTGTAACTTATTTATTAAAGCATCATAGAAGAAAATGTGTAAGGTAAAATTATTAGGCCATCAAACTGGATTAGGGAACAAAATCAGTCTAAAACAGAAGTCAGATTAGAATTGTATTCATTTTACAAATACTAATCCTTTTTTTACTTGAAGCCTCGCGTTGCTTTTAAGAGCGTTTAAACATACCGTAATACCTCGAATAAGCGCCTGAGCGCTTATTTAAATTTTGAGGCTCTAGGGTGGGCGCTTATTCTAAGGGGGCGCTTATTTAATAAAATAGGTTTGGAAGCAAGTCAAAAATTCAAAATAAAAGAAATGTGTCTTTATAATTGAAATGCTTTATACAACATTCAATTATCTATTTCCAAACATTCATCACCCTCATTTTCTTCCTCGACAACCAACATTTCTGGATTACCGTCAGCAATATCATTAGCATCAACATTAAAAGGATTTTCTTCCTCCGTATTTATGTATGCGAACTGATCATCCAACATTTTACGACCTTTGTGAGAAGGCTTCCCCTCCTTGAAACAAGTAGTGTCGTCATCTTGGCTTCCGTCGGTAACACAAGACACTGCACAAGAAACAAAGGAATCTCGAATCATTTCCTTGATCAACTTTTCCCAGGATTTTAGAATTCATTGAATCACTTCTTTCTTTGCTATTCGCTTTGGCTGTTAAACAAACTGAGACATGACTATTTTCATGCCCCGTTGACTTCAAATGGACATCTTTGGATACTTTTTAGTCGACTGTGGAAGTTGAAACCATGTCACACCAAACAGGAGTTTTGCCCATCGCGAAAATGTTATTCATGGCATAATTGTGTTGCAGTCTTAAACTCCGAATTCGTAAAACGTACGCCACAAGCTGGGCTATGACCATGTCTGAGTCTTTTTGACAAACAGATGTTTTTCTTCATAAGGACAGCTCATTCCTTATCATGAACTTTTCGCACCATCCTTTCCTAGCAGAAAAATCTGATTCAGATGTATCTCCCATCCCTCCAAACAAAAGCAGGGCCTTTCTTCTGATAAGAGTTCGAGATACTCGCAGTCCTTTTTGTCGTCGGTCTAAAACCCACCCCATAACCACGTTTTCTAGTTTTTCGTTCAACTTTTCCTCCAGAGCTTTTCCTTTTCCTTTCCGTGATTTTGTGTTCTTTGCGCCTGGATTTGATTGCGATTGTTGACCCATCGAGCTACCATTCTCCTATCAATGTTGAAATGGCGAGCAGCAGGACTTTTTGAGGAATGCTCTGCATGTAGGATCACTTTCAATTTGAATGATGCAGTGTAACTTTGAAGAGTTTCCCCTTTGTGTGAAGTACTAAGCACAGCGTTAAGATTTTCCTCGCTCGCCATCTTAATTCAATACACACGAGGTTGAGCTTTTGTTTTGCATGTGTTCATTCGAACATCGTGTTTGAAAATCACGTTCGAATTCTCGTGATAATTTTGCTTTGCATTGGAATGCCTTCATTTCATCTCAATATTTTCTGGTGGTTTGAATGATAAGATAGCGCGATCAAGTGCAACGCTTCCAAAATATCAATATATTATATATTGATATAATATATATTGTTGAAAATTAGAATAAGCGCCCGTTTCTGAAGGTTGAAGAGTGGGCGCTTATTTAATAATTTGATCTATAGGGTAGGCGCTTTTTCGAGTCATTACGGTAAGTGAATATAATTTTCATAAATTCAAGACTGTTTGACCAAGAAATCAGTGGTTTGTCTCTTTTTGACTCCTACAGTCAAAATATATCAGCATACATCAGCATATATCAGCATATACCAGCACATATCAGGACATATCAGCATATATCAGCATAAATCACCATATATCAGCAGATATCAGCATACATCACCNCCAAAATATCAATATATTATATATTGATATAATATATATTGTTGAAAATTAGAATAAGCGCCCGTTTCTGAAGGTTGAAGAGTGGGCGCTTATTTAATAATTTGATCTATAGGGTAGGCGCTTTTTCGAGTCATTACGGTAAGTGAATATAATTTTCATAAATTCAAGACTGTTTGACCAAGAAATCAGTGGTTTGTCTCTTTTTGACTCCTACAGTCAAAATATATCAGCATACATCAGCATATATCAGCATATACCAGCACATATCAGGACATATCAGCATATATCAGCATAAATCACCATATATCAGCAGATATCAGCATACATCACCATATATCAGCACATGTCGGCAAACGCATTGGCCATATCCTGTCGATTTAAACCGAGATCTTACTTTACTGTGGTTGTATAAGGGCTTAAACCTGATCACAAGAGCACCTTAAAATTTTAAACAAGGGAGCGTTTTTATTCATCAGTCTGTAACAAACCTTGCTTTAAGAACTTTACTATGTTCTGCAGTGGGTATATGGTGGTCATCTCGTGTACTCAAGATAAAAGTGAGATAAAAACAAAGCTATTTTTTGAATGTAAAATCACTTTTCCCATGTTGAAGCTTAATCTTACCATAATTGGGTTCAGTTATACATGGCATCTGAGGAGTATTATTTGATCTTTACTAAAGGAAGATTGATAATAGTCGAGGGTGTAGGAGCCTTCCATTGACACATTACAGTCAATTAGTGTTGATTGTTCAGCCTTTTATTTCCTGTTATGGGTCTGGGCCAATATTTCCCTCCTGTAAATCTGCGTTTGTTGTTTTAAACAACAGTGTCATGAGCTCTCATGGAAATGTAAGCGATGCTTGGATAATGGTTTTTTTACCCTTATCGAGGGAATTCTGAATATACTGCTTACCTATTATGTCAGGACGGATGTGAATATCTTATTGTTAGGGTTTCTACTTCAGCTACTGAGTCATAATCTTGCTTGGTGGTTGTGGTAGAAAGTTTAGCATGTAAAGGGCGAAAAGTGGTGGTCAAACCCACTTGTGTGAACACATCACACCACCTTTGTATGTTTAGTTAAACAGGTATTTTTCATAGCATTGGAGATGGCATGTTTGTGTAGCAGTGATTAAGATGAGTACACGTCATAAGCCCCGATGTAGATTCACTTGAGTCGGGTACTGTGAAAAGTACCTTGCTCCAGGCACGCACGAAGGACAAACACACACACACACACACACACACACACACACCCTATATGTCAGTCATTTAGTGCTTTACATTTTTCGGAAGCTGGCTTAGTGAGGGTTTGAGACGTTAGGAACCTCCAGACTGCTGGAGGTATAGAAAATGACCGAAGGTGGACTTCCTTTGTCTTGTTGTCCAATCAGGTTTTGAGCCTCTTGTACTAGCTAGATACCTGTACAGACAAATACGCTAAGGGGTATCGTTCCTTTCTTGCAATTTAACTAGTAAGGGGCCAAGTGGTTGCAACATAATTTCACTGAAGAACAGACTGGATGTTTTGTTTTTAAGCATTAAATCCGATAAGCACGCGGAAGGTTTGTCACTTGACTTTCACAGTTGGTAACTTCCAGCCTATTAGTCTACGATCTGCATGGCAGTTTTTACTGTAAGTAGTCTTCCTGTTTTAAATATTGCCTGGCCTATATGTGAAGAGTACCACAATCAGAATGCCGTCTACTCTTATCGTCAAGCTTGCCGGTCCTCGCATCTCTAGAGATGCTTTTCATGTTGTGCAAGAACCTGAAACGGATGAGCGTACGACGGTTTTGCACACTTTATTTCGCAGAACCTCGTCAAGGGTTCGTAAATCGACCCATAGAACACGGTGGCCTAGTGCTTCTAGCGATTTTCCAATGACTTGATGCCTGAGATTAATCAAGGGGCCCTAACAAGGTCAGGCTTTGCAGTGAATACTTAGTTAATCGTTACCTTAATCCGTTTGGTCGTAAAATAACGTATCACCATCACATTGACAAAACTCACAAAGGTGCTGCCCATTCTTGTTGGGGCACCCCTTTTTACATTAGCAGAGTGTTGACCGTTTCGTTTTTGGTGACCATAAAAAGCTATAATATTTCCATCGCAGGCCCTAAGTAACTGTAACATTGTTTTCATTGGTTTGTGAAGTGCCTAAGATACAAATCTGATCGCTGCCATTGTAGTATGTTAAGCCCTTGTTCATGCTGTTTAAGTGGAAGGTTGGTGCCTGCCAAGTTCAACTTCTAAAAAGACCTGTTTTTGAAACAGTTTGTGACTATCATCAAGCAGAATCAGCGGGGTTTCAGCCTCCAGGATTGCGAAGCCGAGCAGCAGCTGGGCAGAGGACTGACCCACAGCAAGGCTGTGTGGGATGCTTGACATCTCACAATTACACTGGTTGCAGAAATTCGTCATTCCTCTTGGGCAATGTCTGGTTTCACTCTGCATCAGTCACTGCCATTGTTTTTATAGTAGTATGTTCACCATATAATCTAGTGTGCATGATTTGCTACAAACAGTGCCAGGACGTTACGGATGCAATTTGCGTCAGTGAGTTTCAGTAAGCGTTGGTACTTTTTCCAGTCATTACTTGCAGACAAAATAAGAATGACTAGGAATTTTGTTGGCTGAACTTCTATTCCAAGCTTATTTAATTAATTGCATCAAGATTTCCCGGCTTATTGTATTGCGGTATAATCGCCTCCAATGGGCATACAGGGACAGTGTAGAACCGAATAATTAATGCTTTGAAAGGTCTGTGGCATCGTGGGCAGACAAGAATGACCACAACCCCATCTGTGGATGTTGACCTTTGTGAAACCATGGGCAAGCAGTATATTGTTGAGTTCTGACCACTGCTTTGTCGTCAGCTAGTAGAAAACTGACGGTAGATAGGTCGGGCTACTATAAACTTTCAATCATGGGGTTGGAGACTACTCTTGTTTTGACGCCTCATTAATATAAAAATATATGTCACTCAGACACCACGGCTTCCTTGCGGTGCATTTCCTCATTTGTAGACGTTCATTCAACACTTCTTTTTATGGTATAATAGCTAGTGTACTTCTCATAAATTAGTGTTGTTCCTAGTTCGCACTTTTGGAGGGATTTTTATCAACATAGCCAGCAGTCAAGATAGAATGGTAGAGATCAGGACCCCACGAGACGGTGCACATTGCTTCATTAAGCTGGCCTTGAATCTCAGTGTGTTTTCATAAGGTATAGGCTTTTTATGGTTCACCTTCAAGTATCACTGCTAGAGGAAAGATTGGGTGTCACCCTTGTCTGTTTTAAGAGTTCTCCCAGTTAGAGCCTTGTACGTCCTTGCTTGTGTAACCAGTACTAGATTCTCGGCGTATCCAAACTACCGCAGTGGATTACATACACTTGACAACCATGGGGTGGATAGTATACTCTCTCTCTATTTAATAATATTTACATAACAGGCAATACTCCAGTGGAAGTAATGAAATTTATTTTCATAGCACTGCCGAAAAAAAAACCTGGCACAACTTATTGTCAAGAACACAGAAAAGAGTCTGCTTAATAAGTCTTTTAGTGAAAATATGGATAACGGTAAAACGAATCCAATCCAAACTACATCCAGAAATTAATGAAGAACAGTATGGCTTTATGGCGAAAATGGGAACAAGAAACGCTGTCTTTGTCCTGAAGAACACCTTTGAACCTTCAACAGAGATGAAGAAAGACCTATGCATTTGGTTCATAGACTACAGAAAAGCATTTGATAGAGTTGGGGTGCTACAAATGCTTGTGAATATGAATCGATTCTTCTTCTTGTCCCGCTAGACTCTTGTACTCCAGAAACGTGCACAATCCAAAGCCTCGTGAGGGGAGCGCCAGATCAGCTGGTTGGCAGCATGGTGCAGTGGGAGAGTTAAGGAAGTGAAGCAGTGTTTGCACCAACCCACAGCTGCAAGTATCTGTTGTAGTGAGGCCCCGCTTCTTGCGGGATATGATGCAGCTTCCATTTTCGGCTCGAACGCGATTCAAGGATCGATGACCAAGATCTACGGCTAATACAAAACCTATATTTTGAGCAAACAGCAGTAATTCGGATGGACAGCCTTGGTGATTGGTTTAACATAAGAGATAAGGGAGGGAGTTGGACAAGGGTGCGTTTCAGACCTGTTTTCATTGTTGACGAAATCGCACTCAGAGGTAATTTTTGCAATAAGGTCCGAGAGTGGGAGGAGTCAACATCCATAAACTCAGATATGTGGACAATGTTGTCCTGATTGTTGACTCAAAAGAAGAGCTTCAGAACTTGATTGACATTGTAAATACTAGTAGTATCAACAAAGGAATGGCATTAAATGAGGGAAAGACAGTGCTTGATAACAAGAAAGAAGAAATAAAGCGAGGTCCTAATACGTAAAACCCTTGGTCACAGCTAAAAACAGGTCACGTCATTCAAATATCTTGGTACATACATGACATGGGACGGAAGAGATGAAAGAGAGACAGAAAGAGTAAAGAAAGAATAGCCCAAGTAAAGAACACATTCACAATACAATACGGCTATATATCTATAGTTTAGAATGGCAATGATATTCGGATATCCATACCAATTTGAGAAATAGCATTCAGCAATTGTTATTAACAGCGATTTTGCTAGCGAGTTAAAGGCTTTCTTCACATGATGGGTCTGTATGTCCCGAATTACACATTGATAACCACCAGTTTCCCATTCTTGAACTTCCTTTTTCATACTTTTTTGAGTTCTTTTTATAGGCTTGGAGCTAGAATTAGAGTCCTTTGGCTAGTCCGACATAGTCTGCTGTAGTCCTTGCGAATATTTTACTTTAATTAATGGTTGGGTTGCACGAGGGTCTGCACTTGATTTCTTAGGGTTTTTTTCTTTGCAAAAATTGGTAGTCATTTAGGCAGGGCATGTATTTTTGCAAGACTCACTTTTTGCAGCAGGTTCCAAGCGTATCTGTTGAAGTACTTTAACTCACCTATTTCTGGGTACCCAGACTTATCGTACTCTGCCAGGCTTTCCCAGCATGGCATACCTTCGTCCTTTGACCTAGCGTGCTGTGCTTCTTTACACTTGCAAGGATTAGTTTTGAAAATCTGAAAATATTTATTGCTTTCGACTGAACATGTCAAATTTTATCAACATCTTTTGGAATCTTCGTTGAATCTTCCCTTTTAAAGGCTCCATCATGGTTAAGGTAGATATTTTTTTATGGGCATTCTTGTTCCTATTTTGGCAAGGATAGGTCTTGGCAGCTATTTGGAAATTCCGCCAATACAGTTTTATGTACTAGGAGGGGAGCTTCTTGGTGGTCTCTGGTCGAGTTCAACAGTTCAAGGTTGTGGTTTTTGTGCTACTTGGTTGACCTGTAGCTTCCTTCAGGCTGTAGACAAGAGGTTTATTAACTTTGGTTTGCTCGTTAGTTAACAACTTTCCCGCAGTATGTTTTTCTTTATAATCCTAACCACCATGGTGTCTGGTGGCGACTGTGCGGGCGACTGTCGAATGCTTTTATTCCTGCAAGGATGGTAATACCATTGGACGTTAATAGGCGTTTTTGAACTTATAGGCGATTGTATGAATTTAATTTCCAGATATAGTACCCATCAGTGGCGTGAATTGGATTCCTTTGTGTATATCATTGCTTCATATCGGGTGTCGTCCATCTCGTTTAGCCTGTGTTTAGTTCAAAACTTCGCATCTGGGGTAGACAGGTCCACTATCTCTGTTTGTCTACTGCAATACTAAATATCGCCTGTTGATCCCTTAGCAGTCTAGACAGATATTCTCATTTGTTCATGAGCAGTCACTCAACGTTCAAAGACATAATCTTTGGTTCACTTGTGAGTGAACCAAAGATTATGTCTTTGAACGTTTTTTGGCATTTTTGTTAATATTTTATGAAACTTCACGTCTTTTTGTGACGTAAGGCTTACTTTTTTTTTCATTTGAGTCTTCGGATTAATTATTTAACATATTTCGCAAATTTGTGGTCTCGGGGAGTAAAATGAAATGTTGTTTTCCTGGACTATGAGCGCACGACGATACCGTGATGTTCCTGCGTGGCGAAAGTAAGAGTTCCCATACAAGATGTTCATATAAGAAAATGATTGATATGGTAAAATTGGGCCTTCGATTGTATGTTTTCCTGCATTAACACAATAGTGTTTCTAATAAATATTTGCCAGATTGCTCTGTCTAAACTGGACCCCTGTGGCTTTTGTCTCTACCATCTGAGTTCTGGACAGCTGGAGTATAGGCAAAATTGAAGGACCCTGCCGACCTAATTCTGTCTTTTTGTAGTACAAAAAATTGCCTCAATACAAATTTATTTAGTTGGATGCCACCCTACTATTTGATGACTGGGCGCATGAAGGTGTCTCTCTTGAGCCCTGGGAAGGTCACGGGTGATCGTTTCTAATCATTACCGGAATACCTGCATGGGTGCCAATTCTCTGTACTCATGGGCTTGTATAATATGTAAAATGTTTTCCTGCTACCTACCTTGGCAACAGAGCAAGTATTTTTAGAGGCCAGTTTATTTAGTAGGCTTTACTATGGCTACTTAAAATTTAGAAAACCCAATACCTACTACTTAGATGTTTACAATTCTGAAATGCCTGAAAGATAAATGTTGACTTGCTTAAGAAAAATAATCGAAGTTAGAGTTATAAGTTTGAGAAATGTATTTGTCTGTTTGAAATATGTCCTTCATCCTTTCAGAGCAATTTTCTGAAATGGGCATAGTTTTGGGGATTAATGTACATATAGTCATTTCAAAGACGAATGTTTCGGAGTTGTGTAGCTGTTTTTTTAAATATTCTTTAATATTTGTGTAACACTCATGACAGCTTTACATGTCATGTTATTGTATATGTAACCATGGACACAAAATGCGTCATTACTCATGTTCGACGGCATTTACTTACTTTTATCAGTAATATGGTTTTAATTTTGTTGAAATAAATCTTTAACACTGTGCTTTGTGTTAACCAATTGGAATATTATATTGCCTCGATTAAGCATCCATTAACAGCTTCTTCAAATTAGCGCTCCCTTTAAAACACTATTTTTGCAATAAGCGTCCCCCTTTTTTCCTTTTTCTTAATATTGCTGTTTTTTCTGTATATGTTAATGAAATAATTCAGTGAGGCATTTCTTCTTCTTTTTGTTCCATTTTCTGTTAAATTTGGAATAAGGGTTCCCTGAGAATAAGCACCTACCTTCGAAGGGCGATTATTAATTTGTGCTTATTCCAGAAATCATTTTTTGATATTATTAAATTAGATTAGAAAGAATATCAGGAGATAAAGTTTCCCAAGGGTCGTTACCTTAACTCTCGTAAAGAAACTAAATGTAAACTCCTTTAGCCTCTTGGCGGGATGACGAATATATGGCCTGTTGAAGCTCTTAATAATACGGATGAAGTTGTTATTTACTATTTACAAGATTAAAAATACCACAGTTCAATAACTACGAGTAAAGATGGCAACAATGCTAAGAAAATAAATGGAACAGCGTGATGAATAAAACTGAGGAACAAAAGAACCACAAGGAGTTATTGAAAAATTAAGTGCCAAAGTCCACTTTCCCTAAACATTTTCCAGGGGATGTAAGTAAGGAACGTGTTTGGTCATAGACATAGCCTATGAGAAAAACAGATTTATGGAAAAGAAAGCAATGAGAGTAAAGGACCCTACGACGTCAAACGCCTGGTTTCTGCACCCCAAAGTCCATATACAGTTTGCCATCATCCCGTTCAGTCTCCATTGTTTTTTGGAGCTAAAAATACTTTTAGTCTTAAGGCAGGGTAGTTTTATAGTGCATTTTTGTCTTATGTCTATATACTTTTCTTTTAATCCATTAGAAATGTACTTTATAAAGACCTGTAAGATCGAACAAAACCATGGTCTGTCCTTTCTGCTGATGAGGATTCAAACTTATTTGATGCCATAATTGTTATGTTAATAAGGTAGTTTCTAAGGAGCGCAAATGTAATGAATGTTTCATAAAAGTAGTAGAAAGGTTGTACCTCACAACCCACTTTGTTGGTGATAAAATAATTTGACCAGCTTTAGCCCTAAAGTGAAAATATTAAGTAAACATGAATCTCGTGAAAGCTTATTGTTTCCATACAAAAGTAAAGATCGATAATGCCATAAATGCGTACCAAAACTAACTTTTAGAGGCAACAATTTGTTGCCCCATATTCCAACAAACGCAAAAAGCGACAGAAAAATAGCAAGGTAGGTTTTATCAGATACACAATGCTCTCTGGGTTTTCTTCTTCTGAAGTCTATCGCCTCTTTTATGCATTCCCTTACCTCATCTCTGAATTGTTTCCACTCCTCTTTCACCTCCGGATTGCTCTGGAGCAAGACAATCCTCCCTGTGAGGCTTTCTTGAAACCTCACCTTTACTTCCGCATAAGTAAGCTTCTGAACAGCAAATATCAACTTTTTGTATGGTAAGTTCCTTCAATTTCAACCTTACTTTCCCAATCAACAAATAGTGGTTATATATATTATAATATCTTTATCTCTGAAGACTCGGACATCAAACAGTGATGATTCCCATCATTTGCTGATGCAGATGTAATCAATATCGTTTTCTGAGTTGTCATCCGGTGAGTTCCAGGTGAACTTGTGTATGAACATGTGCTTAAAGTAGATATTGCCTACGCGCAAGTCCTTGATGCCGCTGCACACAAACGACATACAAAAAGCCGATGTCTTTTTGTATGTCGTTTGTGTTTGCTGCACGTCTAAAAGGTACAATGTTCTTCACTCCTCTGCGGTTACCCCCTGTCTTTGCATTCCAATTGTCGATGATTATCTTGACGTCATGCGACAGAAAGTTTTCTTTTGATTATTGAAGTAGACCATAGAAAAAATCTTGATCCTCTTCTGAAGCTGTTTCGATGGGAGCATATATTTGTACAATATATCTTTGTGTGTCAGATTTCTAGCCAGATTGTTATGATTCTGCCAGAAATTGGTTACTCGCCTATGAGAGAGCTTGAAGCTGCTTGGTTCAGAATAATTGTAACACCTTTTATGTGCTTGATGCATGGACCAGAGTACAATATTGTGAAACCAACGGTTTTAAGGTTTCAACTAAGAGTTCAACTGGTATTTTTTCATTTATCTCACTGCTTGCGCAACTTTCCCACTGTCATAGATATTTCTCACCTTCGAAGTGCCGATTTTCGAGGTGGTTTTACCGGTGAAGAAATGGTTGTTTAGGGAAAAAACTTGCTCACAGATTTGGTTTGCTCTAGTCATTTGTACAGATATTTCGTAAATTCTGTTTGCTGTATTCTGTTGAGATAAATTCAGGGGTGTTCCATTTAGCAGTCAAAAATAATAGTAATAATGACAATGTACAATAATGCTACTTATAGCATAATATTTTAAAGGCAAACTAAAGTTAGCGATTTCTAACGTACTATATTTTGTGAATCAGTAGTTAAATGTAGCTTCTCTTTACTTTGAAAATTAACTTGGAAAATTTATTACAGACGGCCTTCTAGTGTAGAGGTTGATTGGATCTTTGCCCTTTGCACTACCACCTCAGTTAGTAATCACAGACACCTGAGAAAATTCTTACTGAATGGGTGTCATGGATAATAAGTGTTGGATAAAGCAGTCAAAGCTGACGAGTTAATGTAGAAAATCGGAGGGTTGTACTTTATACTCAGAACAGAAGATTTATGTACTACAGCAAACCAAATTCAAATAAGAATTTGGTATGGTGTATAAAAGGTAAATGCAACAACATCGAATTTGATTTAAATAAGAAGTGCCATAGTAAATTGACTTTTCTCTTCAAAGACTCACAAAGAATCACAATTGCTTGAAGTAGTTCCCCTTTTAATACGAACTAATACGAACAACCGAATGCGGCACTTGCGCTTTATAAAGGATATATGAACATTTTATGGGTACAGGATGTTTTTTTAAATTAATTTGAAAACAGTAAAGTGCTGCTCTACATGCTAATATTCTGGCTACATTTGTACCAATCATTGTCTTAGTGAATCATACAGGTACAACAAGACTACATTTTCTCATGCCTTTCCTGTTCTCGTTGTTAGCAGCAACATATTAGTAAGATCTGCGTTGAGAAACTGACGCCAACTTGCCAGTCAAAAAATCCTGCTCTGTATAATGCAAAACATCTTAACCACTTCAGCAGCAACCACAAAACGTTATAAAACACAGCAAGCTTTCTCAACTTGAAAACTTAGTTACCTTCTGTTTTTCAATCTGGTGTGTTGGTTCAATCGAGTGCCAGCGAAAGAGCTTTCAGCCAAAATGAACGTGGTTTTAGCTGTAATATTTATATCTCCTATAGGAATACGCGTCTTTCGAAAGCGATACATTAAAAACGATATAAAGTTTTTCTTTTCGCAAAAGTTAGAAATGTCTTTTAGTGACTGTATTAATGAAAAATGGTCGGAGTGATAAAAGTAATATTGTGAAGTGTTTTCTGGACTTTGCACTAAGTTATACGCCACAGTTTAGGGTACAAAATATTCGAAGGATTACAACATTGATATTACAATATTGATTACATTATTGATATATATATAAGGATTTAAAGATGTCTGCATATGAGGAACAAAACAGGAGGTGCAGTCGATTTTATGGGAATGAAATGGCCCTTTGCTTAATGTCATGGCGTAAGAATCTATACCGGAGTTATTATTGAGAAGTTGAGGAAAAAGTCCCTTGTTTAATATTATTTCTGACAAGTCATACTGCCTAATAATAAAGCAGGTTTGAATCGACGCGCAAATTACACTTGGTACAATGATTTTAACTAACACATCACCCAATATTTAACAAATAAACTAAAATGGAGTTGAATTTAGCAATAATCGTAACATATCATATTCCTTAGAGGATAAGATGGCGGAAATGGATGCGCCATGTGGTAAGAAGAGGAAAGAACAGTGACTGTCCAAATAAGTAGACGTCTGAGAAAAAGAGGAAAGCTTGGGGCGAAGGGGTGACGATTGATTGAGGCGGAAAGAAAAAGTAGAGGCCTGAAAGCATGGGATAATGCCAAGTACTTAGTAGCAATAAAGAGCAAAATATTTTCACTATTATAGCATAATTTAAAAAAGGTTAAACCTGTGTATGGTATGCTAAACATTCAGTATGTGATACAAACCTTGATGATTTTATCTAACAATGAGGAAAATTCTGGTATAAATCAGAAATAAACATTTTTAAAAGAACCAATTAAATAGATACATAATAATACTCGTCAGGATTCGATAAAGAGAAAGAAGGAAAAGTAGAACTGTTTCAAGTAAAAACGGAGGCAAAAACCCAGAGTTTGAAAAAGTAATTCTGGGACAAAATAGTTTAGTTGAGAGAAGTGGTTATCTATGTTTTCCTTGCATATAGTTGCCCGGGAATTTCACACGTTGATCATAAGCAATTAACGTTTTTAATTTTTTTTTATCCTTTCATATCCCTTTTTCATATTGGTTGCACCCTCTGAGAATTAGGTATGAGCCCATGGTATAGTAATATCAAGCTTACTGGTCAGTAGTAAAAAAGAGGTTAGAGGTTACGAATAGATATGGAACAGTCTTGTAAAAGAGGTGAATGAGGCGTGGCCTGCTGGGTAGCGGAGTTGTTGTGGAAGAAAAGAGGTAGTGTTTTGTTCTCAGAAGATGCAAAAAGTATGAGGGAGATTTAAAAGGATGAGAAAAATCAAAAACAACGAAGAAGAGTTAAGGGGGGATTAGCAGATAGGTAAAACGATTGAAAAAAGGGATGGGACGCGTGGCTTTGTGAGTAGCGAAGTTGTTCTTGAAGGCAAGTTGAACGGGTTCAATTCTCAGAGTGTGCAAACAATGTGAAAGAGAGATGTGAAAGCATAAATTAAAGCGTAACAAAAAGAGGTGAATCCACCCAAATGGTACACCCGCCTTATAAAGGCAGGATGGCATGTGTATTCGTATCCCATGAGTTATGCCAGACTAGAGTTATACTCCTGGTAGGTTCAACCAAGCTTAATAGGTTGAGGTAGAAGAACCAGGCTAAGCATGAAACCATTTTCCTTCATGTTGGGGTTGAACTCGAGGCTGATCACTCCAGTTGCCAGAAGAGGATGACGTAAGATAGGAGGACGGGCATATGACGGCTGACGATGAAAGCCCAGTTGAAGTCTGAAAATAACATATATGAAATCACTATAAACATTATAGAAGTTTATCCTTGTAGAATGAACAAGTGCCACCAAAATGTCCTTTGCGTAAGTAAGCTGAGATGAACGGGATTTGGAGAAGTAAGGGTTAACACCGGAGAGTCTATTCTGTATTCTGGATCGGAGGATCAACATTATATAGGTGTGGGAATCATGTTGAGCCATGAGACTAGGAAATGCCTTATCGAATGGAATCCAGTGAATAGAAGGATTGTAAGACTCAATTTAAGGTATGTGAAAATCACCATAATTCAAATCTACACCCCTACCAACAATGCTCACGAATAGGAGAAAGAAACCTCCTATGAACAACTACAGAAGATTGATTTAAAACCAAAGCATGATATGCTCTTCTAATGCGGAATGCAAGTGCAAAAATGGGCTGTAACGGCAAAGGCCACAAGAGAATATTAGAGAAAGTAGAACACATGGACCTCGCCGAACAGGCAAAAACCATCATGACCACTGTACCATCAATAGCAAGTATAAAAGATTTCTTGCTGACCTCCAGGTCACGAGGGATTCAGTTGCTAGAATCGAGCATAATCTGATAGTTGGCAAAGTGAAGCTGAGACTATCCCGTTAAATAGTCAGAAATACCACCAAAAGGATATTATACAACACCAAACCTCTCAAACAAAAGTTATGCGAAAGCAGTATATATTAGAATCGAAGAACAGATTGGAAGCAGTAGAGGGCAATACGCAAGCTATCGTGATTTGAGATAACACACAAAGAGAATGGGAAGACCTCTACAGTTCACACGAAGGGAGCTGAAAACGTAGTGGAACGTAAAAATTGGAGATGAGAGGAAAAAGATGAAAAGTGAAGTTGACTGTGCACTTTCGGAGACAATAGTGGGTGGTGCAGTTGCTCTGAAAGCAAAAGGGTACTGTTTTAATTCTAAAGAAGCACATAGAATGTGAAAACACTATTGGTAAATGAGGGATATATTGATCGAGAAATAGAATGAGGGAAACGGTTGATGGCTACAAATATTCAAAGAGAGGTGTGGCAGGTGTTGTATAATGTGCAATGCAGCTGGTGGCGAAAGGTGCCTGGGTTAGTTTTGTCAGAGAATGTTGGCAATTCGAGGGATGGGTACGAGTGCGAAAAGGGAAAATATCTAAAGAGAGATTAAACAAAAAGATGATCAGATTAGGCCATTGAAAAAGAGGCGAAGGAAATGTGGTTTAAACTGGGTAGCGCAGTTACTGTGGAAGCAAAGGGATCTTAGTTCAATTCCCAGTGGGTGCACGCTGTGCGAAAGGGAAACGGAAAAAAAAGGAGTCAATAAAAAGATTGAAACAGGTTAGAGGAAGAGATGAATAAATAGGTAGGTCAGGGTATTGAAAACATGGTGTGGGAGGAGCGTTGCAGTGAGGAGCGCAGTTGTTCTGAAAGCAAAGGGTTCTGGGTTCAATTATCGGAGGGTGCAGCCAAGTGAGAAAGTGAGTGATATGAATAGAAAACAGGGTAATATTTAAAGAGAGAAGTGCAGAGAGATACCGAGATTTGTAAAAATATTGAATAAGATGAAAGGAAGGCGTGGCTTAGTGGAAGTGTCCTGGGTCCAATTCTTAGAGACTGCAAGCAATGTGACAGACAGATATAAAAGGATAACAAAGAACATTAAAAGGGTTGTTACAGGGAGAGATCAATAGATAGGTAAAATATTTCAAGAGAGGTAAGGAACGTGTGAAATAATGTGTAATGTACTTGCTCTGGAAAAGTGGAATCCGGGTTCATTTCAGAAAGAGGAGAAAGAGAGGGGAAGGGAGGGAGGAGAAAGAGAAGGGTGAGTGAGAGAGGCCGACAGACATAGATGAATAGAAAGGGTTTGATTCTCAAATTGTGGAAGCATTGCTTATTAAAGACAGATGAATAGCTAGGTAAAAGTAACGAAAGAAAATTGAAGGGCTTACTTAATGGGTAGTGCAGTTGCTCTGGAGACAAACGTCCTCCTTTGTCTACGAATGGTAAACGTTCAAGAACTTATTACGAATGCGTTCGTCTACACATCTAATGAGGGCTATAAGACACAAAATATGCCTTAATGTAACGAATCGAAAGGACTGTTTAAGACCTGATTATGAATGCATTAGTCCACGCATATTATATCAGGGCTGTAAGACACGTTATGCGTCTTAATGCAATGGAAAAAGCTGTTTAAGAACTGATTACGAATGCATCCGTTGTTATTCTGAAAGGCTGTAGCAAAGAAAAAGCCAGAGAAAAAAACAACCCATATATTTGGTTCATTCCTTTTAATGCCAAATCCCACCCATATACAATTTGTATAACGAATTATAATATCACTTTAATTAAATGCTAGTAATGACATTTCATAAAATGTCTGTGGGGTAAATCTAATTGACCTTCAGTACCTTTATACTCCTCTGATAATGTAAAACTAATGCACAACAACTAGTTTAATAATAATAGTAATATTTTTACAAATCGAATGTTATGCTACAATAAATACCAGCATAATAACAAAAGTAGCTCACCTGATAGGCTTTTAATACGTAAATAAGGTTGAATAAACAAGAGGAATCGGAGTTAATTACTAAATGTTTCACATAGGTGAATAAACTACTGGCTTATAAAAAGCCTAAACCTTTCTTTACAGAGACCTTTTATAAAAAAACAGTTCTATTTTCTGTTAAGAAAGTTCAAGAGCTTTATTGTGTTGCTGCTGTCTACAACGGCTCTCCAAGTGCTTGCAACCTATGTTCCACTGAGAGTATGTCTGTCAGGCATGTTAAGTCAAATAACTCAAAATACCATTACAGGCAAATTTAGTTATCTTAACATAAAATGACAAAATACAACAACAACACCATAAAAGGTGTAATAGAACCTTTCCCAAATGGTCACTCGAGCATTTCAGGACGGCATATTTGCAGTACAAAATAATAAATTGCAGTGCGAATTGAAGTTGGGCCCATGCGTTAATCATACACAGCTCCACGCCCATTGTTGGATTAAATGAATTCTATCTTCTGTGACCAAAGTTTTGGGGGTTTTTTCCAGTTCTTTCACCTTAAACAAGGCAAAAAGCTACTTCAGAGCAGAGGGTCACTTTTCTTATTTGATTTATTTTTCTTTGTACTTTTTAATCTTGTCAGTAAATTGACTTCTTCGCTCTCTCAATTCTATCTCCGAAAACGTAAAAACTCAGCAGCATGCTACTTGTAGGGGAGAAACAAAAAGGGGCAGTATTTCCAGAGATGTAGAGGGGTTTTAGTCGGGAACCTCTTGCATGATAATCTGTTAATTTAACCACTCAGCCACTACTGCACGTGAAAAATATATTGTTATAACTTATTGTTCTAGCCAACTATTGGCAGCTAACCACCTGCTCCAATGTGTTCATCTCTTGTATATTTTGTTCAACGACCGACCTGGCTGATCATGTTTAGTTACGTCTTTGTGGTTTATGTTAAGTTAACATTCGC
This sequence comes from Morbakka virulenta, assembly GCA_003991215.1. Lineage (NCBI taxonomy): Eukaryota > Metazoa > Cnidaria > Cubozoa > Carybdeida > Carukiidae > Morbakka > Morbakka virulenta. Next base: position 1,238,541 of record RDPX01000021.1, on the reverse strand, counting down.
AGGAAACTTACATCAAGAACTGTTATGAAGAAAATTTAATGCATGAATGCTGTCTTTCTTGTCAAATAGTCACCTGTAAATGAATTTCAAGGTTTCGGCAAACTGCAGCCTTACATCCGTGCAGCAATTAGATTCTTGCTTCTCAAATTTGGTTTGGAAATGTTGGTCGGATACCATCATGGCAACGTTGGTCCGATAGCAACACATTAGAAATACCGGAAAACAGTAGATAGCTAAATATCTATAAATAATATTACTGCAATAAAGTATCTTCGCGAGATAGAGATAAAAAATGTAAAACAAAGTGGGTTCAATTACAAAGCCATAACACTCAAAATCACTGATATATTATGTGTAAAATGATGTGAAAAGAACAAATTCCAAGTTTAACAATACTATCTCAGGAGTTTCTCAGACAGAAGCAAATGAATTTAAACAAATATTTGGGAAAATACTGGAAATTCGCCATTATTGGTTTAAAGGAAATGGTAAACCGATAAATACAGGTTCAAATGTCTAAATGATACAACCATAACTTTTTATTTTAATGACAATTATAGGGCATCAAATACGGGTTATCTAAAAATCAACCCAAAATTTAATTTTAACAAACAAACACTTCTAGTTATTGGTAAAATACATGGGGTATACAAGCAAAAACATTTCAACGGACAAAAGTGTCCAATTTCATTTTGAAATTTCGTCTGGTTTGGTAGGTAGCACCGTCATGAATTTTTGCACTTTATTTCAAGTCATATTACAGTTCGAAAATTGAAAATTTTGTGTGGACGTCCTGTTTTGTTCCTGAAATACAATCAGTTGAAAAAAGTTCGATATTTTTCGTGATGACCAATGATGATTTGATGCTTTTAGTCTTTATAATTGTGAATTAATAAAACTTGCGATTTGTGAATTCTCTACTCGAACTTGAGCATGTTATTTTGTAGTTATATATACTACTTTGTAAAGTGACAAAATGTGACTGACCACACCCTCCACTTGGTATGGCAAATATTTACCTTTCTGATGGGTGTACAACAATACAAAACTTTATAAGTATCTGCTTTATGAAATATAATTCAATAACAACACACAAGGAAATCCTTGCCCTGGCCAATACCAAAAGATCACTCATCAATACAATACGGCAAAGGCAGATGCAATTCCTCGGGCACATTATGAGACATCCTAGTCTGGAACGCCTTGCTTTGTTAGGAAAGATCGAGGGCAGGAGAGCCAGAGGAAGACAAAAGAAGACATTTTTAGTCTCTAAACAATTGGGCTTCGAACAACAGTTTGAGCCTTGATGAACTCATCCATTCCTGCAGTAATGCTTGGATGGCTTGGAGTCACATGATCGCCGGAGCCTGTATCAGGTTTGGCACCGCACCAACCAATCTAACAACAGGGCCTGATTTTTTTTAAATCAGAAAAAACTTTGATACGTTATTTTTTTGTATATGCAATTATAATTTGACTAAAAGTATGATGCAAAAGAACAAGCTGTGAACAAGCTATGACAATGACATGAGTATGTTATTATCCATTTTTATCCCTCCTTACGTTTTAGCAGGAAAAGCAACCGGAAACGATGACAAGAATCAAGATGTTTATCATATCTCATGGCATCATTTCTCTACCCATTGCAAAGGTGTGTCATTTGCCCCCTTCAGAGCTGTGTCCAAGCAAATAGGTCCTAATGGGCAGTTGGGCAATTTGTGGGTCATTGTTTGATTTGGCTCTCCGCATGGGCATTCTGCACCATTTGGTCAATATGTTTAATTCAGAAAATAACGAGCAATCAAATCTAAAATAAGCAACACATAAATCGTTTTAAACAAAACTACATAAAAATGAAAGCGGCTTTTATCAATGAAAACATTGTTAATTGCCAACAGTTACCCAAAACTCTCTTTTCGTATCATAAGGTGTTTACAGTACGGTTAAACCTGTCATTATAAACACTAATTTTGAAATGAGTACCTGAAAAAACCGTACTTCATTTTCAGTAAATCATTTCTCGCTCAGATGATTTTAATTTTATTGAAGTCATTCTCAGTGTTCACAGAACAGAAAAGCAGAGGGTCATTAGTTGTATCTTTTATCTTCTCGAGTTCATTTAAAAAAACTTTTGAGCCTTGTCGATACCAAAATATTAAACTGCACAAAACGCATGTACATGACAATCAATTCAAAGTGGAGCAATGAAGCCAACTACATACAGGAGATTAATCTGGTCTTCTTTGCCGTATTTTAAATCAAAGAGCTGGCACTTATGAGTTTCCGGTCTTCCGGCAGCTTTTTCCGGTTCAGGAATGTTATAGTGTAATTAGAAATAAAGGACTTGGATATGATCTTCTCACTGGAATGGTATTTGAAAACGTGGGAGATCCAAAATGAGATATGTGGACAGCATAAAGAACATAGCTGGAATCAGTATTGCTGGGGCTGTCAGAGAGGCAGAAGGCAGAAAATTGGCAAATATTCTGTAGGGATGCCACTGCAGATCGTGTCAACGATCTTACCGTTTCGTGATGATGATATTGCCCAGACTCATCCTGTTCTGTAAGATCCTTTTTATCCTTATTCTCCTCAGTAGTGACGTCTGCCTTAAGGTGAGTTTTCAATTCTTTTGGTCAAGGCCGTAGTCGTAATTGTTCCTGACCAACGCGTTTTCAATATTTGGCCTGGGTCCAACTCTGTTCATGAACAAATCTGACCACGCCGCGACACTGCTTATCATTAATATTTTGTCTATCGTTCCTTGCAATGTGTGTAAGATTTTTATCTGCGAACCCGCAATTAAACATGGCTTCTTTGCCAGTAATGAACACAGATGTTTCTCTTGCCGAGGCAAAATTGGTCAAATACTGTATACAAAAAACCTAATAATATCGACCATTTCTGTAAGTACCTTCGATGCGGTTCTTTCAAGCTGATTGTATACTGTTTTGTTCTTTTCATCGAACATTGGGCTAAGCAGTTAAAAAACAACTTTCCACACTTTTACCAACATAGATGTACCATCCATCTCTTTGTAAACTAGCTCTGTTATACTCTCCGATTACTGACGTTTCTTTCTCTTCCTTCGTCAGTAATATGCAATATCTGAGCTATACATAACAAATATACATTCTGAAGATCAGTGGTTGTGACCAAAGACATATTCAAAAAGTTGTGATTATTATCACGAGAGGATTAAACACCAGCACCCTGTATTCATGGTCGTCGGCATGGTCTTGAGCAAATAACTTTAGAAAACTCACCATTGGTCTCCTTATTTTTGTGGCTGATGTGATGCATAAGAGATTCGAGATCCTAACAAAATTAATTTTCAATCCCTTTTTCATTCCTTTTTTTCGGAAAGGACAAAACATCAAACCCCAATAACAAATAGGTATTTCATACTCGAACTATTTATTGTTTCTTTTGCACAATATGGTGTGTATTGTACCAGTTACGATGAAGTCCAGGTTTATGTAGATAAGAGATTTTAACTGTAAGTCGACATTAAAAATAAATCTTATTTGAACTGCTCAGTGTTGTCAGGAGTTGCTACAACGAAGCTTTGTTCTTCAAAATTAGTACAAGAAAAAGAAAAACACAAGATACACACGTCAAGATGTCTGGATTCGAAATACGAAATTGTTACGAGCTATAAGTCCTGGTAACTAAATATTGTTTCGATCATAACAGGAGCACTGGCTACTTTGGTAAAAGGTTGTCAAACATGCGCTGCAGACACATGAGATGGAGGATAAAATGTCCTGAGAGACGACTAGCTTGTTTTAAGTGACGGGTAGTATTCAGGTTCTAGAAAAATCAGGTTGCAATCAGTTTTTCATTTAACCACTTCCCAAAATCAAAACCTGATATATTTCTTTCTTCCCTTTTTCAGCTGGCTGGCCTTTCTGTTGAAGAATTACAAGAATCAGATCTCTTCCTTCTTTACAAGAGAAAAGTATTTCATTTATAACTTTCCTTTTAAAAAAATAAATTAAGAGTGCACCAAATGACTTTATTCTGACTTTAATATGAATTTTCCTGTTCCTAAAACTCCTAACCTAGATAAAACATTTATATGAAGCTGCCATCTAAAAAATAATTATCAGCTGATAAAATGCACTGTTTTAACAATTGTACACTAACAATTTTCTATTACCAAGAGAAATACTCCAAGTAATGAAAAAGATACAGTATGACAGCGTCTTTTTGTCACTTCCTGATTTGGCCAACTTACAAAGGCCATGAAGTAAGATACGGGCTTCTTTATATCTCTGCGTCGACTGTATTTGAAAAAAAGCGGGTAAAATAAGAAAACACAAAATATTGGAGAAATGAGTCTTTTAATTTTAAAATCTACTTTACTCCAAAGCCAGACCAAACTTTTCTGGTGCATCAGCGCCCTGTGCCCCCAAACTTCCTAAATTTACTGGCCAGATTCTTTCTTTTACTATCTTCCTAGAACTTTAAAAACTCAAGTAAAAGAAATAGGGGCGCTATTGATTTGTTGTTGTTTTTTGTTGTTTTTTTTCTTTGTTTTAACGTCATTTTCTCCAAAGGGACTTGGATTTGGCAGTGAGGAATTTCTTGGCCGGATGCCCTTCCTGACGCCAACCAATGGGGTTTTCTTTTGTGAATTTCCAAGGTCGCCCGCTCGGGGAATCGAACCCGGAATTCTTGGTTGCTGTGCAACTGCCCTAACCATTAAGCCACGGTTCCTCTATGTTATGTCTCACCTATACATAACTGTATCTGATTTATTCATCATTGTCAACACTTGCTTTTCAGCCACCATAAATCTGTATTATCGAACTCCATCAGCATCCTGTCCATTTTCTTAAAATTCTGTCTACTTGGTTTCCGTTCTTCGCAAGTATCCCTTTCTTGCTTCTATCGTTGATCAGAATACTGTTTGAGAGAAGTAAACACCGCTGTCACCCAAGCTTAAAGAACTAAACAGAATAATCAACAAGCAAACCGAAAGNGAGAAGTAAACACCGCTGTCACCCAAGCTTAAAGAACTAAACAGAATAATCAACAAGCAAACCGAAAGAGAGGTCATATGGATTGAAAAGAACAGCCTACATGACTTCGTATTTGCTTTCTTTCCAGTTGATGTACTTTTCGGGATCAATAAATCATATCAAGTCCTTTAGAAATATCTTTACAGTTACTTTAAAACCAATTATTTACCAGACTACCCTGTTTAAAATTGTCATCACTCTTTCTCTTCAGGATTATCTTCGTTTCCATGAATTGAAAAAGGGCATCTTGGAAACGAAAGTTTATAGAATGGAAATGCAAATGTTTATTTCTGTAATAGTGTCTGGCACAGTTGCTATCGATACTCTCTGTCTAACCTCTGATATTTAAAAGAGACTATACAAGTATTTGCTGATGGCTTTGTTAAAAGGGGTACAACATAAGAAAGTTGAGCCTGGTGCTATTATGTGACCTTCCCAATTATCCCACAGTTAAAGGAATCTTGAACTACCCAGTGTTATATGATTTGTTCTTAACTTTCGAATCGTTAAATAAGGGCGCGTCTGCCTTAAGTAAATACTCCGAAGTTGCGCAGTTGTAAAATGGAAATTCACAGTACACACCTGTTTTGAAAAACTAATTAATTCATCTGATGAGGCGCAGTGACACTAAAAGGCAACAGAGGAGATTAAAACATTAGAAAAACTTAGCTTCCTTTAATCTAATCATTAAAAGATAACTGAAATTTGACAGCCACTTAAAACAATAGATAAGAAGAACTGAGAGGATGGGTTCAGTTTGAATAAAAAATCCCTGCAAGACAAATAAACATTTTGATTAAGTACCAATGGGAAGAACTGCTATAGCATCTAAACTGGATACAGAGAAGAAATGGGATTGGCTTTGCTACCTCTTATCAAAGTATAGAATAATAATAGTAGTAATAATAATAGTAGTAATAATAACAATAATAATAATATACAAAATATATTTATTGGGGGATATGTCGGTACTACCAGATACCCGAACCTCCAAACTGGTATGAACATAAACCTTCACCAGTCATCAACTCAGAGGACGTTACAATTCTTTGGGATTTCCCTATTAACACAGATAGGACTATCCAAGGCAACAGATCTGACATAGCAATTAAAGATCGAAAATAAAAAACGAGATAGATATGAGTATATCAACTGACAGAAACACTGCCGTGAAAGAGTTTGACAAACTTAGCAAGTATAAGGACTTGGTAATCAAAATTCAAAGAATGTGGAAACTCAAAACCACAACAATCCCATGCTAATAGGTGCATTAGGGATGATAAAAAAGGCACAAAAAAATATTTAGACAAAATACCCGGGGAACCAGGGTATTGTATTCTTATATGTGCGTATATTGTATTATTTAGTATTTATTGTTTGTTTGGTCTCTTAAAACCTTTGTTTGCCCCAGGTCATTGGGAGTGACCCAGTGAACAATTGTATCAAATAGCAAACTTTATGAAAATACATAATAATAATAATAACAACAACAACAATAATAATAATAATAATAATAATAATAATAATAATAATAATAACAATAATAACACTAAAAATACTGCTATTACTACTACTACTACTACTACTACTACTACTAAACTAATAATAATAATAATAATAATAATAATAATTGGCAATAATAATAATAGATACGAAGATTAAGTACTTTGTTCAAAGGACTAAAAGCGAGGACGAGATAAATCTACCTTCCTTACTTCACGTTCTTCAATGTAGAGTTCAACATTGCAACACTTAATCTTTGACTAATCAAGCCACTCATGACACAATTATAATCATATTTCTTAATCAATAACGACACCAGTCTTTTTCAGGAAATCAAGGTCTTTGAATCGTTAAATTTGAATACTATTGGAAATTAAAAATATGTTCTTCTTCTCAATTGATAAAGTAATAAAGAGAAATTAGCAGGCATCATCGGGGCAAGAGCAAGGTGTCCGCTAATTGTAAAGTGACCGCCTTTTGAAAAGTTTTGCAATGTAAGCCCCAAATTTGAAAATAGACCCGAGTTTTGTATTTAAAAGGTGTAATTTGGGTAATTAGTGGGTATCTGGTTGAACTCAGACACTAAAAAAAGAAAAAAATAACCAATTTGAACGTAATACAACTTTTTTTACAACAAGAATAAATATCAACATCATCTACAATAACTAACATTGTTGGACACGTGCCACAAAACATTTCAAAAATATGTTTATTATTCTTTAAAGTGCAAACACTTCCATTACACCTTAAGTTATTGGAAAGGGGTTGAATCGTGGAGGTGACAATGGTCTGGAGATTCCAGTAATATACTACTTTAATGGACAAGAAAATTTTACAAGCTTGGCTGTAAAGAAACTCGAAGCTGTAAAAAGCGAAGTAGATTGTAAAGTGTCAAAGTGTTTGAAATAAACATTTGAACAAATATTCATTCGTCCCCTTTTTTTTGTTCGCAACCTCCTGACTTTTTTTGTACTGTCCGCTAATTGGAAAGAAAAGAGCCATATTGACTATTTTGTGCAAAAAATATTGTCCGTTAAAGAAGTGTCCGCTTTTTAGAAAGTTTTCTACGAGAATTTGACCAGAAAACGATCGGGGAAAAAAATTGTCCGCTAATCAGGTGTCCGCCTTTTAGAGTGTCCATCAATTGGAGAGAATACTGTACATCTAAAATCTTCAGTCAAAGCCTTATTACGCGAAGTAGGAATTAACATTCCTCCTTGTCCATTTCCATAACAATTTTTTTTTTGCTGTATCGGCCGATACTTTGCATTCATTATGAAACAAATTAATTTTCTCCATGCCTTTCTGCCTAAGAAAATTGGAGCCAGTCTGTCAGTACTCAACAGAATGTTTGCAGCTAGTACGATAATTGTGTGTAGTTAAATATCAGTTGAAAACAGAACTTAATCGAGTTGTTTTTGCTCTCCCAACACGAGTTCCTGGTGCAAGGTAAAAGGGCTAACGAACTCAAACAACTCATGATTGTTCACAGCATTGGTCCGCGGCTTCGCATGTTCTCCGCGGTTTCGCGTGTTCAGTCAAATAGACTTTCCTTAGAAAGAACTCTGGGCCATTATTTATGGATAGTTTGTCTGGGAAGGTTTTTTTGGAACTAGTCCACGGTATTCTCGTGGATTTTTGTAAACAAATAAAAAAACTATGTTCTTCTCTTCTTGTTTAGAAAGTCATTATGGTTTTATACATTTGCTATTTCATTTCTGTAATAAAAAACACAATTATATAAAAGAGAACAATTGGGACATCAATCCTGGGGGAAGCACGAAAAGAAACAACATATCCATATTAAAGCCATAAAAATTTAAATCACATTAAAATATGTAATAAAGTAAGGCTTGATGTATGTTCATGATCCTTATGGCTTAACACACCAGATAACAACAACAACAACAAAATCCTAAGAAAAACTCACTCTTATTTTACAAGCTGTTATCAAGAAAAAAGGTTAAAAAAAAACAACATAAAAATGTTGCAAAATCGGGAATAATCGTCAAACTGGTAAAAAAAAAACCCAATTTTTTTTCATCCTTGAAAATAATTTCAAAATATAGCTATGCAAACAGAACAATTGGCTTAGCTCCTGGAAATCATTTTGTGCAAAAGCATTTGCTCTTCACGGGTATACTTTGAATCTATAATTAACCTGAAACTTTATAGAAATCATTTAATGACATCTAATATGACGAAAATACTGTGATACTTTGAAATATTTATATTTAAATTATATTAAACAAACACCGACCACAAACGTGTACTGTACATCAAAGGAGACCAACAAATCAGCTTTTCGCGTACAAAACAAATCACAGGCAAGTAGAGGTATCGTCCCAAGCCCCCTAAGGTAGGTCCCTCTAAAAGCACCACATGAATTTTACTAACATAATGGGGTAACCTAGGTAACGTAATACAAAATGCTAGCAAAAAAATGAACTGAGTGGAAGACTTGGCTCCAAAAATGATCAGATAAAAATGTAGCGTTGAGTGTACATTTGGTAGAGCATTTGGCTGTGAAAATAACGGCCCCTAGTTCAAATGCATCCTTTTTGTTCCAACTCATTACATTTAAAAGGTGTTCTCTTACGAATAAGCAAGTTAGGGTATAATTTCAGGCATTCAATTAGACAAAGACAAGAAAATGAAATTCTTTTTACCAATGCCATTGAATAGTAGTATATCGTTTTGATTGCTTCCACCTTAAAGAAAATTCAAAATTGAAAACGATAAAGAAAGCTAAACACATGCACATACTAAGTAACATTGTTAGATAAAAACACAGGCAAGACCAATCATTCAAGTAAAAATAAATAAGTACGACCAGTATGTTAAAACGTGAGCTCTGAAAATGGTCTTTACGATCCCTGAGGTCTATTATCATGGCAGTTAATAATTAAGAAGTGTGATGATGAACTCTCACTATTTACTATCAAAATGACCAAGGACGACGTTTCCCCTTAAGCATCAGAATGGCGTTCACTGGGTCTTAATCATCACTGGTGGTATCATAGCACCAATGCTAATGCCTTTTGCAATTAAAACCAAAGCGCCATCGACTTAAATTTTGTTTTATTCTCTACTCTTTCCTTTTTCTTCTAGAATTCGGTATTTCCCTTCAGTTTATTGTTTCACGTTTTAGTTGGACATTTCGAATTTGTATCACAACAATAAGTTAAATAATCAAAATAAGGCCATGTGTCAAAATTATAACAAATATTCATAAATACTCTGGAAATAAAATAATTAAGACCGTCGAAGACAAGGCCCAGTTAGGCATATATCATGCATAAGCCCCAACACTCAAAATGTAATACAATCCCAATTTTAAACCTTACCAAAAAAATATTCATGTTCTCCCCAAAAGCTCAACATGCAAGGTCCAGTGACCCTTTCTCCACACATATAAGCAAATGTGATACTATGAGAGTTTAAGGTGAATGACTGATATCAATAAAGTGGATAGAATACAAAACAAGAGCTTGCATACTAGGTATAAAATCCGGTCACAAAAGCCCTACGCTTTTTTGGAAAAGTAGATTAAAATTTTGTCCGCAAGGGGTCATATTAGAAAGAAATGGTTGTAGAAAAATACAGTACAGTGAGAGATAGGTGTGGAATGAAAGTATGAAAAGCTAAACATTGGCAACAAACAATGACTGGACAAACTCATATTAACATGGTTGTAACAACAAAAATAATGCGGAAAAAAAGTAATGAGACATAATATGTGGTTAAAGCTGAAAAAATAGACAATAATCAAAATATAAGTAACAAGCTTGGTCAACAAAAGCGCCGTGTGCGAGTTTACGGCACTTGCTCTATGGGACAGGATTAGTGCTGTAAAGCAAAGGAAAACTCATTTACTTTCCTCGTGGACGGTATTTTTACAAGACGCAGCTTTGATGACGGTCACATCTATAAAGGCGCGCTCATCAAGGTAAATTGGGTAGTTTTGAATGTATAGAGAATGAAGGCATCTAAATTAAGTCGATCGCATTCACGTCTCAGGTTGGACCAAATTTTACTCTTTCAGTAATAAACATTCAAAATAAATATTCTCAGTGCTTACCTCGATCTCCTGTGGTTGTAGTTTAGCATCGTTTTGACTTAGTTCTTGAAAGCTCTTGAGGTTTTCAACCACTTTTGAATAGTGGCCACTCAAGATGCCAAGTTCTGAAGAAATTAAAAAAATGCTTAATACTCCTTATCGAGTCGTCTGATTTTTAAAACATATATCAGGTTTTCTTTATAACAACCACAACTTTGTCCACCGAAACACATAAAGCCAAACTAAATTGACAACACTAATACAATTCCATGCAACAATCCTGAAGAAAAGTAACGCAATTAATAGCAAATTTATTCGAATTAGCATTCCGTAAGCGCCGACTGTTTGACTCCTGTCCGTTCCACTACACTCTAAGAAGAAAAGCGGTTGAGAAAGAAGAGGAAAAGAAAACGATGATGAGACAAAGGAATGAAAGAGCGACAGTTGGGCAATGAAGCTGACTATTCTGTTCCTACATTTATATTGGCAGAACAATCATGAAACACTTACCATTTTTTAGAGCCTTTGTAGGTTTCAAAATATCAGCCTCAATCTTTTCAAATGCTTGGCTCATATCCTTCATCAATCGTTTTAATACATAAACGTTCAGAAAGACCTTGTTTCCATTCAAGACGTACTGTTTTCTCGTAAGGTCTTTATTCTGCGTCATCCGACTAGTACTCATAAGTTCTACACAATCTGTCCAAACTGAGCCTATATCATTTATTAAATTAATGACGCAGCGAAGAAATACATTTTCAAATTCAAGTTCTTTCATGGCTGCCAAGTGCTCTGTTGGCATGAGGGTTTCCAATGGCAGTTCTGGTGGTTGAAAGGAAACTGGGCCAAGAAGCGGTTTAGTGGTTGGGGAACTGATTACGTCTTGTATACCAGCCGAGGAAAACGCACGCCTTAACGGAGAGAAGTCAAGACCTGTCTCGTGTAATGGGGTGGACAATTTTCGGGCTGAGAAACCCTTTGTAATCTTCGATGTATTACACTTGGTCACACAAGGGTCCTCAAATGTGGACTTCCGTCGATTTCCATCAGGACTATCAATAGCTGATACCAGCCTCGGTAAATCGGGACAGGTTTCTGCCCTTGGTGACGTTACTGACAATTGACCTAGCTTTGACATATCTGACCAGCTTTTCGGTGAAACCTGAAAGAGTTGAGGTGGTGGTGTTGTTCCGATCACTGGAAACATGGCAGGTGAATTGCAGACAAGTTTAAACACAGGGCTTGACAGTTTAACTGGATCAACCGCTAGATTTCCACTAGCTAGTTTCTGAAATAACGAATTAATATCGGCACTTATTAGTGACTTTTCCGGTGATTTAACTGTGAGAGGTAATCGTCGAACGGCTTCGCTCAAACGGCCTGGTACTGAACGAACTCGTGTTACATCTCTGGTTTTTTGAAAGTTAAATCCAAAATTTTCATCGTTTGAAATTCCTACCAAACCTGCATCACCAATCGACGGGGGAGTGTTTTCGCTCAATTCTTTGTCTACTTCAGTGAACAATGGTCTCGGATTTTGAACTTTAATCAGTGTTTCGCTTGCCGCTCTTTTTCTTAACCCTTTCCTATCTGGCAGTGTCTTTCCCTCGGGAATTACCTGCATATCCCTGAGACAATAAGCATCCGATCGTAACGAATTCTGAGAATATCCTTCCTTATCTAAACATGTTACAGGTTCTCTATTATCGTCTATTTCCTTAAACAAACGTAAGTAATTCTTTTCATCAGTGCTGTCCAAATCACAACACTGTTGAGTTTCACCTTGAGATGATTTTACTGATGCTTCTTGTAGTTTGATCAAAGGATTATTTGCTCCAAACATTCTGCAATAATTCAAATTTTCCGTTTTATCTTCGGTTGACATTTCTCTAACTGCAGAATCGGTGTGACACCTTTTCAAAGTAGGTGGGCTTCGTGAGGTTTCTCTATGACAATATTTAGTTTTAAGCCCTGCGATTGCTAACTCATTTCTATCAAGTATTTTGTCCTGATGCTGCGCAGTAATGAGATCCAATGGTGACAACTGTTTCGGAGACAAAATATGTGGAATAAAGCCTTGTTGTCCACCTGGAGAAGATCTCCTTGATGGTGGAGTGCGATTTGCCGGAGAAGACGAAAGCTGTGGCGAATGAGGTCTTGGAGTTGCTGACGGGGATGATGGAGATCCGACAAGAAAGATTGCTCGTCTAAGATTTCCAGGCTGTGAAGTCGGCGATTCCCTGCATTAAAAAAACAACAAAAAATATAATAAAATCTCTTCAAATAAAACGTCACAACATTAACACATTTCTCCACAATTCCAAGAGTATTTAGCTTTAAATTTGTGTAATGCTTTTTGCAGCAAAAAAACTTTATATGTAAATTGAAATTACTGCTACGATTACGCCCTTTTCAAAATTGTGCCTTGGTGGCCATTTAATAACTTACATGTAAATTTCATTTCCATTATTTTTCTTGCAATGAAAATGTTTTAAGCAAATTGGCTATGACTTCTTTGGTTTTACCAAGACATCTAAAACTTAAAGTACGCTGGTCTACACTCCGCACGTCAGCCGATTAAAAAAAGTGAAAAAATTCCTGTGCCAACATTTACAAAAAGTTGTGAGCTTGGTGAGCAGTTTGTATTAACTAAGCCACATAATAGAACAAATCGACTGGTCTACTTTGGCAATAACTCGCTAGAAACACAGCTATTTGATCAGTAAAATCTCTTAACCATGTGCGTTGGTTTAGAAATTCTTCGAAGTATCAAACACAACTCGCCTTGACATTCTCTGGAGACTCTTGAAACTTGATATACCAGGTTGGTATCTGGCGGGTTGTCTGTCTCATTGCAAGAGAGGCCTCTTTAACTTTGGATAGCAAGCATTGAAGAAATAGTAGATCAACAAAAAAACATCGATGGTAGTGTCATGTCATCATCATTTTCCTCATTTACAAGTGCAATGTATGGAAGACAGCGTCTTCTCTGTTCAATACCACACATCTGACCATAGGGTTCAGTTAGTCAGTCTGATGAAGGTTTGCATCTGGGCAATGGTTTCGGTATTTCTAGTATATTTTTCCTATATTGATTCCAAGCAAAAGAATGACCCTAAGTACCCTGCAGACCTTCAGCGGTCAAGGTCGCAAAGAATCTCCAGACCCAAGGCTGATTTCCTATCCGAGAGTGTAGACTCAAGATGTGGTAATATTTGTTCTACACATGCCCGAACAAAAATCTTTAAAAAATATTTTCTCCTGAGCTCTTAGTCTTGTCAAAGGTTTTCGGTCCAATTTTCCTTTTGTAAAATCTTTGCTCCATTCTGACTCTCTTTATATTCTAACGCTCTTTAAGCCAAGTCGCAATGACACTGTCAGTAATAGGGATATTCATGCTGATGGCTTTTACCTGTTTAAACTATCCACGAAAACTTATCTATAGGATCTAGTTTTCTATACTTGACAGAATTTTCCAGCTGTGCAGTACAAGAGCTTGTGCCTACAGATACGCCCTTGCATTTGTTTCAGCTTGTTTCTTTTTCAGGTCATTTGTAATCTATTTTTCTTGTATCGATCTTCCAATTCCTGCTCACTTATGGAGTCAGCACCAAACTCCACCGATAAGGCTCCAGACAACCATTACACTGCTAATATCGTTGTCTTTGACGACTTTATTGCTTATCATATGACCTGGTTGAGTCATTCTAATTGGAGAGGCACACCTGAAGAAGTTACTAACAACTCTGCTCTTGGTCATGATCTCGTACAGCTTGTTGAATTTCCTACAAGATTCCGGATTCAGCCTCAGAACAGCCACTTCTTTTAGCTCTCTTTCTGACTTCTGAGCATTGTACAGTGTTATCTTTACTTCCTCTTGGATCCTCTGACCTAAGAGGAAGTGAAAATTATTGTCATCGTAGAGGTTAAGGTAATTTTTTCAAATCTTGTTGACAAGCATATGATTGTAAGAATTTTCCATTTGTTCACGCTGATTTGGATTGATTTTGTCAATTTCTTGTTGATATCCCCTGAGCTTCATCCTTAAGCAAATCAGCTTCAACTAAAATAATAGAATGGAATCTGATTGGGATTAAAACATTTGAATCTAGTCATGGTTAAAACGTCAGACCTCATCCTTGTCCACAGATAAATGCTCATAGTTCTTTTACCATTGCTCATCGCAATAATTTCTATGTTCAGTTTTAACGTAATAGAGCTGATGGATCTTTCAGGCAGGCTATAATTCTCGTTAAAGTATAATTTCTGTTGACAAATTCTGCTATATTGAGCAGGTTTGTGACTAGAAGATCAACAATAGTGTTTTGCATTCTAGCAAGTCAATTATTTATTCGCTTTTTATGGTGTTCGGTTTTCTATGTTCTCTAGAGAAAATGTTGATATCTTTGTTGAATTGTTTTCTGACAATTCTTTAACTCTGGTGTTTCGTTGGCTGTGTTCCCTTCGAAAAATAACCAGATTTTGGAGTCTGCCATCATAAGTCCAAGGCTAGTTGCAAAGGTTATT
The DNA here is from genome assembly GCA_003991215.1 of Morbakka virulenta. Taxonomy (NCBI): domain Eukaryota; kingdom Metazoa; phylum Cnidaria; class Cubozoa; order Carybdeida; family Carukiidae; genus Morbakka; species Morbakka virulenta. The sequence continues at coordinate 1,223,424 of RDPX01000021.1, read as the reverse complement.
GATGGACTTGATCAATCTAAAGCTCTTGGTCTAGATTCGATTCCGATAGTTTTCTTCAAATTGTCTGCTTCTGAGCTACCGTTTCTGCTATCCACACTTGTTTTATGTTGGCCAATCCAAATCTTGTCCTCCATCTACCTGCAAAGCTTCTAATGATGTCCCAGTCTTTAAGAATGTCGATGACTCATTTGATTCTATCAAATATCCAATCAACTATAGTTTTAGACATTACGTATGTCTCTCAGAATTGGTCATCAACAACATTCTGGAGAAATTCCTGCAGAGCCTACGTCTTTTTGTTTACGTCCAGTACAAATCCACTGGTGATCTCTCGACGGTATTTACAGAAAATATTTTTCAATTTACTGATAAACCTCGCTGAAAACACGCTATAGCTAGATATAGATATTTTCAAGGCAATTGATAATATTGGGTCCGCTGGTTTGTTCTATAACCTTTCTGGTTATGGTGCTGGCGAAAGTGTCTTTGTTATCATTAAGCCCTTTTTCTCAGATCATGAAATGTGTGTCATAATGGGTGAAATTATATCGATGAAAATTCAATGAATGTTGGTGACTTGCTTCAGTTCATTAATATCTATGATGGAAGATAGTACCTTGTATTCTGGCAGTGGTCAGTGGGCATCTCAGGGGGAAAAAATCAAACTTGATTAAGATGAAGTCTGACTTTTATGCGGTCAGAGAATTTAAAATCTGGATTGCAAAATACTTGCGCATGCGTGGGTTTTAAACTTGCATTAATGGTGTTCCTCATATATTGCTCCAGTTCGTCAACATCTTTGGCCACAAGGCAACTCATTAGAAACAAGTCAAACACGGAAGAAAGTGGCTAGTTTCTTTTAAAACAACAAAAATGGAACAGATGTCGTTCAATAAAAACCTGGGTCCTTATCTTCTTCCAATATCAATGGATATTATTTTGACGGTAACGCTGGCAACCCTGCATATCCATTAAAAATTAGCCTTTTGTTATGAAGGTATTTACTGATGCGGGTTCCGTGACCTTTAGATGTACTAAGGGCATACGCTCCTGCCTAGAGTCCTTGCCGATTTTCAAATTTGTTGTTTACCCTAAGGCAAACAGTTTTTAGCGGTGGATCGTCAGGGGCAATTTATTGAACATAATTGTTTATTTACTGAAATATCACTGCATCTCTATAAAATCTATCATATGCCCTTGCATAGAGTACTGTTGCTATATCTTGGCATGTGCTCCGTCATCCCCTCATGATGTTCTTGATCCGGTTCAGAGACGCGTTTGCAACTTGATAGGTCCAAAAATTGCTGCTATTCTTCAACGTTTGTTTCGTCAACGTAATGTCACGTGTCTTATTCTTTTCTACAGGTATTATCTAGGAAAGTGTTCCGTTGAACGTTCCTCATTGGTACTATCTCATTTTCTTGCAATTCTTGTGACTCGTTTCTCTCCACATTTTCCTACTCATGCAGTTGTTGCCCCTTATTGTAATGAAACTTTCTATCATTTTAATTTTACCTCGGACTGTAACTCTTCACGTGACTTGAACACTTCCAAGTCCAAGGTTAACACTTATCACTCACCTTCTTCTTTTTTATTTTATTGTTTCTTTTCATAAAATTCATTTCAACATCTTTAGGTTTTTTCTCGGTAAATCTCAAATTATCCTCAGTGTTCCCCAAGAATGTTTGGGTTAATAATATTATCAGAACATTTTTAAAACGTTATTTGTGTACTCTAAAGTACTATTGAAAAAAAGAATTGCTATTTTATGTTTAAGGAGAATTGATATCTAAAAGACACAAATACAGGGAGAGTGAGAGAGAGAGAGAGAGAGAGAGAGAGAGAGAGAGGCGGCGGCAGAGAGAAAGATACACAGACAGACAGACAGTCAGACAGTCAGACAGACAGACAGACAAACAAAGAGCCAGAGTATTCTATTAATATATATTTAATCTAAGCAAGGCTTTGAAGCAATTTTAACGCAGGTTACTTTTCTTCTTTAAATTTGTTTTCTTTGTACTTTTCAATTTACTGATTTCTCCTTTGTCCCATTGCTATCTCTGACAACATGTACAGAGTCAGTACCATGCCAATTATAACAGAGAAACAAATAAGATAGAGTACTTCCAGCGATGTAGCCGCGTTCGAACCTCGAACCTTTTGCATTTATCTTACTATATACAGCAAAATTTTTGATCCAATTCCTAAGTTGAAAAAGATGTTAGAAAACAAAATTGAATAACTAATCGTGTCAAAAAATACTTGAAATCAATATTACTTGCACTATTTGACAAGGGGTCATATCAGGGTTAGCTGTGCCAATAAAATACAAAGATACCACACCCCACTGTCTACCCATTAACTTCAAATACCCAGCATTGAAACCGGTCTCAACAAGGAACTTGCAATCACGTAACCTTCAGATAAGCAAGTAAATTTCTGTATGTCACTGAAAGATGCTCAAACAAAACTTTCTATATAGAAATAAATCCAATTCATATGAAAAACATCAGAATTGTTTGTCAAAAAGACCATACCTTTCTTGTGAAAAGTGCGACCACGTACGACCTATTCAATCAAAAAGATAATATTCAAAAGCTAAAGTCGTATAAAAATTGTACAATTACTTTTTTTATATGCCTAAAAAGGAAGATATACACAGCAAGGTGAAATCGCAGTTTCAGTTTAAATCAAAACAAATTATTAATCTAAAAAAATTAATAATAATAAAAATAATGATAATAATAACAATAAAAATAGTAATATATTTGCCCCGAATGAAAAATAGCTATAAGTTTTCATGGGCAATTTGGTCTTTTATAATTTACCTTACCTATTCCTACCCTTACATTCTACCTATATATTGATCCTAAACCCGTCTTAACTGTTAATTCCAGACTGAATTGTATAACTATGACTAATTAACCAATCACAGCGAGTTGTAGAGATACAAGAATCAGATATTTTTTTTGATTCATAGTCTTAACTATACACCAATAATAAGGTATGCGGTAGTTCTAAGGTGTCGTCGCTGTCGTCGTCATCATCATTGTCATCATCATCATCATCATCATCATCATCATCATCATCCGGTGTCACGTTTTGCAGCTTCGGCGACCATGGTCGTCCATTCACTGTGTACCCAGACACAGGATGTGGTGTAAATTGGCCTTGAAGTTCCTAGACATAAACTATGCAAAACATCCTATTGTGTGTCCTCTATTATTGTGACCAAGCTAATACCAGAAGAGCTAGTTCTCAAATATTACTGTGATTAGTAAATCTGTATCTTCTTTATTTTTAAGGTTGGCTTATAGTAGGTGTATAACGTAGCTTACAGTACAATTGCAATAAGAAAGCTCTGAACGAGCCTATTTTTAACATTGGTACGTTCCCAATTGCAGGTTATTTGTGCAGACTCAAAAGCAACTAATTTATGGTGCTTCAATGTGGAAAATTTGAACCGGCCAGGAATTTGATCATGGTTTTTGTAATTTGCTATAAAGCACTTAGTTAGTTACTTAGAACTGAAATAGCATCTCAAACGTTTGTATTTGCAAAAATTAATATATACCTTGATAACAATTTAAATAATTATTCTTAATATTGAGCTATTTTACCTCTTTCAATCTTCGGCGAGTCTCCTCTGAGTTCCGGAGAAATAACAACAAAATCCTTAAAAACAGAAAAAACAACAACAAAGCACTTTTAAAATATTTTCAAATATGCAGAAATTTAATACCAGAGTATACCTGTATTACCAACAAAATTTGTGTTTTTTGTGTGTCTGGCATGACAGATAGCCAATCCGATTAACGAACGACTGGCTGCGAGTGCAAAAGATAATAAAGAAGCATTTAGGAGCATTGGAGGCAATTTATATTCAATTACAATAACCTTCTCTTTGTAGCCCCATAAAAAATCGGTCTTTAATTTTTTTAGACCATCAGCCAAAAAACGTGGTGGTTTTCGATTTTNAGATAGCCAATCCGATTAACGAACGACTGGCTGCGAGTGCAAAAGATAATAAAGAAGCATTTAGGAGCATTGGAGGCAATTTATATTCAATTACAATAACCTTCTCTTTGTAGCCCCATAAAAAATCGGTCTTTAATTTTTTTAGACCATCAGCCAAAAAACGTGGTGGTTTTCGATTTTCTCTCTGTTTTCCGTATTGATAAAAGCTGAACTCACTTGACTTGCGTCTTCTAATTCTGGCTTTGTGGTCCTGTTGGGTGGCAGCCGAAAAGCTTTCGACAAAAAATGAACGTGACTTGGACTGCGATATTCAAAGACAATATATATATATATATATATATATATATATATATATATATATATATATATATATATATATGTGCACATGAAAGAAGACAGAAAAAGTAGGGGTCAAATGTTTAAATATAATAAATATCTTACAAAACTAAATTTTGTAAATACACCAGTTAATGTAACTCCACCTTGCGTTGTCATTCTCCGACCCCAGATGAAATGTAAACACTTTGAACCATGTTTACGACTTACTGTGTACGAAGAGCTCACATAAATCAATGCACCATTTACTACTGGCAATGCAATCCTATCTCTTTGTTGCAAGCAATTATGAGAATGATATGGAGGCCATTTCCCCTTTTACATACGTTACTAACAGCATGAACAGACCTTATATCAATCCGTGATCAACATCAGGTATAAAAGGTTTGGCGTTCTGTCACAAGTCATCTACTTCTTTTGTCCACATCCTCTTTTATAAATCAATTGCTTATTTCAGTGTCATATCACTGTAAAATTTATTATGTTGAGTTCAAATATCGAACTTGTGGTTTACAAGAACAAAAGAAATCGCAATCCAAGACATTTTATTACAATGATTTTATTTCATAGCAGACATAATGCAATACCTACTTTCAACCTTGGTTTCAGATTCGTGGGAAATTCGAAAAACATCATCTAATCAATTTTATTTTGAGAAAATTCATCTACGAACAAACAACGTACATGATTTTTCTGAAACACAGTTATCTCTCGAGTTTCAAAGTAACAGAAAATACCCTGAACTATTTCATTTCAACTTTAAATAACGAAAAACAGAATCCTAGAAATAATAACTTAAGACTTTTGTGAGTTGACGCGAAGTTGTGCCGTACAAAAGGATTTTTATAAAGTTAACGGAAAATAAATAAAACAATCTTAGGAACATTTAAATAACAATTTAATCCCTTATTTTCACAATTACACCCCCCCCCCCCAAAAAAAAACCCACAAGAAACTAGAAAAGTACTCAAAGTGCAAACCTTTGCCAAGCAGCTTATTTCTCCCATATTGGAATTTTTACGAAAAATTGCAGTCCTGCATTCATTATAACACATACGATCACATGCTTTATACATTAATAGTCACACCTTCGTCATTATGGTTTCAACATCTCCTGAAAATTTCATATAAGCTCGTTCAAATCTTTAACAGAGTTACTTCGCACAAAAACAGACTGATATACCCGGGATCAAACCAATGACCTTCGGACCTTTAGTTTAACACTCTCCCAACTGTGGTATCATAGCTTGTACTCACAGTAGCGAAATTTATAAACAACTGAGCAGCTGGGAGCAACAAAGAATAATCCTGCACAAACTATCCAATCTTGCACAAACTATCCAATCTTGCACAAACTATCCAATCCTGCACAAACTATCCAATCCTGCACAAACTATCAATCCTGCACAAACCATCCAATCCTGCACAAACTATTCAATCTTGCACAAACTATCCAATCCTGCACAAACTATTCAATCTTGCACAAACTATCCAATCCTGCACAAACTATCCAATCCTGCACAAACTATCCAATCTTGCACAAACTATCCAATCCTGCACAAACTATCCAATCCTGCACAAACTATCCAATCTTGCACAAACTATCCAATCCTGCACAAACTATCCAATCCTGCACAAACTATCCAATCTTGCACAAACTATCCAATCCTGCACAAACTATCCAATCCTGCACAAACTATCCAATCTTGCACAAACTATCCAATCCTGCACAAACTATCCAATCCTGCACAAACTATCCAATCTTGCACAAACTATCCAATCCTGCACAAACTATCCAATCCTGCACAAACTATCCAATCTTGCACAAACTATCCAATCCTGCACAAACTATCCAATCCTGCACAAACTATCCAATCTTGCACAAACTATCCAATCCTGCACAAACTATCCAATCCTGCACAAACTATCCAATCTTGCACAAACTATCCAATCCTGCACAAACTATCCAATCCTGCACAAACTATCCAATCTTGCACAAACTATCCAATCCTGCACAAACTATCCAATCCTGCACAAACTATCCAATCTTGCACAAACTATCCAATCCTGCACAAACTATCCAATCCTGCACAAACTATCCAATCTTGCACAAACTATCCAATCCTGCACAAACTATCCAATCCTGCACAAACTATCCAATCTTGCACAAACTATCCAATCCTGCACAAACTATCCAATCCTGCACAAACTATCCAATCTTGCACAAACTATCCAATCCTGCACAAACTATCCAATCCTGCACAAACTATCCAATCTTGCACAAACTATCCAATCCTGCACAAACTATCCAATCCTGCACAAACTATCCAATCTTGCACAAACTATCCAATCCTGCACAAACTATCCAATCCTGCACAAACTATCCAATCTTGCACAAACTATCCAATCCTGCACAAACTATCCAATCCTGCACAAACTATCCAATCTTGCACAAACTATCCAATCCTGCACAAACTATCCAATCCTGCACAAACTATCCAATCTTGCACAAACTATCCAATCCTGCACAAACTATCCAATCCTGCACAAACTATCCAATCTTGCACAAACTATCCAATCCTGCACAAACTATCCAATCCTGCACAAACTATCCAATCTTGCACAAACTATCCAATCCTGCACAAACTATCCAATCCTGCACAAACTATCCAATCTTGCACAAACTATCCAATCCTGCACAAACTATCCAATCCTGCACAAACTATCCAATCTTGCACAAACTATCCAATCCTGCACAAACTATCCAATCCTGCACAAACTATCCAATCTTGCACAAACTATCCAATCCTGCACAAACTATCCAATCCTGCACAAACTATCCAATCTTGCACAAACTATCCAATCCTGCACAAACTATCCAATCCTGCACAAACTATCCAATCTTGCACAAACTATCCAATCCTGCACAAACTATCCAATCCTGCACAAACTATCCAATCTTGCACAAACTATCCAATCCTGCACAAACTATCCAATCCTGCACAAACTATCCAATCTTGCACAAACTATCCAATCCTGCACAAACTATCCAATCCTGCACAAACTATCCAATCTTGCACAAACTATCCAATCCTGCACAAACTATCCAATCCTGCACAAACTATCCAATCTTGCACAAACTATCCAATCCTGCACAAACTATCCAATCCTGCACAAACTATCCAATCTTGCACAAACTATCCAATCCTGCACAAACTATCCAATCCTGCACAAACTATCCAATCTTGCACAAACTATCCAATCCTGCACAAACTATCCAATCCTGCACAAACTATCCAATCTTGCACAAACTATCCAATCCTGCACAAACTATCCAATCCTGCACAAACTATCCAATCTTGCACAAACTATCCAATCCTGCACAAACTATCCAATCCTGCACAAACTATCCAATCTTGCACAAACTATCCAATCCTGCACAAACTATCCAATCCTGCACAAACTATCCAATCTTGCACAAACTATCCAATCCTGCACAAACTATCCAATCCTGCACAAACTATCCAATCTTGCACAAACTATCCAATCCTGCACAAACTATCCAATCCTGCACAAACTATCCAATCTTGCACAAACTATCCAATCCTGCACAAACTATCCAATCCTGCACAAACTATCCAATCTTGCACAAACTATCCAATCCTGCACAAACTATCCAATCCTGCACAAACTATCCAATCTTGCACAAACTATCCAATCCTGCACAAACTATCCAATCCTGCACAAACTATCCAATCTTGCACAAACTATCCAATCCTGCACAAACTATCCAATCCTGCACAAACTATCCAATCTTGCACAAACTATCCAATCCTGCACAAACTATCCAATCCTGCACAAACTATCCAATCTTGCACAAACTATCCAATCCTGCACAAACTATCCAATCCTGCACAAACTATCCAATCTTGCACAAACTATCCAATCCTGCACAAACTATCCAATCCTGCACAAACTATCCAATCTTGCACAAACTATCCAATCCTGCACAAACTATCCAATCCTGCACAAACTATCCAATCTTGCACAAACTATCCAATCCTGCACAAACTATCCAATCCTGCACAAACTATCCAATCTTGCACAAACTATCCAATCCTGCACAAACTATCCAATCCTGCACAAACTATCCAATCTTGCACAAACTATCCAATCCTGCACAAACTATCCAATCCTGCACAAACTATCCAATCTTGCACAAACTATCCAATCCTGCACAAACTATCCAATCCTGCACAAACTATCCAATCTTGCACAAACTATCCAATCCTGCACAAACTATCCAATCCTGCACAAACTATCCAATCTTGCACAAACTATCCAATCCTGCACAAACTATCCAATCCTGCACAAACTATCCAATCTTGCACAAACTATCCAATCCTGCACAAACTATCCAATCCTGCACAAACTATCCAATCTTGCACAAACTATCCAATCCTGCACAAACTATCCAATCCTGCACAAACTATCCAATCTTGCACAAACTATCCAATCCTGCACAAACTATCCAATCCTGCACAAACTATCCAATCTTGCACAAACTATCCAATCCTGCACAAACTATCCAATCCTGCACAAACTATCCAATCTTGCACAAACTATCCAATCCTGCACAAACTATCCAATCCTGCACAAACTATCCAATCTTGCACAAACTATCCAATCCTGCACAAACTATCCAATCCTGCACAAACTATCCAATCTTGCACAAACTATCCAATCCTGCACAAACTATCCAATCCTGCACAAACTATCCAATCTTGCACAAACTATCCAATCCTGCACAAACTATCCAATCCTGCACAAACTATCCAATCTTGCACAAACTATCCAATCCTGCACAAACTATCCAATCCTGCACAAACTATCCAATCTTGCACAAACTATCCAATCCTGCACAAACTATCCAATCCTGCACAAACTATCCAATCTTGCACAAACTATCCAATCCTGCACAAACTATCCAATCCTGCACAAACTATCCAATCTTGCACAAACTATCCAATCCTGCACAAACTATCCAATCCTGCACAAACTATCCAATCTTGCACAAACTATCCAATCCTGCACAAACTATCCAATCCTGCACAAACTATCCAATCTTGCACAAACTATCCAATCCTGCACAAACTATCCAATCCTGCACAAACTATCCAATCTTGCACAAACTATCCAATCCTGCACAAACTATCCAATCCTGCACAAACTATCCAATCTTGCACAAACTATCCAATCCTGCACAAACTATCCAATCCTGCACAAACTATCCAATCTTGCACAAACTATCCAATCCTGCACAAACTATCCAATCCTGCACAAACTATCCAATCTTGCACAAACTATCCAATCCTGCACAAACTATCCAATCCTGCACAAACTATCCAATCTTGCACAAACTATCCAATCCTGCACAAACTATCCAATCCTGCACAAACTATCCAATCTTGCACAAACTATCCAATCCTGCACAAACTATCCAATCCTGCACAAACTATCCAATCTTGCACAAACTATCCAATCCTGCACAAACTATCCAATCCTGCACAAACCATCCAATCTGCACAAACTATCCAATCTTGTACAAAATATCCAATCCTGCACAAACTATCCAATCCTGCACAAACTATCCAATCCTGCACAAACTATCCAATCTTGCACAAACTATCCAATCGTGCACAAACTCAAATAAAATCCAGTCCCTCAATAATCAACAAAATACAATTAGTTCATTGAAAATTGCATCCAAATCCATTCACAAGTTTTACTGTTATTCTACACACAAATAGAAAAAGAAACAAACAAACAGACATAAGCAGGCGAAAACATAACCTCCCTGGCGGAGATAATAAAACAGCAGCATTGTCCAATGTCAATGGCTATCTTGTCAGATACTTTTTTCTCATACCAGCAAAAACGTGCTTCTTGAAGAGATTATGTCAGCGAAACAAAGAACGCAACCAACATAAAAAAATATTGTCTCAAAAATTATATCTTACAACTAAGAAGCATAAGCGAGTATATCGTTCTTTGTCTTCTTTTTCTTCGCCTTGATGTCGAGCGGCATTCCGATGTCTGTCAGGTCGGCCGCTCGACACTTTTTTCTCCACTTGACTCAGTCTTCCCATTCTCCTTCTCTCACTCCTACTTCTGTCGTGTCTCATTCTATGACGTCCCTAAGTCTAAGCTTTTCTCGTCCTCTACTCCTCCTTCCTGTCACTGGTACCTGCCATACTGCCTTATTCTGTGTGAAGCTAATCAGATCTATCGGCAAGGCAACTTGGATTACACATAAAACACCAAAAAACCCCAACTAATTAAATTGATAAACAATCGGAGAAATGCTTTTACAAAGTACAGATCAACATGTATTCATACCGGTAGTACAGGTTAAACGAGGCAACGGTCACAGAAACAAATTCGGGTTCAACAAGGAACATGTAACCACAAATGGTGAGATACCCAATAATCGTCTGTTTAGTATGACTTCCTTGGCATGAAATAATAATTGAAATTAACTACATAAATATCAACTTACATCGGGAGCTGATGATGGATCAGAGAAGTAGCGTTGACCTCCTTTTTCCCGAAAGCCAGAGATCGGCGAACCTTTGAAATGCAACAATACACCAAATCAAACTACGTCCTTACTTTGTGTTTTATCTTTTGTTATTTTCTACAACAAATTACCTAGTAGTAACCATTAACTCTTGAAACACTAAACATATGTCGTAAGTACAACCATTGCAGAGATTGGAAAGTATGGCTTAAAAAATGCAAGTGAACACTGTCACGAACAGATACATTTCATCGCTCCTTTTCGTTCATCACATTTCTCATTAATACTCCCAGAAAATAAATCAATCATTTACAATCTTTTGTCGCAAATACGTTTTCTACAGTATTTCTGATACATATTATTTAAACTAATAGAGAGGCTGTACTAATAAGTGGAGGTAAACTAATGTTCTTTACATATAATGTGCAAGCTGTACAAATAAGATCAACGTGAACTTCATATTTCATAATTACAATTACAATTTACAAATACAATTACAATTTTACAATTACAAAGTAGCTTTTTCTTGTTTTTGTCTTTTCAAAATGGCAATAATCAAAACAGCTGTGGCTTTTCCCAGTGGATGTCAGGATTTTAATACTAATTATACCATTTTTACATTTCCTCTTTACTTGTAATTAGAAATTTGATGAAAATTTTGCTTTTAGTAATATATGCTGCAAGATTTAATAAACTTGCTTACTTGTGTACTAGGCTTGTGCCGATCGATAAGAAGCTCGACCACCATCTCGATGGCCTGCCAGTGACGGGCCACTCGAGCGAAAAAAGCCTCATCGATAAACGATATTTTGTCGGATTATTTTATTTTTCGATTCAATATAGCACCAAACAAAAGTGAGTAATGACGTAGTTTCGTGAAGATTTTTTTGGATAACCGTTCGTCATTTTCTCCAATTTCCGACTGTTTCACCGTGAAATTTTACATGCCCTTCCCCGACCTCGATAAAAAAATCCAATAGTCACGACAACGTACTCAAGCGAGAAATATTCAATGTTCAGCCTATTCCCTAGCCTCCTGTCTGCCATACCGTTGGGATAAATGTGGTAATAAAGTTTTTGTCACTTCATCACGCTACTGGCTGTCCTCCTAAATTATACATAAATACATACATAAAATAGAAAAACAGTTTTAAAGATTGCTAGGTAGGTAGCTTAGATTGATAGACAGGCAGATGGATGTATGGATAGGTACATAGACGGATGGATAGATAGATAGATGGCTAGATACATAGATAGATAGATAGATAGATAGATGGATTGATAGATAGATAGATAGATAGATAGATAGATAGATAGATAGATAGATAGATAGATGGGGGATAGCACGGCGATCTTTCACTAAGTTAGTTAGAGATCGCCATGGGGGATAGTGATAGATAGAAAGACAGACAGACAGCTAATTAGATATGGATTAATGGATTAAAAGACTGGTATTGGGGGTTGATAGACAAAGAAAAATCACCAGTCCACAAGACTACCCGGCAGACAAATAGCTAGATATTACATCAAATTGTCCAATGAGAAAATGCATGGTTTTATTTTGTCTTGCAGTGTAATATCCTGTCAGTAAAATAAATCTGTTTATTTTTCTCTTCCTGAACTCGAAAGAAATTTTTACTGCAACGAATGTTGTTTGTAAAAATCAGTGAAATAAAGAAAAAGAAATCAGACTATCATCACGGTCTTGGTGAATCGTAAAAATTGAAAACAGAAAACATAATAACCTTAAGAAAAAAACCCACAACAACAACAACAAAGAAAGCTAGGATCCTTTAAAGCAGAGTTTCTTTATACTAAACAAACTCATAATCTTCATCCATATTCATGCTAACTCGATAAAAACCTATTTACCCAATACCCATGGGAGCAATATCGGTACGCTTCACCAAAAGAATATCAGATTTATTTCTTTTTTTTCCAGTTATCTGTCTTGAGTCCCTTATTGCTAGTCCACAAAAATAAACAATTTGTCAAAGTTACTTTGATTAGAAATCCATGGCAATATCTTATCTACGACTACTTGCGGTAAGGTGTACCATACCAACCTCCAAAAACTCAATACAAACATGAAATTTCACTGAAGGAGTCTAAACTCATGCATATTTATACAATTAACAAGTATTCTGTTTGCCTAGCATTAAAAAATCTCAATGTTTTAGTAAAAAAATTTTCCTTTCCCCCAGACTGGGTTGTTAAATACCTAAAAAGGACCTTGCAGAGTAGTCTTGGAGTTTTTTTTATCACACTTATTTTACCATGCAGTTTGGGTTGCACTGGTAGATAATGTGTCCACTCTTAAATAAGCAACCCCTTTAACTCTAAACGCACTGTTACATTTCAACAGCCTACTCGCACCTTAAGAAGGAATAACTGTACGAAAAAGCAGCAATTTAAGAGCACAATTACCGATTCTTTATACCCTTTCTTTAAAATTTATGACCACATTGTCTTTGGTAGCAATATTTCAAAATTTCAAAATACTTTCGAGATCTGCGTACAGCATATTTATTTTTAAAGCGTATTTTTGTAGCGTATTTTTATAGCATATTAATTAATATATATTATTAAAACGACATACTTTGTTGCAAGAAATAGCATCACAATCTTGTGTTTACGGTCCTGTAAAGTGCGAATCTACTTGTGCCAAGTTTTAATTGGATACCCTTTCCTCCCTGTGACTTTTCCTAAAATTATGACTCCTTTAACACATCTTAGATATGGTAAAAAAAATAACGTCCACTTTGATAGATATTTATTTCACTGGCAGTCAACTAGATCAAGGCTACACTTTTCTTATTCTGGCACCTTTGGCCCTGTCGAGTACCAGCGAAACACCTACTACTGCATACTGCTCAAAACGTTATTTTTACCTAACAAAAATTTTTTCCTACAAATTATGTCTTGCCTGGCAGAAATTCAAATATGATAGTGTACGAGTTTGAGTGCCGTTGTGATGCCAGGTACGTAGACCGTACATCCTTAAGGCTGGAAGACAGAGTGAAAGAGCACATGGCAACTGTTTGTAGAGAAAAATCCCGTGTTTGTCGAGTTCAACAAAAAAAACATTCCAAAGGTACAACCAGTATTGTGAATTCTGATTTTGCTATAGCACAGCATTTTCAAACCGCGAATGCAGTGAAAGTTTCGGGATAAAGCAGTGAAAAATAATTGCCCGAGCTTGTTCTACCTCTCACTTAGGGGCATTAGAGGCAATACATATTCAATTTTCATCACTCCATCTTGGCAAACCATAAGAATTTGTCTATAATTTACAACTCTTTTAGACGTAAAGTCACCAAAAGTGAAGAGCTCTCTTCGGCCTTTTACACAAAAAGGTGACAGGCTTTCCTCAGCCTATTACCAAAAAAAATGGCGGGCTTTCTCGATAATCTCTTTGTTTTCACTATTGAATTTCAAGTTTCTTATTCTGGCACCTTTGGTCCTGTCGAGTGCCAGCGAAATGGCTATCGACCAAAATGAACGTGATTTTAACTGCGATACTTACGTTTTGTACCACTAATTGTTTAATATACACATCTTACGAAACAAATGCGATTCTCAAATGAAAACTCTAAATATCAAAACAAAGGCGTCAGCTCATTTGTTATAAATAATTTCAAATTTATTTCTGTATGAAAAAAGCTGGACTTGGAGAGGACTTGCCTTACATTTTAAACCTTTTAAAAACCGTGTCCATAAACATACGTCCACAAGTGCAAATTTTGGCTGTTGCAAGGATGCAGTTTTCAGTGGTTCCATTATTTAAAACGCGTTTATTCGAGTAATTTATGCTTTTCGGAGTTGACGGTTCCTTTAAGTTCCATTGTTTACAGGTCTGTTTTCAAGAGTTGAAAGTCCAACTGACGCCACGCAGTTTGTTTGAAAGCTATCCGATATATTATTTTATGGGCTGTTATATTGCCAATAAGTATCGAGAAATAATTATAAAAAGCGATGAGAATAAATGTACCCTTAAAATGAGCGCCATTAAAATACTGAGCACATACCTCTAAACGATGTTTCAGTGCTGACATCAGTGTAATCTTGTGACGGAGATCCTGGCATCTGTAGAGAATCACCTGCGTTGTCAGCCATATTAGGGCTCTAATGAAAAAAAAGATGCTTATTACAGACGATCGTGAACAGGCAGATTCGGTTTGCAGGGCATGTGGTGAGGAAGGAGAGGCTTGAAGAGGTTGTGTTAATTGGTCGTGTAGAAGGAAAAAGATCAAAGGGGAAGACAAAAAACTGCGTACTGGGCATGGTTAGAAAGTGCAACTGGTTGGAGGTCCACTGTGCTCACTCAGGGTCTGAAGACCACCCAAGAGAAGGCTGTTATGGTTGCCGCTTACGTCAGAATTCTGGTACGATACCCAGATTGATTGATTGAATGAAAAAATGCAAAAAATGTTCATCAAAAATTTAAAATTAAGTTATCATAACAACAACAACCACTATATAAAAAAAGAAAGCACCAGAAAGCAACGCATCCAATTGCTACATGTTTCTAAGCGGAACTCGACAAAAACAATATTGATGGATAATAACAGACGTAATAAGAAAAAATAATTCTTAATATCAAACCACTAAAGTTGAAACGATGCCAGGTTGCCACCTGGAAAGTTGTCAGTACTAAGCTGAATAAGTACTCGGAGGATAAATAACATCGAATATTCTAAGCTTTATTTCTTGTTCACGACGGCTGAAAAGTACTGGTAAGCACTACAATGAAGAAGTACTTACCAGTACTTCTTCAATGTTGTACACAATGTAACCCTATGAAGGTCATGACCTATATCTGAAAACCATTAGCAACATGGAATAAACAATATTGTACCCAAATGTAGGGTGCCATTTTGGTTACAACACTTAATCAATCAAATAACTGGCTGCAGCTACCACTGGAAAAAATCACACTATAATTCTACAAGGTTATAATTCCAATGTTTTCCTTGACCAATATTCTCAAACTGCAACAAATGTGGAAACTTCATGTGATAAACAGAAATAACAAAGAATTAAGTAATTCTATTGGTTCCTATGATGTTAAAGAAACAAGAATCAGAGCAAGCAATTTTCACTTGAATGTATTCCTGTTTGTAAGGTCACTAAAGAATGATATATAATTTATCATGCCAAGTACCTAAAAATTATGCTAGGCTACGTTTTGTGAGACACTTCTCTAATCCTTGGGACAATAAACTGCTCCAAAATTTTCACACGTAGTGTACACCTTGTACACATACAGAAACTCCTTAGATGTTAAGTGTTGCTTTTTATCATATTTTATTCGTTTAACTTAATTCTATCACCCTTTATTTGACTCGGGTGGGCATACTGTTGAAGGAGGTCTAGATCTGACTGTCCAACGTAACATCTGTTTTGAACCAGTTTTGTTTTGACTTTACGTTGTAAGTGACAATACAGGTGTACGTTATTCAGTCACAAACGGTCTGCAAGTTTGTGAACTTAATCTCAATGAGTTCCAAGCAACATAATTTTGCCGACACGGCGAATATTCCTATTTGACAGTTTGGTATAACTCACAGTAATATGGTAATGTTAATCATATCATGGGAATGCTGGTGTACTCTGGAATACGTACCAAGCGGTACTTCTCTCATCCGCGTGATAATGTTTTCACCATTCAGCAGTTAAAAGGACTAAAAGTTCTCAATATGCTTTCACTTGCTCGTACCTTCAGGGAGTCACATTGTTTTCCGCTGGGTATCTTTTCTATGTAGCACAATCGCACGCACAGCTATCTCTTAGTTGCAGCAGTTGTTTCTTTAGGCTATTTAAGTTGCAGGTATTAATAAAAAATACTTTTTTTGAATGCCAGCTTGTATGACTGTCAGCCTGTTGAGAACTGGGATCAGTTATCGAGATCTACTTCTTTAGATTCGCCGGTTTCCCAATCAACTGGAAAACCTCGTAAAGACATATACGGGCAGTCACTCTTACACAGAGAAGCAAAAAGTCAGGTCTTGAGTTAACATGTAATCGTATCCATGCAAACTAGACATGGTAAAAACAGTTCAGGACTCCACCCCCCCTATGACAGTTGAGCAATTTTTCCAAATGGCCCTTTACCTCAAGTGAAAAATAAGATAAACCTGTTCTGCTTAAAATATAGTTAAAGACACGCATTACTACTACTTACCCCCGACAATCCATAGGGGGACATTTGTGTTGCTCTAATTCCTCTTGAGGCCAACGAATACGTTCGCCGTCTGCTTGGCACTGCCATTGGATTGGCTAACGAAAAACAAATTAGAACTTTTACATATAATTAAAAAGTCTTTGAGCTTTAAACGTTGACTAGGTAGTATAGTATGCTATAATGATATACGAAACTCTACGTTACAAATTAACTATGTGTGACAGTTCTTAATTCCGAAAGCATGACATCTGTTCTTGCGTAGACAAAGCCATTCTAATGATTACAGTTATTTTTCAAGTGAAATAAATGAGCCGAACCCTGGTAACTTTCATATCGCTTTTACTACCGAACACTAACATTTTGGATCACGTGCGTGACATTGTAGAAAACACAACCGTATAAGACACAAACGAACATATTTGATCCTAAGGCGCAGAAACCAAAGAAAATTAAATGAATGCACCAACCTGTGCCGTGTTTTGAAAATTCTTAACTTTATGGACTCGGTGAAAGCAATAGATGTAAGAGCTTTATCATGTCATGAGTCGTAAGCTTTTTCTGAGCTACGTTTCGAGAGACATTTCTCCCATCGTCAGGCTAATGAACGACTAGGTACGGCTGTTTTATACCTTGGCAGTGCGAACCTACGTGTGGACAGCGATCGAGTTGTTTCAAGGAGTGGCACCATACCTATATTGAGTTTATTTTGTTTGTTGTGTGTCTTTAGTGCAAGAAGCCATATTCTGGAACGGTGAAGGATATGTTGTTGATGTGATTGCTGTGCTGTAGGGAATGGATTGTTCCTTTTATTATTCTTGTTGTTGTGTTGATTTCCTTGTCTTTAATCCTTTTATTTTCCCAGCCAAAGGTGTGCTCTTGTGTACAGCAGTGTTAAGCTATTTCATGATTCTGGGTGCCACCTTTTTGAACAGCTCTTTTGTGTTATTTTTCCCTCTGACCCAGAGAACGCTTTGATTCGTCAATGTAGGGGGCGGGACAGTCCTTAGATTGTAGTCTGTAAACAGCACTGTTCCTCTCTTGAAGTGGTACTGGGTCTTTTGGTCTTGACAGAATCTTCCTTATGGTGGATGTAGTGAAGAAGGAGCATTGAAAGTTGTGTGGTTGGAGAATTCGTCTTGGATGCTCAATGATGTTCTTCACGTAAGGCAGACATACGTTTTAGAGGTTCTTTATCTCCATAATTAGGTCCAGTGGTTCTGTGTAAAGCTCTCTGGACATCCTTGGCATGCTATCCATTGGATAAGAGAACCTTCTGAATCACTAGACTTAATCATGAAGGAACCTCTGAAACGTATAAGTCTGCCTCATGTGAAGAACACCAGTGAGCGCCCCAGACGAACTCTCCAACAACACAACAACGGCAAAATGAGGTAACAAATGCATTGGAGCTGTAAAACCTATCGCCACTGCTACTGTCTCTGAAAATGTTGAATCCACTGAAATACGCATTCTCAACAACAAATCTTGCTGACATGGGCATTTTTCAGTTATACACACATACAGACCCAAACACAGACATAATATATACACGTACACACGTACACAAGCACATAGAAAACAGCTACTGTTTCTGAAGTTTCGTTGCAATGCACATATCAGGCAGCGAACAGTTTTTCATTTTTATCTGTAACTAATAACGATGGGTGTTGAAATAAAATAAATAAACGAATAAAAGCAATTAAAGAAAACAAAAGAAATAAAAAGTCCATTTAAGCATTAAAAATATACTCATTTTAATGTGGAGCCGTGGCTTAATGGTTAGTGCAGTTGCACCGTAACCAAGAGCTTCCAGGTTCGATTACACTGGGTAACAATTTTTCAGTAACTTTGAGTTGCATTGGATATTTCAACTGATTCTGAAGGAGTTTTTGGCACTGATTTCAAATCTGAAATTAGTTTTTCTCTACAAGCTTTAAGACATTGGACATGATACAAGATAGGAAGCCAGTTATGACAGCGAGTCGTCAGAAAAGTGTTCACAATCGGAGGACTGTTCTTAAGACACCGGACCTTTCCCCGTCTCCAAGCCTCTTCCCTAGGTTGAACTGAACTATTTAGTGCGGTACTTGGGTCTTTCAAAGAAAGCTGAAGAGGTTTTGGCATCAAGAATAAAAGGCAGAAATCTTGTTGATCACTGTTAAAAGTATCATATTTCAGAAATCGTGACCAGCTTTTTGTGACCTTCTTTTCAGAAGACAGACAGTTTGTTTACTGCCATGACATCCCAGGGCTTCTCAAAGAACTGGGTGTACCTTACTATAGTCCTGCTGAATGGAGACTCTTTTCAGACAGTTCAAAACGCAGTCTACAGGGTGTTCTTTTACATAATGGCAGTGTTTATGGAGCAGTACCTGTCCGTCATTCAGTGCTTTTTGGGGAAGACTATAATGATATGACAATGGTCATCGACTTATTAAAGTATTATGAGCACAATTGGATCATTTGTGCAGACTTAAAGATGGTCAACTTTCTTATTGGACAACAGAAAGGTTTCACCAAGTTTCCACGTTTTCTCTGTATGTGGGACAGCCGAGCACGAGACAGGCATTGGGTCCAGAAGGACTGGCCTATTCGTGACAACCTTAAAGCAGGCATGCCAAATATCATGAAAGACCCAATTGTCAACAGAGATAAGATCATCTTTCCTTCTCTTCACATCAAATTGGGTTTGATGAAACAAGTTGTCAAGGCACTGGAAACCGAAGGTGAATGTTTCCAACATATCATTACAATTTTACCAGGGTTATCATTTGAGAAGATAAAAGCAGGTGGGATAGATGGCCCACAGACCCGAACCCTAATTTGTGATGATCAGTTTGTTGCTAAGATGACCGCTTTAGAAAAAGCAGCATGGTTGTGATCTGTGGCAGACGTTCAGAACGTCTTTGGAAACAATAAGGTGGAGAACTACAGTGAACTTGTGAACAGAATGATCCTCGCTTTTCGTGATCTCGGGTGCACCATGAGCATCAAGCTTCATTTTTCAAACAGCCACTTTGATAAGTTCCCTGACAACCTAGAGGCTGTGAGTGACAAACAAGTAGAACGATTCCACCAAGACCTAAAGATCATAGAAGAACGCTACCAAGGGCGCTGGGGCAAAAGTATGATGGCTGTCTACTGCTGGAGCATTAAACGAGATTGCCCACATGAAGTGTACAAACGCAAATTCCTGCCTGAATTAAATACACAAAGAAATTGAAAGCTTCCATCAGCAGTCCTGATGTTCTGAAGGATGCTAATCTAACTTTGGGATAGAGACTGATGTCCTCTAAGAAACGCTATCAGAAAATATGGCACAACCAACAATAGTGTAATTTACTCTATAATCACATTTTAATGTTCTGTTTCTTTGCTTTAATAAATATATATAAATGACTTTCATGCCGTTTCAAGATTCAAGTGAACAAAAGAATTGTGGCAGATATTGCAATTTCCTATAATAACGGAAAATAAAAAAGATAAATAAAAAGGTCAAATTGCATAAAATCTGTAGCTTGCAGACAAAAACCGACTTCACATTTGAAATCTACACACTCAAATTGACAATAGAAAAGTCTTTTTTTAAATGCAACAAAATGAGTGTTTCCCGGTGTTAACCGAGCGGGCGAAAATAATTTGAAACATGACAAAAGAAAACGCCATTGGTTGGCGTCAGGAAGGGTATCCAACCAAGAAATTCCTCACTGCCAAAACAAAGTCCCTCTGAAGGGCACCGTCTGAGCCCCAATTACTGGGGGGAAAATGAAGTTAACCCCCAAATAAACTCATTTTAACCCCTTCAGTGATTATTTTTTTATACGTTGACATCTATTTACAAACTCCGTAGATTCATTTAAAAATCTTTGGTTTTTGCGCGTAAAATAGCAATTTTTCTGCCAGGCAAAGCGCATAGCTTTTCGAGCCGTTTTTGTAAGGCGATGCACGGATTGTTACGGTGCATACTAGCTTAAATTCTATGCTGTTATCTTCCAACCGTCAGGTTCTTTTCGATCGCTCCGTGTCATTTTTTTGTCTTTCGTGTCGAAATGGGGTTGCATGGTTGTTTTAGTCGGTTTTAAATTGCCCCTTGCATAAACCGTAGTATCGCTCAGTAAAATGGTCTAAAAGAATATAAAAATGTTTAGCCTATTGATGGCTAAACATCTGTTTTATTCCGTTGCAACATTTTTTTTTTTTTTTTTTTTTTAAGTTTTAACGTCATTTTTTTCCCAGCAATTGGGGCTCAGACGGTGCCCTTCACAGGGACTTTGATTTGGCAGTGAGGAATTTCTTGGCCGGATGCCCTTCCTGACGCCAACCGATGGCTTTTTCTTTTCGCAAAGTTCTAAATTCTCCTCGACAGCTCGGGGAATCGAACCCGGAACTCTTGGTTATTGTGCAGTGCACTAACCATTAAGCCACGGCTCCTCCGTTGCAACATATGTGGTATTAAATATCGATTTAAAGCATTTGACACTATCTATAGCTACAAGGTATCCACCCTGACAATGATCTAACTACGACGTGTTGTTATATCAACGAAGAGAAATTCTTACAGTGCTGTGGTAATTCTCCCCCGAAAAGAAATGGGTGACTGTAAAATTCATCTACGGCAAAATAATAAATGAAAATATATTATATGTAATGACCATTGTGACATAAAATCCACTCAAATACAATCCCAACAATTTATTTTATTTATTGATAATATATTTCGAGATTGATTCTCATCGTCAGATCTAACATCTAAAAGAATATAAAAATCAGCTAAAAACTCTTCAAAAACAAAATCTATACACAAGTATCTACACTCTACATTCTAAAAACGCTTATAAAACGATACTAAAAAGTCTTATAAAAAGTTTTTAACTTAAGTTTTTGAAAGGCTTTTAACTGATTTTTATATTCTCTTTAGATGTTAGATCTGATGATGAGAATAAATCTCGAAATACATTATCAATAAATAAAATACATTGTTGGGATTATATTTGAATGGAAAATATATTGGCTAATACATTTAATGCTTGACTCCCAGAGTCGTAAAAGTTGAGCTCATATGCTCCCTTTCTATTTGAACAAAATAATCTGAGTTTATCTTTGTCAGTAAAAGAGAGATTAAATATTCATACCTTGTTTGAATTTTTTAAGCTTCTTAAAATACACCTAAAATAAGTACCTAAAATTATCTTGAAGCAAAGCCAAATTATTTAAGTTAGGGTAAGAAGACCTCGAGTATACAATATATCCAACTCCGGAACATAAAATATTACCAAAATGGATTTGGTGGTAGCTGAGGAAATGAATGCTGTTATTGCCAGGAGAAAACTGCGCAATTAAAAATTGAAGAGCGAAAGAAAAACGATAGGTGGAGCTCATAAATTCCTCTGGAGAACTGGGATGGAAAACAGAATATTATCATCTGGAAATTGGATGCAGAGGTTATGTGGATAAGAATTTGCTACGGGTGTTTCAAAGAAGGTTATATTTTAGCAGATCAGAGATTAGAAAACTTACTGAAGAACTTCAAGAAGCAGTAGAAAAAGCGTCATTGTTTATAAGGATGAATAGAGAAGATGAAAGATGGATAGAAAACTAGAGATGTGACTTAATAACAATGGAACTGTGGCGAATTCCAGTCGACACCAACTATTGAAGCCTCCTAACGGTGGGGCCCCGGCATGTCACAATGCAATAGAGTTAGTAGTGGGGTGGAACTGGGTAACATGGTCTACTTATGACGACATCATAAATAGTTGGATCCAGAATGGAGCTGTTATCTGAAAGGCATTTATAAACAACTTGATATTACTTTTCTTCTCTGGGAGAGAAATACGCAAAAACCTGTTTGTTTGCAACAGAACTGAGTTTTTGACACAAAATATATACTAAATCTAAGCAGAACTCACAGTTCATTTTTGAGTTTTATCACTCACAGTATGACGTACTCAAATAACATTTACTTACCAAATGTCAAACGCTCCCTTGGATTCTTTCTCAAAAGCCCAATCAGCAAGTCTTTCATTGAAGAAGAGCAACCAAGTGGTATACTGAACAGAAAATATAAATATAAAACAACAACAAATAGCAACAACTGTGCAACAAAAGTAAAAGATCCTGTGTATATTAAAGTGGGAGAACTAGCTTAGCAGTGGGGTTTTTTTTGGGGGGGGGCACTGTCCTGCTTCATAGTGACCAGTTAATAAAGTGCCAATTAATCACAATAAACTACTACCAACAAAAGCAAAAGGTACTAAAGTGCAGAACTAGCTTAGCAGTGTTTTTTTAGGGTGTGAGGAAGGGGAGGAGGGGAGGGGGCTGTTTTGATTCATGGTGACCAGTTGATAAAGTGTCAATTAATTACAATAAACTCCTGATAAAAATAGTTTCCAGCTTTTGTTGCGGCAGAGGATGTTGTTGCCTGTTACATGATGATGTTACAGATCATGGCCTACACGAGAAGTAAAAATGGTTTGCTACTTAAGGGTGATTCGTCAACTCATTTCTCAAGCCTAGTTTTATAAGCAATCCAAAGGTATTCGTTACTTGCATTCAGCTTTATGTGTGAAATATATTTAAACATTTTTTTTTGTCTTAACTAAATATTTTACTGTAGCTCCAAAACCTTTTCCACTAATAAAGTTTAGTAAACTGTAGAAAGCAAGCCGCGTATGATAAAGACTATGAATAACTTAATCTAACTGCGTCAACAGTTTTGCTGGATGGGTATTTCATTTATTAGAGTTCTGACTGGTTACCATAAAACTTTTCTGTTCTAAGATATCTTCAAGAAGACAGTGAATCTCGAAATGATTAGCACAAGCTTGTTAACCACTTGCAATTCCTGCAATTGCACTCTAATATAATTAAAATACTGAATGTGAAAGAAATGTTAAGGTTTCTTTTATTCAAGATAGACCATGTGACACATGCTTAGAAAAGGCCAAAACTACAAAATGTGTGAATCTTAGTGTCATACATGCTTCTGCAGTGGATGTTAAAATTAATAAGTAACAAAAGAATAAACTCTAAACTAAAATATCGAAAAGGCGATTACAAAACCTAAAGAGGAAATAAATCTAGCAATTAATGTGTATAGCTTACCTTGGCCTAAGAGATTTGCTTGTTTCGTATAGCTTTCTCAGATTCTGCGGATTATTTGCCTACAGAATATAAAAGTACCATAACAAATCGCTGTTGAATCCTGAGACCTAATAATCTGTTGTGGTTCACATTTTAATTTTCGAAATGCTCTGCCTTGAGAAGCTCATTACATCGCAGCAATACTTAGATTGCCGTTGTACACGGATATATTTTTTATGTAAAAAAACTCATTAGTGAAGAAATACCTAAACAAATAGCTGTTTGGTAATACTTCGTATTTTCTCTAAATCCAGTACGGCGTGTTAGCAAAAAATCTATTGGTACCTTGTGGTCAGCATTATGCTTTTTTTGAACCCCAAACGTTTGAGCTAACAAAAATAATTTGTCTTCAACTTTTCAAATTAAAGACCGCCAATCCATGAAAGAGTAGAACGTTCAAAAATATGTGTGCTTCAACAGTAAGCAATTTGCAGTAAAAAAAATCAGTTACTTGGTCATAATCCACAGTTAACGCATCGCAACGCATAGACTCTTCCATTAAAGTTGTAAAAAAGTCCCTTTCTGCAGATGCTCTAGTCGCGCTGAAACCCAAACTGTAGTTAGATAAAAACGACCTGAGAAGATAAACAATTCGCTCCTCTATTGCTACAGTGTATGATATTTATGCTATTTTTGTTGTTTTTCTTCTTAATTTTAATCTTTCTTTCTCTTTCACTTTCTGCCACATTAAAAGGTTTACTATCTTAGTCGCGATATTTTCTTGGGGTTTCCAGCTTTTTTTTTACAAAGGTACTGAGTAAAATGTCATGTTTGATTACATTACAAACAAAATATAAATATATAATAAATAATATAATAATATAAATATATAATAAATATATAATAAATATATATACAATATATAAAATTACAAATATTTTTCTCATCAATGATACTAGCATTTATGTTCTCATTACAAAATCTCTCTGTGAATGCTCAATAACCCACGGTTTTGAACTTCGGCAAAGTACTGTGTGGAAGAGTTAGAATTAATTTTTTTCTTATATTTTACCCAGTGTTTGGTAACAGGACGTCTGAAATAATTTGTTGGTGATCCAACAACAAAATGCAGCACCAAATAGTTTTTTTAGGACTGTCAGATATCAATTCCAAAATTAGGATCTTTTGTAAATATTCTAGTCTTGCATTCACCGCCCCCTGCCCCAAAAAGAATAAAACCCGACTGCCTACACCAAGGATCACACCATATGCCTTCAGAGCTTCAGTCTGACGCTTCCTCATTCGAGCAGTTTCACCTTGTACTCGTAGTAGTTAAATCCGTAAACAAATGCGTAGCGGACAGAAACAAAGAAAAATCCTGCAAAATCGTAAACAAAATACAGATAGTGGTTCCGGATTAACACCAAATTATTTAAACAGAATATAATGCTTCAGTTGCTATCATCTATGCAATGATATTAATGCAAGTATTGTAGTCTTAAACAAGCAAATCATTTTCAGTGAGATCTGGCAAATGACTGACACTATCAACTTCGATAATTACGAGAGTTAAGCAGTTCATTTAGGCATCTGCTGGTTTCAGCTGCTGACCGAGTAAATATTCTGTTTATCCTTTTTAATGAAATTCTTTCTCTGTTGCCATCTCCGAGTATCTCACAAAGTGATTTCTGAGCAAAATAAAGAATCAACAAGTTCTTTTGGTATGAATTTATACTCTACCTGAAATGGAGCTTTGCCAGTCAAGCACTGATAAATGATGGTCCCTAAGCTCCACAGGTCTGCTTTGGCATCATAGTTCTTTGACATAATGACCTCTGGGGCCTACATAGTATGTAAAAGAAAAACTCATAATTAAACCACTGCAAAGGAACATGTTTTTGATAGACAACCTGCATACAATTGTAGCATGTTGTCTTACATATTTACAATAATGATGATTATCACAATGATAAAGGTAATGAGAATAGCGCTTCTGTTGGAAGTGGTGCTGATGATGAAGAAGAAGATAGTGGTAATGGTACTAATACTGAATATCTAAACTAGGAATAGACGCCACCCCTACCAATATTTTCCCCACTAACCATCTTGATATTTGTAGGAAGGTAGTTGTCCTGATGGCTCGCAAAGAATAATTAGTTAATTACTCACTAATTAGCAAATATCCATGATTAAAAGTATATATCTGAATGTGTGTATTTTTAAGGCACATCAGTCATATTTAATCAAACTTTTAATATTTTTGTTAGTCAAATTTGCGACTTTTGTATCATAAACAAATGATACTTTGATAATTACTCAGTAATTACCAAATTTACATGGCTTACAGTGTAAATGAAAATGTGTATATTATCAAGTCACATCTTCATGCCAAAATTTGGGTCGACAGCATGAAAAAAAAAGGGCCTTTAGACACTATAGTTTGCTCTGTGAACACTCACTCCCTGGTACAGGATAGAACATAGATTTTTATACTAACTGTAGCGGAAACTGCGACTGGTAAGAGGCCTGCTGGTAATCAAAGCGAGGCACCAGGGCAAATAATACAAAAATAGTAAAATATATGATAAGGTTAAAGTTTCACCATGTAATAAATTACAATTATGAAATACGATAAAATAATTTATTGAAAATCATAATTAATAATTAAATATTTAACAAACAAAGCGGAAGCAAGAAATCTTCTACATCAAAAATATCACGATATTAAGAAACACGGCAACCAAATACAACATCGTCAGTTTTTCTTTACATTATCGGAGCTGCCCATATTTTAAGTACCATATCTATAAAAATAACCTGACTATAGCCATTTAACTAATATTAGAAAGTAGGAACAACATATGACACGGATAAATGACACAATACAAAAAATAGTCAAAGATAAATGAGGAGCAGCGGCTTAATAATATGCCTTATTTCTAGCCTGAACGCGAAAGCTGAAACTGCCATTAAATTTTGGATACTGACGATTTCTTTCATCTCAGTGAATCTATCATTGTAGGATATAATATTAAAACGTTTTACTTCTATACCCCTATATTTATAAGAAACTGAGGAGACATTGTGATTACTTTATTTATTTATTTTTTTTGTTTTAATATCTTTTTTTCCTCAGTAATTGGGGCTATTTAAGAATATATATTAAGAATCCTTAGTAACCAGGAGCCGTGGCTTAATGAATAGTGCAGTTGCACCGTAACCAAGAGATTCCGGACTCGATTTCCCGAGTGGGTGAAAAGACTTCGGAACTT
Source organism: Morbakka virulenta (assembly GCA_003991215.1). NCBI lineage: Eukaryota > Metazoa > Cnidaria > Cubozoa > Carybdeida > Carukiidae > Morbakka > Morbakka virulenta. Next base: position 1,195,991 of record RDPX01000021.1, on the reverse strand, counting down.
TACTCAAGAAAAAGCCATTGGTTGGCGTCAGGAGGGCCAAAAAATTTCTCACTGCCAAAGCAAAGTCTCTCTGAAGGGTATCGTCTGTGCCCCAGTTACTGGGAGAAATGGCGATAAGTATATATATATAAAGGTCAATGAACGTTTTATCCTTACCATATACATCGGAGACCCACATAACGTAGCAGCCATCATTTCACCATGAAGGAACCTTGCAAATCCAAAATCGGCTAAAAAGTAAATTTTTAAACATTATTTTAAAAGCTGCCTTTATAAGCTTAAAAACACAATTTCAAAAAATTAGCAATAGTAGTTTTAAGTCACTGTTCTAAAAGATTAAAACAGAGCAGTGACAATCCAAATGTCTGTTGATTAAAATAACGAAGCGTCTACATTTAAATGACTGTCAAGTGCACGACTGGGAAAATACAGTCCATTTGAAAATGTTTCTTTACACATCTTAACTTGTTACCTTATTAAATTAATGGGGAAATGAGAGAGCAACTTTCATTATACTAATCAAATGCTAACAAAGCACTGCCCTTGATTTTAGCTTTAAATTCAAGAAAACACACTTTTATATTTTAAAACTATCTTCCAATTAACTATTTTTAATGTGACATGTAGCTTTTCTATAGGATTTTTTTCGTGAGCTGTGGTTTTGCATTATGTCTAAGAAAGTAAACAAAACCACAACAACATGCGCTCACAATCCTTAGGTGTTGTGGTATTTGTTTTGGGCTGGCCATAATCCAATTAAAAGTGTTCTTTCACCGGGCAACATTCAAAGGTTGTTGAAAATTCTCAACTTATTTCTCAGAGAAAGCCATAGATGTAAGAGCTTTATCATGTCTTGAGTCGTACGCTTTTTCTGAGCTACGTTTTGAGAGATGTTTCTCCCATCGTCAGCTCATAAAAAGCTTACGACTCAAGACATAATAAAGCTCTTAAATTCAAAGGTTCCTTTCAATTTTTGGGTGAAAAAAAGTAATCTTCCGTTAATATACATATATATACGAACATAAATACGCAATGCGCAGGTGCAGTATTATGTATATATATATATATGTATAAGTGGTCTATACATTTATATGTACAGCTTTATTTACAAAACATTAAAATATTGAAAAGCTTAGAACTACTTCAATAACGTTTCAATCACGTAGCATTAGATTTTAATATTCTGTAAATATATATAAATATATTTATATATATATATATATATTTATATATATATAGATACACATAAATATATATAAAAGTATATATATAAATTATATATATAAGTATATATATAATTTGTTTTACTGTTTTACCTTCTATGGAGTGCAATCATTAGAATCGTTATGACTTAATGGGGTCTTACTAACTTTTGCAGTAGCTCTTAGTGCAATAAAACATCCGCAAGTTACACTTGTAGCTTTTCAAATTGGATTATTCGTTAATCTAACGAACGAAACCCCATTCCAGGTGAAAGGGTATCATTTGTAGTATGTAGTGACTATAGCTTTAGTTCATAAATATCACAATATCCAACAGACAATGGACACTAATACAAAGAAATTACTTTACCGAACTGTTTATGAAAAATGTGTGACACTTCTAAATAACAGCCATATAAGGAATTGAGACCTCTGATTAACAGACGAATGAATAACATTTGTGTTTTGATAACATGTCACAACGCTTTGCCTTTTGTGTTACGGAAACTGTAACAAAAAAAACACCCCAACGATTTATGGTTAATACGCTCGTGTCTAATAAACTGTAAGGGTTTAAAAATTGGTGGTTTAGAAATCAATAATAGTTCACATCTTGAGACTTCATAACATAAAGCGAGCTTAAGAAATAGAGAAGAACTGCTGGTACTATATTTGAATATTGCAATTAAGATCACGTTCGTATCCGTTGTAAGTATTTTCACTTGCACTCGACTGCGCCAGAACGCCAGTAACAGGAAAACAGAAGTGTTTTATACCCCCTTATTCTGTTCTCTTTGGCCAGTCGCGTGCCAGCGAAAAAGTTTTCGATAAAAACTAAAGTGATTTAAATTGCAATATTCGAGAGCAATTCCTATAGTTGAAACAAATCACTATCATGTGACGCTGTCTCCAGTTAAACCAGATTGCGCACTCACATGTGAATGTATTTTCCATTGATTCCGGGCTTTTGTTACAATATTAAGTTGGTCTCAAACTAACTGTGACCAAATGTAAACGTTGTCACGCCAGCAACTGCACGGTCATCCTCGTTTTCTCTTTCCTTCTACCATCCCTTCTAGACATATCTTAGATAATCCCGTTTCAGACCTTTTGATGCGCCCAAAGAGTTTTAGTACCTTGCTCTTGATTACTGGAGTGACTGGTGTCACTGTTTAGTTCTTGAGGATTTTCTTAATTGAATTTGATCTGTGAGTCTGCTGCCAGTCATAAATCTCATTATATGATTTTGAAATGTTTTTATTTTCAGCAACAAGGAAGTTGTCTAGTTAATGCACTCCAGACCATAAAGTACAACTGGGAGTATGTAAATTTTATAAACGCGGGCTTTGATGTGATATGGTACTCTTTTTGAAGTCAATAACAGTTTGTTATTGAATGCATAAAAATGATATCAGAGATTCTTTATGAGATAATGTACAACTCTTATATATACAGAATCTTATTTTTTAATACAATACTGGGCGATGCATAGAGAAAAATTTAAGAAGTTCCCACAAGAAAATTGAAACATGTTCGCCTTGGTGAAAACAAGTCCTGCGCATGAAGTTATGCACTTTTTACAGAGTGAGTTTCTTTTCTTGAAAGTAAAAAGCAAAGTAAAAAAGTAACTGTCTAATCACCACCTCCAACATTTTCAACTTTGTCTGACTAACGACAAGAAAAAAAGGAACAAGAACTAAATGAAGTAAAAAAAATCTTCAAACCAAACACATAACACTGTTTTTGACACTGTATACTGCAGGAATCGAAAATTAGGTACTAGTAAATGAATAGCTTTACTTTGAAGAAACATGTCACACCAAATAATTTTTTCCAGGGGCAATACAGAGTCTACGCATTTCCGTCCGGTATGTTACTGACTTTTAGCAAGTGTTTCTGCTTTGATTTTTTATATTATATTTGTTGCCTTTACTACAGAGAATTTTAGAAATATATTGATTTACTGATAATGTCCATAACAAAAGTTACCAAAGCAACGTTTGATGAAAGTCCCCTTATTAACCAGCAACTAATTGTGCCAACTTACATTTAAAAAAAGAAGTTCATCTGACCAAAGTTAAAAATAGGCTATGTGAAACAGTATTCTTTCCGAATATTTTACTAAAAAAACAAATAGGCCACTTTAGCTTGGTTTTCAGGTTAAGTGTGTTACAAAAATCAACAAAAATAACAAAAATTGTTTTAACTTGGTATATGGAAAAAGTCTGCTGTTATGAACGAAATGGGATGGTAAAAATGCTGCAGCTCTTCTGATGCAATAAATGAGGTTTGATTACAAGATGAAATAGAGTGGGTAACAAGCTACCTTACTACCCACCCAATAGCGAAAAAAACCACGGTTTCCAGGAGAGTGAAGAGTACTGGTAAAGATGAGAAACGACAACGGGTTGACTGTTATATTGTTACAATCAAAAGATGCTGAAATTCATTTTAGTAAAACAAATAGTAGCCCAGAATTAAAATATTAATGGCCATGTTAAAGAATGCCGTTGTTTGGAGAATAAAAAGAAACACCCACCATCTTGCATAATTATTTTTGACAATGTATTTTATTGACGCCTGGCTTAAAACAGTAGCAATAACGAGAGCTGGCGCTTGCTATTTTTAAACTAATAATGAAACTGATTTAACGTGTGGCTAGCTCACTTAAAATCAAAAGTTTCAATCAAAGAAGCCAACCCATGGAATCTAAATTATGTTCATTAATGAGATGGATCATCTCAAATAACAAGATAAAACAAGGCTAGGCCAAGTCACAGAGGTCTATCAGTTACCATACATGTTTTAATTTTTTGGAAAATACTGTGTCCAACTTTACCAAATGCCTTTGGAACATAAAAATCAATGGTCCTAGCCTTGAAATATCAGCTGAATGCAAGAGTCATCTTGAAAAGTATTACAAAAACCTTGATTTGACCCACTGCCAATAGCGCCTCCCCCTCCCTACAAAACTAATAATTTTTTCACAGTACCTATTTTAAACTTTATGCTTTCTGGCGGCGGATTCTTCTCTCCGTTGGTTGATAGCAAGATGTTTTGTGGCTTTAAGTCCCGATGAAGTATTCCCTTTGAATTTAGGATCTTCAATGCCGATGCTATTTTGATTAAAAACAATTCAAAATTCCTTGTGTAAGGTTCAGTTAATATTGGTGGAAGGGGGAGGGGGTAAACAATTCATTTTGCATGGTAAACAAAAAAATACGATTCTTCATATTTTATAAGGTAGCTGTTACTTAAATATCAGGTCATTTTTGACTAGCACAAAACTAAGAAACTACTGGTATTAGTTAAAACAGAAACATAGCCGTACCTTGCAGTAAATTAAAGATGAACCTACCTTAATCTTCATTATAACTTAAAGCAAAGTAAAATAAAATAAAATAGAGCATTGACTTAGACTTGAGTGACTTCGATCTACACTGTCGACAGCGTAGTCTGGGTGCTAACATTCAAAGTAATATTTGCTTTACACATTTCTACATATTCAAAATTAATAAAACCAGCCACTGCTTTTCATATCTCTTTGAAAATTCCCAAGACTTAGTAAGAGCATATGCTTTGATGTTCTACTGCTGCTCTGAAAGGAATAAGAAATAATTGTATGTTTTAAAGTCTGCACAAGCTGTGCCTTCAGATTAAGGTTCCTACGTGTCGCCTAACCGTTTCTAAGGGAATTGTAAACGGTACAGTATAAATTTTGTCATACGCTAAAATTCGTATTACCATTAATACGATTATTACCACTGGCAAACAAGGAAAAGTGATTAATCCTCTTTATTAAATAGCCTGCGATGTCAGTTTTCATTTCAAAATAATGAGCGCCTGTGCGAGAGAAAAATGATAATTATTTGTTTATGACTGTAAAATTTTAGGCAGCTGCTGTGCTACAATGACAATTTAAGTGAACTTTTTTTATTTGAACAGGTTTCCAACTGAGAACATCACTTTCTTTTCGTTAAAGCCTATGCAACATTCATCATAAGACTTCTTCGTCACCGAGGAACTGTCAAGAAAATAGTCGTCGTCAACACTATTGCTTAAAGTAAACAACCGAGCGTTTATGGACCAAAGATGCTCTAGGTCACAGCTTAAAATTGACTGTATATCCACACAATGTAATTCTCAACAATAATATACTTATACTTACCAATTTGCCTGAGGAAATGCCTGATGGTGTCTTCTGAAAGCGTTCCTTTAACTAAAAAAAGAATATGTTAGAAAAGCTTTATCCCACAAATATAATCTTGAAATAAATAAACCCATTATTTACATATATATACAATTTGTAATGCGATGGCTCCTGTTCTAGAAAGGTGCTTCCTCCCTTCCTCACCCCCTATTTCTCTCTCTTTTCTGTCTGTCTGTCTGTCTCTCTGTCTGTGTGTGTGTGTGTGTGTGTGTGTGTGTGTGTGTGTGTCTCTCTCTCTCTCTCTCTCTCTCTCTCTCACACACACACACACACACACACACACACACACACACACACACACCCACACACACACACACACACACACACACACACACACACACACACACACACACAAAGCAAGGCGAAGAGTTGCTTTTCGTATTTGAATTTTTCCTTTGTAGTTTTTAATTTATTGATTTCTTCCCTCTCCCAATCCTATATTGGAAAATGTACAAACTCAGTAGTATGCCAATGGAAGCAGTACTTTCGGGGACATAGTTGGGGTTTAAACTACAGACTTCTTGCATGGAACTCTGTTGATGTAACCACCCGCTCACAGCTGCACTTCCATTAGCCCTTAGACTTTAGGTCCTCCTGTCCTGAGTTGGACATCGGGCAGCAAGATGACTCCAACGCGTTCAGTCTCTGACCAAGGGTTGAATGTCAAGTGTTTGCACACCCCGTTTCTCATGTCGTCAGAACTGATCATGAAGATGTTCCCGGTCTTCCTCAACGCTTTGGATTTTGACTGGGTTCGTCACCTCTTGCTGCACTTAATAATACATAATTAATATAGCCGTTAATATACCATAGACTTTTCTTCCATCCAGATCTACATTGAAAATCTGTTGTCCAAAGACCAATTTTCTGCATATCCTCAGGTGTGTTGTTTGGCCAAACTCTGAAAAAAACTTTTTCTGCACTTATTACCCAGTACCTTAATAGAAAACATGTTCTGACTACCATCCTCATAATCCTTTCCCGTCATCATTTGAGTCTTCGTGCTTGGATCTCATCTGACAGGATGCCTACTCTGGTTATATCTCATACTATCATATTCCTAATTATTTCCCTGTGTATGTAGCCAAGACTTGAAATAAGCATCCTTATTTGGCAACATCTTAACTTTTTCTTTAGCTTTGCAAGCCAAGTTATTGTTTCCATTAAAAATATAATTAAACTATGGTCTTAGAGTTCTCCCCTAGACTTATGAAGGCTCATGTTTGTTGCATACAACTTCTTTTTCTATATCTAAAATTTTATTTCTTCTACAAATTCTGACCAACTATATATACAAAATTTGTATTACATTATTTGATACTCTACAAAGGTAGCTTGCCTGGTATATTCTTTCTTCTTTAACCTGGTGCTACTTTGTCTACAACACTTTCTTCTAATGTGGTATCAATATCTGAAAGCACTATTTAGAAGTACAGTTTACATCTTTCCCCAAAACACAACTTCAGAATAAAAATCATATCATTGTTTATGGTCATCTACCTTGTAAATAATCTGCAAGATCTCCTCCATTGCAATACTAGAATGATAACAAAATGAACTTGGTAAATTATCAAAGGAAATAAAGATACTATTATATTACAAATCCTACCCATAACACATGTGCAAGACCAATACCCCTACTACCACCCAAGAAAACGCCTGGGTAGCAAAATGTGCTGCTGGTTTGAATATTAGGTGACTATTGACCAAGCATTTCGGTTCTCACAAGATGGGAGCAGGGCAACACAATGCTTGACAACAGTGCATTCTAGGACCAATATTAAACAGCAACTGAAAGGCATTCCTACAATACAGTGATGCAATAAACGGTTTAAAGCAAATTTCAAAAACCTGTCAAATGACAAGAATATAATATTTTCAAAATTTTCAATGTTTATCCTGTAGGAGCCTACAAGCATAAAACAGGTACTGCAGCTTTTGGTACATTTTATCCACACATTCCAAAATGGTTTTGTTAAATTTCCAAAGAAAAGAACATATACAGGACCATGCAAAAACTAAAAAAGTCTTACTGTATATCAAAATAATTCTTAAAAATGTAAGCCATGTTTTTATACTATACAAAGATGATGATTTAACTTCTAATATCAAAATAGTTTAAGGAAAAAATAGCTATGCTAACAATTGTGAACAGAAAAATTATAAAACCACACGGTGAATTGCTCATTTTGTATGTTTAGTTGCATCCTGGGAAATGCTTCCAGACATGAAAGTGTAAGGGTAAAAATTGAAATACTAAATCCTACCTCCATAATCATGTACACATGGGCTTGTGTTTCCTACAAAAATAAAGAACAAATGTATTTTAGGGCATAGATAAAAGAATTGGTTGGAACTACCTTTAAATTTCTAGTCCTACCATATTTCTACATATGTCAACAACCTTCATTCCACTCCTTCCATTTTTTTCACCAGATAAATGAACTGTTATACGTATTCTCACAATGCTTTTGCTTTAAAACTTGTCATATCCACCATCCCTCTTCTTGCTCTCCATCTAGGTGTATAACCAAACAAAAAATATAATTTCCAACTCAATAGCCGTCTATGATTTCCAAACTAAACCCTTATTTCATAACCTAAACACATACAATGGTTGTCCGGAACCAAGTTGGACAAAAATCCAGGCTGAGTTAGTTAAAACATAGTACAAAACATCTTATTGAAAATCAATGTAATAGAAAACTTAATAGAATTTTTAGAGTTTACACCCTAACGGAAATGAGCAGCAATTAAAACAAAGGAGATCTGTGGCAGATGCTAGTAAATTATTAGAACCAAGTCCCAAGAGGAGTCATGGCCTAATGGTTAGTGCAACTGCATCATTACCAAAAATTTTGGGTTTGATTCCCTGAGTGGGTGACTTTGGAAATTCACAAAAGAAAAAGTCATTGGTTGACGTCAGGAAGGGCATCCAGTCAAGAAATTCCTCACAGCCAAATCCAAGTCCCTGTGAAGGGCACCATCTGAGTCCCAGTTACTTATAGTGACAATGGGATGAATGTGTTAAAGAAAGAACTGAGAAGTGGAGTGATTTATCAAATTTCTTGTCCAGGATGTAACGCCTGCTATGTTGGTCAAACTAGCCGACATGTAATCACTCGCTTCAAAGAGCATAGAGGTAAAAAGGAAGGTGCAGTGAGATCCCATTTCATGAACTGCTGTTCAAGATTGGCTATTTTTGACAATTTGAAAATTCTAGATTCAACAATTAAGAGCTTAGACCATCTAGAGACTTTGGAAGCCCTCTATATTCGTGAAATAAAACCAACATTGAACACTAAAGATGAATTTAGAAATAAACAACTCCTCATAAAAATTTAATTACGATAGTTAAGATTCATTCCATTGTCACTATCGCAATTGATAGTCTTGGGAATTAATTTTAAATATCTTTTAATTGTTTAATTGTACATTAATGAATTTTATGACTGCTTTTATCCTTTTGTTTTGTGTATTCCCTATTGATTTTAGAACTTGTATATAATCTTTTTACATTAGCTAGTTGCTTTTTACTGATGATGAACGAGA
>RDPX01000021.1:1135589-1182855 GCA_003991215.1 Morbakka virulenta | reverse complement strand
GGGAGAGAGAGAGAGAGGAGAGAGAGAGAGAGAGAGAGAGAGAGAGAGAGAGAGAGAGAGAGAGAGAGAGAGAAAGAGAGAGGGGATAGGGAGCACTTTTAATGTGTTTGTATGTAGTTCAGTTGTCTAAACAATCCCAAGTGTTGTTATAATTGATGCTGGCAAATTCTTTTCATATATCAACAAAATCAATGGCCTTTGCATCTCTCAGGATTGTTCAAAAATCAGTTGCAATGTTTGGAAAAAGTATATTTTCAGGATGTGGAAAATATTACTACTTTATAGATACAAAATGTTTAAGCTTTAACTCACAATGCAATCCAAAAGCTGTACAATATTCTCATGGTGTAATTCCTAAAAAAGTTAGTATGATAAGATCTTTGTCACAAAAAAATTTCAAGTATTCATCATATGTAAAATTGATCACACATAGGCCATACAGTGCATTAATGAATCCAATCACTAAAACTAAATAACCACAAATTAACAAAATTGCCACTTCTAAAACATGAGCTGAAAGAGATTACTGTATATTATTTAGTACTACATTTAAATGTGGTAATTGCTCACTTCTAGGAGCATTAAAATAACTTGCCATTTTTATTTTATATACCATTACTGCTTCATAGTTACATTTGTTTCTTGGATCAGATATTTGACCCTACCCACCAAAAAAATTCAAAAAGAAAATTTCTGACTGTGGTTACCTGGCCAGACCTTAATGTGAAATTTCTTTCTAAACATTGTCTCATAGAAAAAGTTTTCTGTAATTAATTAATTTACCATATCATTAAAAGGATGGCATAATTTGATACCCAACAGCCTTGAAATACAGGGTTACAGTTTAACATGTGTGGTGGACAGTGGATGCTGTCACTCCATTTATTAATGCATTTTAGTTGACCTGCCAATGGTATGTCTAGTTGATCATTTTGAGCACTTATACCTATTTTTCCATTTTTCTTATGATAAATTCAACCAAAAAATGGTCCCCAGTACCCAGCAGCAAATCACAGGGTAGGTTTTGAGTATGGCCTTCAGGCTGTCAGAGAATTGGAAAGGAAATGGCTGGTTTCTTTTAATATGATAAAATCGCAATTGATGTTGTTCAACAGGAAGCTGAATCCTTATCTCAATCCAATATTTATGGACTATTATCTTGACGATAATCCTGGTCAGGCTTCTCTGTAGGAATGCTTATCAATAAAAATGCTTGGTCCATCATTTTCTCTAGATCTTTCTTAGATTGTTATGCTCAAACTATCTGTAAGTCTGCTTCCACAAAAGGTTGGTTCTTAGTATCATGGTAGAGATTACTTTATGCCTATGGCCAGTTTATATCTCTTTATATCTACTGCCAATCTTAGTATTGAGTAGTATTCATATGGAAATAGGTTCCCCTTCATATCATCTTGATGTTCCTGATTGAGTTCAGAGACATATATGTAATGACAGGTTGTGGTCTTGTTGCTGCTCTCCAACCATTACTTCATCAACAAAATGTAACTAGTCTTGATCTTATCTCTAGGTATTATCATGAACCATATTTTAATATGTTAAGCCTTATTTTATTATCTTGATATTTAAACTTATTTTAATGTGTTGATATTTAACCTATTTTGTTGTGTTGATTTGAGTCCCATTTTAATATGTTGATGCTGCACCCTATTATAATAAATTGATGTTGAGCCTTAAATAATAAATAAGGAAAGATGGAAGCATGTGATTGACAGAGATATGGAGTCTGTTGGTGCGAGGGATGTTGATGTAGGTCAGCATCAGCAAGGGCATGAGTGCATTAAAAGTAACAGCCAGACTCAACTATGTGGAATAGACCAACTTGTTGTGTAATGCCAGATTGGTCAAGGCCCAGACCAACAATGACTGCCATCGACATTGGTGACCAACAGAGAATTGGTGGAAATTGTGCTACTTCAGGTCCACGAAAGAGAAAATGAGGAGGTAGAAAGAGGAAGGAGAGACAAGAGAAAAGGGGGAGGAAACAGATTACCTTAAACATTAGCACCCTCAATGTCAGAACTATGACTGGAAAAGGAAGAGAGCTGTCAAATCTAACGAGAAGAAGGAATATAGGTATAATATGTATACAGGAAACCAGATAGAGGGGCAGTAAAGTTAGACTCCTTGGTGGTGGATACAAGTTTTTCAATAATCGAAAAGACAACAGAAGGAATGGAGTGGGAATAGCAGTGGAAGAAACCTATGTAGAAAGTGTGCTGGAAATGGAGAGAATCTCTGACAGGGTGATAGGGTTGAAACTGAATATAGATTTTACATTGCTAAACATAGTTATGGACCCCAAACTGGATGTTCACAAGAAGAGAAAGATACATTTTGGAGAGAATTGGATGGAATTATTACAAAAATACCAAGAGAAGAGAGATGTTTTATTGGAGCAGATTTAATTGGTCATATTGGGGAAGGGAAGAATGGGGATAAAGATGTATTGGGAAGATATGGGAATGGCAACAGAAACAAAGGAAGCCAAGATATAGTAGACTTTGCAAAAGGACAAGATTTTGCAGTCTTAAACACATATTTCAAGAAAAGAGAAGATCAAAGAGTGACATACAAGAGTGGATGAAATAGAACCCCGACTGACTACTTGCTATGTCAAAGATGTCACCAAAAAGAAGTTACTGACTGAAAAGTCCTAGGAGGAGAGTGTGTAGCTGCCCAACACAAAGTCATGGTGTGTAAGACCTGAATTTCAGTCAAGAAAGGAGCAAGGAGAAGAGTAGATGCAAGAACCAAGTGGTGGAGACTGAAGGAGGCAGAATGCAGAAGAAACTTCAACTCTGAGTTATTAGACATGCTTGCAGCAGAAACATAAGTTCTAGAAAACTGGACCAACATTATGGACAAAATACAAGACACAGCTAAGCAAGCCCTCAGAGTGACTGGAGGAGGTGTAAAGAAGGATAAAGAGATGTGGTGGAGAGATGATGTACAAGAAAGTATTAGAAAGAAGAAAAATGCAAAGAAAAACTATGATCATGCTAACAATCTGGTTACTAAAAGGGGATATGTTGAATGACATCAGGAAGCAAAGTGAGCTGTAGCATAGGCCAAAGATGAAGCCTATACTGATCTGTACAACAGACTGAAATAAAAAGATATACAACATGTGAAGGTTATTAAAGGTGCAGATGGCAGACTATTGACAGGAGAACAAGCCGTACTCCATAGGTGGAAGAGCTATTTTGAAGTTCTGATGAACACAGAAAAACCCAGAGAGAAAAGAGAAGATGATGCAAGGCAAATAGAGCATGAAGTGAGAAGTATAGCCAAAAGTAAGGTTAAGAAAGCCCTAAAGAGAATAAAAAATTGGAAGGCACATGGACTAGATAACATTTCCATTGAAGCCTGGAAATGTCTAGGTGAACAGGGCCTCAAAACACTAACTACACTTTTCAATTAAATACTTGCATGTGAAAGAATGCCAGAGTAATGGAGAAGTGAGCTCATACCAATATATAAAAACAAAGGGATGCACAAGAGTGTGGTCATTACTGAGGTATAAAACTTATAAGCCATACAATGAAGTTGTGGGAAAGAGTTTTGTATACAAGTTTGAGACAGAAGATACAGGTATGTGGCCAGCAATTTGGATTTATGCCGGGAAAAGGTACAACAGATGCACTATTCGCTCTACAGATTTTAATGGAGAAGTTCCGAGAAGGGCAGAAAAAGCTACACTGTGTGTTCATAGATCTAGAGAAGGCATACGACAGAGTGCCAAGAGTAGAGCTATGGTATTGTACGTGAAAGGCTGGAGCAACAGAAAAATATATAAGTTTGATACAAGACATGTATGCAGGCAGCATGGCTGCCATATGAAGTGCAGCAGGACTGACCAAATGGTTCAAAGTCAAAGTTGGATTAGATCAGGGATCTGCCCTAAGCCCCTTTTTATTTGCAATTGTAATGGACACACTGACAGAAGAGGCCCAAACAGATGCACCTTGGAATATGCTGTTTGCAGACATTTTTTGTATTGTACTGTGCAACGAGAAAAAAAATGAAGCTGAAGAATGGTTAGAAAGATAGCAACATGTTCTAGAGAAAAGAGGAATGCAAGTTAGTAGAGTGACGACAGAGTATATGGTGCTAAATGGCATGAATGAGGATAGAATAAATCTGGAAGGGGTTGAAATTAAAAGAGTTCAAGACTTTAGATATCTACGATCCACTGTACAAAGTGATGGAGAATGCAACAGATAAATAAATAAGAGGGTACGAGGGTACAATAAGATGGAATGGATGGAGAAAAGTGACTGGCATAATGTGCAACAGAAAGCTAAGTGCCATAGGGAAAGGAAAGATATGAAGTCCATGGTAAGACCAGTAATGCTGTATGGACTTGAAACTGTAGCAACAACAAAAAAGCATGAAGCTGAGCTAGAAGTAGCAGAGCTACATATGCTACATTGCTCTTTAGGGGTCACAAGACTAGACATGATCCCAAATGTAAATATAAGAGGTACAGCCCGTGTTATAAGGATAAGAGAAAAGCAGAGGGAGTCTAGGCTAAGGTGGTTTGGACACATGTGCAGTGGAGAGGATGACTACATAGGGAACAGGATGTTGCCAGGTCATTGAGGGAGAGGGAGACCAAAGAGAAGGTACTTGGACCTCATAGAGGAAGACATGAGAGAGGTGGATGCTACAAAGGAGGGTACAACTGATAGAAACAAATGAAAAAGTTTAATCCGCTGTGGCAACCTCCTTATGGGAATTAGCCAAAAGTCAAAGAAGAAGAACAGTGTAAACATTATCTTGTTAAGAAATCAAAGTGCCACTTTTCTTTAAAGGTTGTTAAATCTGAAAAATGTTTTTAATATGCCAGGTACTATTCAAAATAATTAATGGGCCTGTAAAATTAATCCATTGATAGAAATACCCCAAATATCAAAATGGTGTACAGTGTAATTTACAAATGTTTTGTTATGATGCCATATTCCATTTCATTTTCCAGCCATTCAATTTGGTCTGCTTCTGCAGTGACTCCTGCTAAGTATTTGATCATACTTTTGTCATTGCCATCCAACAACTTTCCTTCCTTTCACATTTCCCTATTTTTATTTCCTTTTCAATATGATTTTCTCACATTACATGTTCAAAAAACACCACCTGTCTTTTCAAAATAAATTGTATCAACTGCTGATAGACTTGTTTTATCAAAAAGTTACTTGTTACTTCTCTTATCCATGGAATTTCAAAAGTCTTTTCATGGAAATCAGGATCAAAATGCAAAAGCATAAGCTCAAGTCAAAGTAGGTTCTGGTAAAGTTGAGTACAGCAGCAATGGCATATCAAAAACTAGTTTTACTTATGACTGGCAGTTGGATTACAATTTGAAGAAATCCTTGAGTTTTTCTTCATATTAATTTAACTGTATTCAGCTCATCTTTATTGTTAGTTTCCTGACAAAAACTTTTGCTAAAAAGAACCTTATTGTATTAATGCAAATACTCCATTATATGTATGGAAATTGTTTCAATTAATACACCCGCATCTTTCTCTAATAAATCCCCCTAATTTTAGGGCCTTGAGTGAAATAAATGCCTCCCTCCTTAATTGACATTTATTAGAATAATAATTAAATGGTTCTGAAATGAACAATAAGCAGGGTAAATATATTCCAAAACAAAAACAATGAAGGACTTCTATTTAACATGTTATCTAAATCAATATATTCCTTTACACAACTTTGTTTTTGGTGTTTTAAATCTTAAGGTTTAAGTTTTGTTTTCTTGTCATTAAACTTCTAATCCAAGATTTGAGCAGTTCATAGCTTATTCATGTAGGCTATGTACTTGCATGGAAACACCAAACCAACTTCTCTTTTTCTTCTGTTCATCACTACTGGTTTAACATATTTTCTGAATTATCATTCAGAATGTGGTATATTAGGCTCATTAGTTCAACAGGTACATGCCCAACCAGTTCTTCAATGTAAATTCCTCCTTTTCTTAATGTGCAGTCAAGTCATACAAAAAGCCAATCATATTCTTTTGCTTCCAGAGAGGAATAGCACATTACAAAAAAATTTAACTAGTGATTGATGCCCACTATGACTGTTAGATGTGGTAACCACAAATTATGCTGCAAAAACTCATTCTATACAGCATCTTCTTAGGGATTAATATGAAAATTTACAATATCCAGCTTCCACCCCTTACTAAAAATCACTAAACCAAGGAAATATGTAGAATTTCTTCTGATAACATATATACCTTAAGAATCTGTATCTCTTTCCCGAGAAGATTTTCTGCCCTGGGAATATTCTTCTTTGTTATGTCCTTTATTGCCACAATATTGTTTGCATTCTGTGTAAAAAAAAAGGTCAAGTGAAGCAAGCTTAAACATCAGACTGATTTAACTCATCATTTTTAAAAAATCCCAGAAAAATAGCCTGATCAACATACTCCTAAAACCACTTTGCTAATGAAACTAACATATTCACCTATGAAAAATCCATCCAATTTGTTACACATATTAAGCAAATATTAGCAATATGTTCTGGCATCAAAGGTATAAAACACATTTGGCACATGTTTTGAGAAAATCGGTCTAAATATTTGTGAAATATTTAAAAAACATTTTTATCATCAATTGATTACATCATATTGTATTATAATATTATATATATAATTGTATTACCATTTACAGTCATACCATTTTTCCTCTCTGTCACCAATTCTTTCAATCACTTTGCAGTCTATCAGTTGAGCAAAACTGAAAACAATATACAAACTCTACTAAGGTGGCTTCCAACTCTTACTGATGTTATGTTTTAGATATGTTTTGACTTCCTGTTCCTGAGCAACACATAGTAAAGGTTTATACGCTGACCCGACCTTGGCACAGCTGCCAAAATAAGAAAAGACAATCATGTTGCTACTTTCTGTACTGGTTTTGGGTTAAAACACTAAATTAGAACACAGTGTGGGCAAATCTCCTCTCTTTAAGGGAGGTCCACAGCAGTTAATGTGTTTTTATCAATGTGGTCTTCAACTATCTTGCTCTGGTTGTTTCTTCCTGTAAATTGCCTTCTGTTATCTCTTTTAGGTCCACATTGCTAAATCACTCCCAGCTTCTAAAAAGCCTAAAATTTGTTTCAACAAAAAAGAAAACTAAACAGAGCCTTCTTTTAAATAACATTTTCTTCCCTTTCATCCTTATTTCATTTTAGGTAGCCATTCAATAACAAGATAAGGTGGAAGAAGATCAGATCACTATTTGATTTTGTCCCAGACACAGCTATTTGAAATTTAAGCTATTCTAATAAAATCCCTTTGATGCCAAGCCTTTATAATGATGAAGAACCAGGCAAGGCAAGAGGAAATATGTGTACAGAACTAAAAAGAAGAGCAAAAAATGTTTAAGACAAAAAGAGATAGCTTTACCTTTGACTTAAAAATATTTAAATTATATGGAGGAAAGCAGTCACAAAGAAAAGAGTTCCAGGATCTAGTTGTCTGAGGAAAAAATTTGCTTCATAGAAAAATTAATTGCAAAGAAAATAATAAGTTACAGTTAATATTTGTTATAGTCTGAGAATCCCAGGTGGTAAAGGTAACAGCAATTAAATGCCAGAAACATAGTTGAAGTCATTTAGTACAATACATTTCTAAAAATAGAAATGTAAAAAGAAACTTATTTTCCCCAATTTTGAAAATTGTTAGAATCTTTAAATAGCTATGAAATCTGATTGCTTAGAGTTATGAAATATATTTCTGCAACAAATGATAGCAAAATATATAATAAAAGAGCATCCAATTTGGGAACCAGCACCAGACATCAAATGTGGTTAGTGTACCAAAATTGATGGAGGCATTAGAATACGTTTAGATACACATAATATCAATAAAGCAATTTACTTTTTTATAGCATCAATTCCAAACCATAAAGATATAAAAGCCAAACTAAGGAAAGTTTAAGTTTTCTCAAAAATTGATCTAAAGTCTGCCTTTTGGCAACTGGAACTACATTCAAAATCAATATATTAACTATTTTCAATGCTAATTGACTTTTTCACCACAGGAGGTTGTCTATGGATTTTAAGCCTGTACAAAGGGGAGTTACTTACTACTTCCTTACTATCCAGTTTAAAGTCATTTGACATGTTGAGTGTATATAGGGCTTGCAGCTTTCCAGAAGTTTAGTTAAATGTTGCACTGTGTCCATTATTTGCTCACATAAAAAAGTATAGTGAGGTGAGGGTTTTATACTTGAAGCATAAAGCAGTAAAACCATCAGCAATTTATTACAACAGTTATTCTTTTCTGTAGTTCATTCAAATGAATAAGTGATTTGTGATGTCTGGACAGATACCATGTAGTGACTAGAATATGTCAGTTTGACATTTTGTTTTCAGACATTTAATACAATTGGCTAAAAATTTTATTTCATAAAAATGAGGTTTCATAAAAAGTTGGTGTTTCTGTAACAGCTAGGCAACACTTTTCTATCACATCTTACAGGTGTACCTTTACAGTGATATTTTTGGTCCCTAGTTAGACACCTTTCATATTTCAGAGATTGCAGAAAAGTTTCTTTGAAGAGCTGTATCAAAGTTCATCACAATGATGTTGCTATTCAACATAATTGAAAAAATTCCAGTGTTAATGTTTCTTTATTGTGGTTGATTAAACCCATTAGACTTATTTGAATCCATAACATGTTTACATTTCTGGTTAACCGTTTTCTTCAACCCAATTTACTTCTTTTTTAGGTGGGCTGGGACTTACCAACAGCAATTCACAGAATATATTGTTTTTGCATTTGTATATATATATATATATATATATATATATATGTAAGTCTATGCAATATAAAACAATATATGCCCATATTTACAGTGAAAAAATTTGCTTATAGAATGGTACATGTTGTCTAATAGATTCAGATAGGTTCCTTCTGAATTTATTAGTATTAACATTTCATTTGTGCATTTATTCCAGTGGTTATTATGTTTCAGATATCCCATCCATTATATCTTCAGGCTTCTCTTTGATTATTGTAATCACATATCTGATCAAAAGTGCAGTAACAGTATCACATATAGTTCATAGATGGTAATTCCTGCATCAATAAAAGCTGTGGTTCTTCAAAGCTCACCTTCACAAAGCACTAAAGCATACTGCAGTTTGTAAAATGTGTCTGTTGTACTACACTCCCAACTTTCTTTATGGTGTATGATCAAGATAGACAAACCTGTCTACCAATAAAAGCTTTTGGCTCTTCACACCAAATTTTATGTCCTTTGGCATTCTATTATTTGGAACTTAAAACCTGCTCTTAAATCAGTGAACTTGCAGCTGTATGTATGGAGTAAGAAGATTGTCAGTGAAAAGGCCCATGAGTATAATAAAGTCTGGATCATCTTAGCTCAGAATCCTCACACATTAAACAAACCATAATAAAAATCACATCTAAGAAAATGTTGAAGTAACTGTTCGTCTTAAATGCACCTGAAAGCATAACTGAGAACCGCACGTTAATAGAACAGGGTGTTATAACATTTTTTTTTTTACTTCACTGTTAATGAAATGACTCATAAAAACACTGCTGCTAAAGAAGAAGACACACACTTGCATCCCATTATGGTACAGCTGTATGATCTTTGGGATGGTTAGTAAACAGCCAGTTCTCTACAGCACTTGACACAATTCAGCTTAACTTGGTAGACTTAATACACCATCAAATTTGGTTTGAACTGACACCAGCTTTTCACCACATTTTTTGTTGTTGCCATGTGAGTAAAGATGCCCAGTGGGCTGGTCAAAATCCACACGGGCTCTCTGGGGTGACTCGTCCATCACACAAGTGGGGTCAGTTTTGAAAATTTATGGTCAATACTTTCTAACACTATGGAAGTAGCCAGCAAATTCTCTTGTAATAGTTGGCGTCTCTTTTTTTCTTCCACACATGACCAATCTTGTCATCTTTAATAACTTCCTGTTGTCTTATTATTTTTGAATAGTTATCTTTAGAAGCATTAACAAAACGAAAACAAACCCTTGACAAAAGGTCATGTCTCAAAATCACAAGATATAAGCTCAAAAACAAAATTCCTTCACTTTCAACCTCAAACAGCGACTGTGACCTTGCCATCAGCTTTGAAAGCACCCTCCGTGCAAATCTTCATGTCTTTTGTATTCGTGGTACCTAGGCGATTGTTTACACTGACCAGGTGTTTCACCACTTTTTTTTGTCAAACTGTGTGAATTTTATTCAAATTTACACACATTCTTCCTATTCAAATTAGAGGCACAGCTCTGCTTTTTTTATTTCCTGGGGTACTAAGAAATAGACCAACGCGAAGCGACACAAAACAATAACATAACAAAGCATACAATTAACCCCATTTCATCAGAAAATGTACAGAATAATAGCGCTACAATACTGCCTTGAAAAGAAAAGATATTAAACGCTGTGCTCAGCAATTCTGTGTTTCGTCTTGATTAATATGTTACATTGCGATAGAAAACACGACATTTCACTCATATAATAACTTAATGCCTTTTAAAAAGATCTAAATTAATATTTGAGCTAAAGTTATTGACAAAAAAAATGTTAAATTTAAATGTTTCACTTAAAATTTGCGGGTGTTTGGTACTGATGACGACTTGATCATTGTTTTGAAAATCGAAAATATAAACAAAGCAGACCATTGTAAATATTCCACATGGTCTGAGAGAAATGGGTAAAAACAACAAAAAAAACTCTTTCGCATGAAAACAATCTTTTCTTTTGCCCCTAAACTGAGAAAAAAAGAATACAAAGCAGGATGGCTTAACAAATAATGTAAAACAGAAATAATACCTCTTTGGATCTCCCTCGAAAAACTACAGCAAAAGCCCCATGACCAATAAAGTCTTTTCTGTCATATGCGTAGTCGCCTATAGACTCCATTTTTATGTAACAGGAATATACTGTAAGTTCTTCCGCAAAAAGGAAGACTGTGCTGCGGCTTAAAATTAAGGTAATGCCTTATCCCAGGCCAGCAGTTATTATATGATATAACAGCTGTAAGACTCTTGTTAGAAACCTCCATGAATATAAATAAATCCCCTACTTTACAGGGCTCTATATTTCAAGTCACACTTTCCCATCGTACTGCGACATGGTTTAACATACAAAAATAAATAGTTTAAGGTACTTGAGAATATGATTCTAGCTTAGCTCATGCAATTTCGGTGTGATAGATAATCCAATAGCGCTTTCATGGACATTGCGATGGAAGATATATCCTCATGATCCAGTAAATAAATAAGCTGCACTCTTGAAATACTGCTTACCTCTGTGTGTATGAAATGTTCACTGATGCACAAAACCTCTTAAAGTAAATGGAATGTACCTTACTATTCCGGACAGCTTTTTTAAATATCTAAAATGCAAATATAACCTTCGATCTTTAATAATAATCTGGACTATTTGTTCGGTGAAATAAATGTTAGTTCTTTGCCCTTCTCATGGCGCAAATATTTTTTTGTTGAAGTTTTGTTATGATCTCTATGGGAGCCTGGGTTCTAGTTTTTTGATTGAAAAACCTGATGAGTTTCCTTTTAAATATGTTTTCAAGAATGACGCAACACTGAATTTGCTTGGGATCTTTTTCAAGGCATTCACATTTCTGAAATTAAAGATTGCTATTGTTATGTTAAATAAATTATAAATACTTTGTAAAAAGCTCTTATTTTTCATCTAGAACTTAAGAGCTTTTAATTTATCTTTAATTGCAAATTGTAATGCCAAGAGTGAGAGAATTAGATTGAGTCTAATATTGTAAAGAAATTTTCTGTAAAACGATTAAGTGAAATAAAAAAAACAAAAAAAACAACAAACAGGATGACTTCTGAAAGACATCATCACCCTTCTTTTTCATAAATGGTTAGTCTTGAAATAAGGGATTAAAGATGACCGCAAAATTCACTTAATTTTCAGAAAGGAATGTGGGTGGTTTTCTGTATAACAACTTCTTCCTGAAGTGATGACGAAAAAGGTTTATCAGTGTAGGATTGTTTATTTGTTTACTTTACTTGTTGTTTATATAAATTCATCTTTCCCATTTACTCCACCTTCCTGTCCTAGATTTGACTTAACAATTTGTCCACGAAACTTCTCAAAATAATTCTTGACACAAAGTCAGTTAAATCTGTGATAGCATTGATCCAAAGTGGATTTTTCCTCGCTGAAACATCTACAACTGACCGCATATTTGAAATAAAACTCAAAAATGAATTTCTACAAGAAACTGTGGCTCAAACAAATTCCATTTAACAACTAGCAGATATGGCCACTAGTAAACTGTACCATCCGAAGCAGGGGTAATGCTGCTGACAGAATTAATACGACCAAAGAAGGTTTTATTTGTATAGTGCATTCTGCTCAAAAGGTACTCCTTTTGGAATAAGGATTACGAGTTATAATTTGTCTTGGTTGCAGGCCAAGTTACTGATACGAATATTTTTATTAGTCGGATGGCAATTATAGGAAAGGAAGTCTCTTAAGCGTTGGTTGGCAACCCTCGTAGAGGTTGTGTTTCAATAAAAACACGGTTGACAGTGTCAGCTCATCATAACTCTCCTCATTTGCAAGTGGAATGTGTGGTAGACAGCGTCTGCTATTACTCTGTTTAATACAGTTAGGTTTATCTAGACGCGTCTAGATAAAGGATTTGGACATCTATTCCTATTTTAAATGTTTTTTATGATAATTTCAAGGAAAAGATTTACCCCAAGTACCCAGCAGACCTTCATCGGTCAAGGGTGAGGGAAGTCTTTTAACCAAAAACTGACTGCTCATCAGAGAATGTAGACTTGAGATATGATAGAACTGGATGTATACAGGCCAGGAGAAAAATTTTATCTTAAAAAACTGATATTTTTCATTTAGGAGTCAGTAATGTTACAGATCTTTGTTCCTATTTTTTGTGTGATATATTCGCTTCATTCTGACTCTCTTTTTATTGTTGTACTTTGTGATACAAATATGTCTAATAGTAAAAATAATAACGACCTTTGTACTTATGACTTTTTGCCTTTGTTTCGACTAAACTCTGCAACTCATCTTCATGGTCTAGCTTTTTATGCTTGACCGGGTCTACCAGCTGTTAGAGTACACGAACTTTAACCTTAAGTTAAGCTTTTCATGCATTTTGGCTTCTTTCGTCTGTAAGTCATTTGCTATTGACCTTTCTTCTATTGATCTCCCTCTTCATTCTTGCTCAGTTTTTGAGACAGCAGCAGACTCCATTGGTAAAGATAGCATGAAATTCGATCTCTTGAGCATGCCATTAACGCTGACATTCCTTAAGATTCTATTCTTAGCCCAGCTTTCTTCCTTCTTATATCAATAACCTTCCTGGTAATCTGATTCAGCTTATTAACATCATAGCTAATGCCACTACATTTGATTCCAGCATTGGCTACAAGGTAACTTAGTAGGAATAAGTCAAACTGGGAGAAGACTTGGATTTTGACCTTAGGCTGCCAGAGAATGGGGGTGAAAGTGGTTGGTTTCTTTCAACAGTGAAGAGATGCAATTGATGTCTTCTAATAGAAAGGTAAGTCCTTTTCCCCCTCCAATATTCGTGGACAATCCTTCAGATTTTAAGCTGTATGATTGCTTCTCCTCTTGAGGAATGCATTTCAAAGGAGCTCTTTGTTTTATTTTATTCTTCGGGTCTTACTTATAGTTCTTATATTCAATCTATTGGTAAGTTTTTTGAAAAGGGTAGTTCTATATATCGCAGTAAAGAGTACCTTGCACCCGAGATTATTTTGTATCTGTATAAATCTTTCATTTGTTATGGCATGGAGTACTGCTGTCATATGTAGACAGGTGCTTCCTTACCTTATCTTAAAGTTTTGAATTGAGCTTACGGAAGATTTTGTAATTTGAATTGTCCAGATCTTGCTGCTACTTTCCAACTTTTGTCTTATTGACAAATTTTAGCTTGTCTTATACTTCTCTGTTGGAAATATCATGAAAAATATTCTAATGACTTTTCCTCGCTAGTACCAGCACAAATAATTGAATCTGATATAAGTCGTTTCTCTCAACTTCTTCATTCTTATGCAGGTGTTGCTCCTCGTTGTTATAAACTTTTTTGTGAACTTGTTTCTTTTCTTGGGCAGCAAGGTTGTGGTGTTCATTGGCTTCCGAGTGCTTTCATCCATCATATGATTTGAATGTGTTTAAGTCTAAAGTCAACCCTTTTCTCCTGTCTTAAATTTTCCCCCCTTTTTTCTTTACAGTTTCATACACTTCATTTCTTTGTGCCTTGTACTGTCCTTGAGAGGAAAAAAGAAGTATCTACAATTTTCTTTGTTGACCACTCCTAAATAAACAAAAAATTGGCTCTTGACAACTTCTAGGCGTCTATGCAAAACAACGCAAATCGATATTAGACATTCTCTACAATTTTTAATTTTTGTAAGTCTTTCACCCTAAGCCAAACTTGAGGCCACTTTCAAAGCAAAGGGTTACTTTCCTTTTATGCTATTTTCCCTTCTTTCTCCCTTCTTCCAATTCTATCCCCGAAAACAAATACAAACTCAGAATGCCACTTACGGTAGAATGTAAAAATAAATTGGGCACAGTAATTGGACGTAGCTGGGTTTCGAATTGGCGAACTTCTTGCATGTTAATCTGACGATTTAACCACTCGGCCACACTTGCAAGTTGCAATATATTACACAGGAAACCACGAATATTTAACTAATGTTACACTGATGATGCAAAATCGCATCATTAGGCAAATGCTTTTTGTAAGTCAAAACCACTGTGAATATAAAAACTTTATTGAATTAGGGATGGAAATATAACTTGTTAGCTCAAGGAAAGACTTTTGAAAATTAAAAAAAGGCTTAATGCAGTGAACCGAACCGAAGGGGTGAGAAATCGCTTCAAAAAAACCCAACTAAATGGTTCGGCTGCAAAGTTAAAGATAACAAAGTTGTTGAGAACAATAGCAAGTCAATAGTCATGAAGAAAAGGAGATCCAGATGGAGCAAGGAGTTGTTGGTTTCAATAGCAAAGAAACAAAAGAATAACAACAACCCATCTCTCTATTTGGCCAAGCAATAGCTACAAACACAAGCGACTGGAGCTCTCCAGCAATTAACCAAAACAATTTTTTAACTCAATCAAACTATCTACTGAATTTTACATTTCAAACAAAAACATTTGACTTCTGAACTTTTAAGGGATATTTTAAGCATCATGATTTGGGAAGCATAAATGGTTGGATTATTTACCAAGATTCAGTGTTTTCTTTACGTGTACAGAGCATATGATCACAATAAAATTTTATCTATCCAAAAGGGTGCGTTTACACCTCTCCTCCATCCGTATTTCTCTCTCTCTCTCTCTCTCTCTCTCTCCTAATTTGTCATCGAAAGTGGTGATAGAAATCATTTGTCTTTAAACATTAATACTTTAGCAAGCCATATGAATAATAGCAAACGCATGAAATATTCTTTATATACTTTATTTTTGCTTTTGTAACATAAACAAGTGAATTATATCTTTGAAAATATTTTCTTTTACCAATTAGAAATTACTTAAAAATGGAAAAATAAAATCATTATTTAAAAATAAAGGGTTGTGCAAACACCAGACATTGAAGTGTCGCAAAAAGTCAACAACAAAATCATGTGAAATACGGTAGAAAGTTTTAGGGGACGTTGGAAAAAATTATAGCTATTTAATGTTTATGGGAAAAATGTAATCATCGTAGGTTTATGTTGATGAATATTGACAAGGTGGCTGACTTAGTTTAGCCATCTTTTCCTTTGAGTGGAAACTGGAACAAAAATGAAAAATGTGAAAGGTTATCTAACTTCACTCAGTTGCATTACTTAAGAAGAGAAGAGGATTTCACAATTATTGACTGACAGATAAAAAGCTACCTCCTCTGAAGAAACACCAAAACAATTTAAATTTACATTTTTTGGGGTGTCAAAACAAAATATTGAGATTATGGCCCTACAGGCACTGAGAAAAATAGAAAAAAACTTATACATCACAAGACTATATCCTATAATGGCCACCAAAAGTGCTGACGTAGTAAACAAAGGAGAATTACGTTTTTGCATCGGATGGATCGACTGTTGGAATGCTATCTTTTATAGTAAAACCATATCTTTGAGCGTCAGAGCGTCGGAACACAGAGGACTTTCTCTTTAACAGAAGACACAGTCACTAAAGATTCTTCTGCTGTGCCTTAAACTTGATCTCGAGAAAAGAATTTTGACCCATCGTTAAATTTGAATGTTACACCAAAAACTCTGTAGCTTTTTTTAAACAAATATTTCACCATAAGCAAAGCTTGAAGTCACTTTTGTGCAAAGATATATTATTTGTATTACTTAATTTTGTTTCTTTGAGCTTTTGAATGTTTTCGAATTTATTTATTTCTTATAACGGAGAAACAAATCACTATATTCACTAACGATTGACGAATATGAAATATTTTATGTCCTTTTCCGGGTTGGTGTTATTTGAACATTATTGTTTGGTATCGTTTTTAGAGGTTTGTATAAACATGTGTTGGAATTTTTTTAGCTCTAGTTAATACAGTCATGAACAAAAGTTTAAGACCAAGCTTTAAATTTCACGAAAATGACAATATCATTGCATTTAAACAGGACAATTACTTTTATTTCCCATAAAATCTTCATGTGGCATGAAAAATATGTCACTATATGCAATTTTGCTATCCATGATCATTCAATTTTCCAAAATTTAATATTTTATAGGCCCTCCCTTGTTTCTAATTACAGCCTCCATGCACCTTGGCATACTGTCTATTAAACTTTGGCAATACTTGTCTGACAACAACTCGACATACTTCGATCCATTCATAGTGGTTTCTGGGGTCAAAAAGAGGAGACCAACAATCCCATTCTTGAACATAGCCCACTAAATGATATGGTACTTGCACACTGCAAAGTGTTGAAGAGTAGGATCGTCTGAGAATAATAGCCTCCGGTACTGTGGAGTCGTCCAGTGTGAATGCTTCACTGCAAATGCCGGGCGCTTGGCTTTCATCGTAGGTGTAAGCGTCGGTTTTCTTGCCAGTTTGAAGGATTTCAACTGAAATTTTTTCAATAAACGACGAAAAACTGTCATATGACTCACTTTGCATCCTCTCCGCAGCAATTCTGTCCTAATTTTTTTCATGAAACTTGTTCTAGAACTGACGACATTCCTTTTCACCAAGATGTCATCTTGCTTGGTGGTACTTCTAGGTCTTCCACATCTCTTTCGATCCTCGTAGATTCCTAATTCTTCGTGTTTGACGACCACTTGATGCACGGCTGACCTGTTGATTCTGAATATCTTTGCAATGCTGCATTCCGTCAACGGTTTTTTTCGCAGGGCTAAGATTTGGGCCCTCCAAACGGCCGTCAAGGACTTTTTTCGTCCCATTTCAATGCTAATGCGATCTGATACAATACCCAAATTTAGGCTATTTTCAGTCTTTGGTCTTAAACTTTTGTTCATGACTGTAGTCGAAGCAGATGACACAAACGTCGAAATAAAAAGAAACTTTTAGACACAGAAGGTGTGTTCTTTTCTCTTACTTAAAATTGAACCTTTGTTTAACTGTATTTCACTGGTTAGATATTCCCCGTCGCTAGGTGTTTCAGCTCCCCCACCCCCAATATATATAATTTGCCCTGACGACAATGTTAAACATATTAATCAATTTACCTTGATGACAGAGCGTTGATTTATACATGCAGCACCTTTTTTCCTCTCGAAAAGGTATTACAATTAAACTTGTAGGTCATGTTCCAGTATATTCGAGTTCCAAAACAATAATAAGTGAAACTAAGTGTTGGTAGAACCAGCTGTTCAGTCACTTTGTGTCAATGAAAAACAAATTTCCATGGACTAACTACCATTTACTGTAGTCTGTGACCTAAAATATTCTTCAAAATTTGTCCGAAAAACATGGCAGACAAAGCTGTTACGCCCCTCTACTTTAGCGAAGTAAATAAATTTGGGGAGAGTTTAGTTTATGTAGAATCTTGAAGATTCTTGATTTTATGGACTCAGTGAAAGCCATTGATGTTGGGTGTTTTTCATGTCGTGAGTCGCAAGATTTTTCTGAGCTAAGTTTCGAGAGATACTTTTTCCGGTCGTCAGGCTACTGAAGTAATTAGGCATAGCTATTTTGTACTTTGATATTGTGGACGTGCTTCGTAACAGGGATCGAGTTTTTTTGAGGAGTGAAGCCATATATATCTTGCATTTGTTGTGTTTCTTTTCTGTAATCCATGAACATTTGATATTATGCTGTCCGAGAGTTCGTCTAATCTGCACACGGATGTCCTTGACATAGGGAGGGAAGACGAATTTGTTTTATAGGTTCTTTTTATTTTTCATGATAACGCCTGTTAATATTTCGTAATGCTTTCTGGACATCCCTTGTTCGGTATCCATTAGATAAGGAACCCTTTTGAAGGTACTTTTCTTCCTTTCTAAGTCGTTTTGGTTTAAAGTGATGCTTCTTGCCCTTTACTGCATTCGTGCCTGCAGTGATAGGATGGCTTGGAGTCGCATGATCGCCAATGTCTGTATCAGCTTTGGCACCTGACCAACCAACCTTGCCCTTCCAAACAGAGTGGTGATAACACTATGGTGAACTGAAGCTGGATGGTGTGATGCGTTATTAAGGTACTAGTGTCTGTGAGTTGGTTTCCTGTAGATAATAATAGAAATGGTGTAGGCTGCTGTGGCTTCTTTAAGACATCAAGAAAGGTCAATTGTATTTTTTTGTTCTTTTTCCATGGTAAACAAGATGCTTGAGTGAAGACTGTGCTCAAAGAAACCCTGTCGATAATCATCTTTAATAACAGCGAAAACGTCGATAACCTATCTTTCTCAGACAGTTGGGCCTTGATCTGCTGTTGATAATGCTGTGGGTTCAAATGCTTGCAAAAATATTTCAGCAATTACAAATGATATTGGAGCTCCCATGGGCACACTGCTGTTAGGTGTGTATGTGTTTTTTTGAAATAGGAAGTATGTGTTGGTAAGAAGTGCTTGTAGTAAATTCAGGATATCTGGAAGCTTTAAAGCAGTTTTTGACGGCAATGAATCATCAAGTTCAAGTAGGACCTTGATAATTCGCAAGGTGTCATTAACGGAGATACTTGTGTATAAAGACGTGACATCAAAGGAGACCATGACATCACCTGCCTGGATTCTTTGCAATGTGATGAAGGCAGCGAAACGAGTACTATTGTTGCAATGATGTGGCGTTTTCTTTGTGTATGGATATAGGAGATCTGCTTAATGCGTGAGAGTAAATGAAGTAGACAGCCAGCGAAGGCTACGATTGGACATAAGGGTACATTGGGCTCATGTATCTTTGGTAATCCATAAATCCTTGGTAAAGGTGAGTATTGGGTTTCAATTAGTGGTAGAGACAATTATCAAAATTATGATTTTTCTGCAATGAAATTAGTGCTTTGCTTTATTTGCTCTTGACTACGTTCATTGGGTTATGCTTAACCGTGGTATATGGTCCATTGCTGAGACTTTTGGATGTAATGGGCTTTGTTAAGGATCATAATTGCATGCTTTTTGTCAGCGAAAAGGATGGAGATTGAATGTCAGAACTAGCTCCAGTGCAGTTCCAATCCACGGCTAAACAGGCTTCTTGTTATTGTCTTCAGCAATGCACTTCACCTTATTGTTTAAACTTGGGATTGTAGACCAGCTGACATGTTCCTATTAGTCTCTCTTATAGCTCAAATCAAAATATGAAAATATGGTGCTCAAAAATCCTGTAAAATAGAGGAGCTCAAACTCAGTTGTGTTTTATTTGTCACTTTATAACCCCATATTAAACTGATTCCTAATCACCATTTGTGGAAGAGAGTAAAAAGTATCTACAACATCCCCACATTTGTATCTGCTCTAAATTTGCATCTCACTTAATAATAATTGTAAATGCGTATGGAACAGGTACCAGCTCAAATTATAGCCACTGCAGTCTTACTTCCATTTACCATATGGGAAGGAAAGGTTATTTACATTTAATTAAGCAAAGTCGCAAAGACCGAAGGCTTCATCCATTACGGTATGAAGAGAGGGTTATTCTAAAATTTTCATATTTTGTACCTGATTTTCATGAATAGATACAGGATATCATATACACTTTGTCCAACTGCGATTTGGACTTTTACAGACCTGACAATGCACACAACGTCGTCTCGAATCAAGCAAAAAGCAGAGAACAGCTCTTTTTAAAGATAGACAGGTACACTGTAACAAACGAATTATTAGCAGTGTCAGGAACTAGACACATTAAAAATCTTTTTCGTTATTTTCTTTGGTATCATTTTATTATACCATATTATACTATAGAGTGAGTAGTGATGAAACGAAAGACAAGTAAGACAATGCCTTAAGGTTTTAAATTATATCAAGCATGCAATATATAAGCTCTTTGGTATATTTATTATGGAAACTACTAAGACCTAAAATGGTCTTTGTACGAGAAATCAGTTTCTGATTCACTCCACTGTATCAGAAGCCTAGTTTTGAAACTGAGATTAGATGTTGGTAAATGTAAACATCAGCACCAATAACATATTATGCTAGGGAGTCACGATCCGTTTTCTCAGTGATTTCATCTCTAAATTGACAGACCCTACACGAAATGTTGTCTGGTTGATAATCTTTGCAGTGTACAATAATTTCAATTTAATTGTGACTAATTTCAATAAATTATCGTCCTGCTCTCCCTGAATAAACGTTCTCTTTTAGGTTTTAACGCAATACAGGATATTTTAACCATTTTTTTCAGAACAACTGACTTTGGTTTATACATTTAGGATTTCTGTACATAAATTCTGATATACCCTCTCTCCTAAGCCACTAAGGTTTTGTTTCTATGGGGCTCATTACCACTGCTACCACTGACAGCTTTTTGAAACGATGATAAAAGCACCGTTCTTGGCTTTGAAAATGAAAAATTAACCCTCTGCGTAACTACAGAAATAGAAAAGGAGATCGATGAGTCAACAGATATCTCTGACCTGAAAATGCAAAACCTCCTTAAAAGTGATTTTTCTGAACAGCAACACAGAAAATCAAACATTCTAAATTCTGTCTAATGACAAGTTAGTTTTCGCCCTTTTTGATGAGATCAAGTGTTAGCTATTTACCTTCCTCGATCTATGAAAGGTTTCATTTCCTTGTCACGGTGACACTTATTATTCCCACCTAGAGACAGGCCCATACAAACCAAAGGGAATCAGGGTACTATCTAAGTGAGGTGACTACGACGACAGAAGTAGACGAAAACTTGACACTTAGATCCTCCCGTCCACTGGACATCAGGTAGCAAGGCAGCGCTAGTGAACACGATTTTAAGCCACAGCTTGTGCTTTTGCTGTGTTAATATTTCTAGTCGTAAGATCTTCTCCGAATGTTGACCTACAGTGTTCTTTCAGTCTACCTTGTTTTCGGTGACCTCTAGCTCCTCTTTAGGACGTTTTGTTCAGGTCATCTAGGAAGGAGGTGGAGTAACCTGTGGCCTTAAGCTCCAGCGTCTCTTAACCACCATCTGGTGTAATGGTTTCTGATCTGACCTTCCAACAATTCCTCTTTTGTTATGTGGCCTCTGCAACCTACTGTATGTCCAATATTCTCTGCAGGTTGCGTTGATGGAACACATCCAGCCTCTTCTCTATCCTTTTGAAGTTCTTCCATGTCCCCCAGGCATTGACGGCAGTTGTTACAAAATTAAACAACACAACCTGCAATTTAACAAAAACAGCAAGACAATAAGAAATAATGAGTTCACGAATTTGCTAAAAGTCAGACTCAAATTTGCAAGATCTGGCTTCTTCTTTACGGGGGGCAATTTGTAAATAAATAAATAAATAAATAAATAAATAAATAAATAAATATATAAATAAAAGAGAAATTATCAAAAAAAGTCTGTGTTTTTGTAAACTTATGGAGTAAATTCTTCCCTTATTTTGAATGTTCTGAAAGAATATTTAAAATCAGTTAATGAAAATTGTTATCAATTTAGGTCCTTTATATAACAAAACAAAAGTAAAAAATGACAGTAGCTGAACCTAAAAATTAAAATTTAATTTCAGAAATTAATAAGATAAAAAGATTAAGTATCTTTACATTAATATCTAAAAGTTAACAGTTAAAAGCTAATAGTTGTAAAAATCAATTCCTTGTTTTGTTAATAAAGTGATCCTTAGCCAGCCTGATCCTTCTTGTGAGCAAGCTTTTATTAATTCATTTATTTCCTATTTTTCGTTTTTTTATTTATATTCATTTATTTATATTTATTTATTTTTATTTATTTATTTATTTATTTTTATTTTATTTTTATTTATTTATTTATTTTTATTTATTTATTTTTATTTATTTATTTTTATTTATTTATTTATTTTTATTTATTTATTTTCATTTATTTTTTTTTTAATTTATTTATATTTTTGTTGCCAAATATTTATACAGAATTTAACAGCCCCTCGACAATATTTACAATAATAATTGGAAAAATATCGCTGTTATCGATGTGTGTCCTGTGGATCGAAAAGTCATATAAAAGTATTAAGAACAATAAAAATCAAAGATAATCAAAGGCAATCAAAGTATAAATGTTTGGGTTCGTAAGGCTTGGGATTATAAATCAATATTTACTTTTGAAAAAAGAAAAAGTTTTCCTGTATTTTTGAAACTATGGTCTTTCCTTCTCCATTTTCCACTACCAAGTGTGCACAGAAAAAAAATTATTTCTGTAACACAAAAATGGGAATAAACTGAGAAAGTAGACTACAATTCTTTGCATGAATTTTATCTTTGAGTCATTTATTATTCTATCCTTTGTTATATTGAGAGTTAGGTTGAAAAAGAGTTGCTGAAATATTCAACAGACCATGCAAAGAAACTATTTAACCTTGGTCCAAGGATTAACAATGATTTCAGAGAAAGGTCAACAGATTACAGCTTTTCGTGGTTTAAATCGAGGTGGAAATCTTTGAAGCTGATATCAAGTTTTGAAAGAGCTTTGCGTTATAGTCACGTAAATGTTACTATTAATGTATTTGATGACTCGTAGAAAAACTTATGCAATTTTGGTTGTCATTTGGTGTTATTAATGTATCTGGCCAAAGTGTATTTTTAAATAGAAATCTGGTCGGACAATTGTTATTTTGTAAGGTAAGTTCAAGGTCATAAAGACAGTTAAATTGTCTGTAGTCTGGTGGTAATTTTAAACCACTAACACACTCCTTTTCAGACGTAATTTAGGTCAATTGTGAAAATTCAGACGGACTGAAAAGTCAGAAAGAGTCTGAAATAGCAGCGAACGTTTAAATCTTGAAAAATAGCTCAAAGTTTATAAACAAAACCAGAGTTTTCAGTGAATAATTTAAAGGATGTGTATTCAAATGTTTGTTACCAGTTGCCTTAGTTGGAAATATATTATAATATTTTTTGTTAACTTGAATATTTTTAACATTTTATTAATGCTGTAGGGAAGCAAAATTCCTTTTTTCAAAATATTACTTAAGTAGGCTATGTTTTACGTGGAAGATTTGAATTTTTTTTTCAAAATCTCCGCGTCGTATTTTTTTAGTACGCTTTCCAAAATTGATCCTTTGTTGATCGTGGATTATGTGAAATGCTCAATTACTAAGTCTAGGTTATCTGATAAACCACTTTTAGAGAAAAAAGTTGAAGAACTTAAAAAAATGTTTTTAGCTACTCTCCAACAATAAAACATCAAGTTCAGCTTGCGCTAATTTTAGTTTTCCAGGCCACTGGGGTGGATACCTGAGCGCTCTACCGCTCTGGTCACAATGAAATCCCCGATTAAATTGTTTGAGGCATTTGAGTTGATGTAATATCATAAGAAACACAGAACTCAAACAAATAACTGTAATCGGTAGGGAGACCGACAGAGTAATATTTACATTCATAAGGCAAGGCCCAACCAGTAACCAGTCTCATAAAAACAACATGTGTTATAATGGGCGGTGATGTCACATGTGTCGCTAATAAGAATAGAAAATAAGCTCTCCTTCACAGAAAGTTAAAACTTAAATCATCGACAACGAAATAAGCGCTTTTAAGTGTGAGCATTGAATGATTAGGGGTGGGGGAGATATATTCTGACAAAGCAGTTAAGTATCTTCAAAAATGACAACTTATCGAGCCTTTATGGATTTCCTTAATACAACAATTGACCATGGTGAAGATGATCACAGTAAGAGTGGTAGTGGGAATAGTGGTGGTAGTGGTAGTCGTGGTAGTGGTGGTAGTAGAAATAGTAGTGGTAGTAGAGTGGTGATAGTAATGGTGGTGGTCGTAGTACTAGTGGTGACAGTAGTGGTAGTAGTGGTAGTGTTGTTGGAGATGGTAGTTATTTTTAAACTTTATTTTATGCTGAGGTTATTAACGTGATAATATAAGTAAGATACT
Organism: Morbakka virulenta; assembly: GCA_003991215.1. Taxonomy (NCBI): domain Eukaryota; kingdom Metazoa; phylum Cnidaria; class Cubozoa; order Carybdeida; family Carukiidae; genus Morbakka; species Morbakka virulenta. The sequence continues at coordinate 1,158,342 of RDPX01000021.1, read as the reverse complement.
GTAGTGTCGGGTTTCAAAAATCTTTCCATCACTTCTTATGAAATACTTAGTCATTTTTGTGACTCCCAACTAAAATGTGTTACTCTTTGTATATGAATGTAACAAACCAGCTCTATTTGATTCTAAACTCTCTGCCTAAATAATTTGTTACACTTACTCTATTTCCTTTTGTCGCAACATGCCACGAAGCAATCATAATCTTCTTTGTTGTTAGAGTTCACATACTACCATTATCAACTAGGCTATCACCCGTATTATTATTGTTGTTGTCGTTCTTTTACATTATATTCTTTTCATATATTTATTAGTAATCAATATTGCAAGAAAGATTATTATATACTTTTGGTAATCAGGTCAGGCAATAAAAACCACCAAATACTAAGAGGGGTGAAATGTCATTTTAGTAGTTTAAAACTTCAAAGATGAGTTTAAAACTTATTAATTTAGAACAGGGGTCAATGGAATGTTTCTCACAGACGTGCAGCTACTTACAGACAAATTGAACTCTATGCCGTCTTATAAAACTTGTCTATCATCATACCAGCTCTCGCATACCTACCTCTAAACTATGATATTACAGTGAAGAGGTCATGATCTTTCCCTCTAAACTTTTAGACCTTTTAGACCTTAACACCAACAAGAATTAACACTCCAAGAGAAGAGAATTACAGAGTTAAAAGGATTGTTAGTAGCTTCCCAACAGGCAATAGTAAAATTCGAGAATGCTAACAGAGAGCTTACAATGGAAAATGAGCTTTTCCGGGAGAGGACAGGAAATATTGGCATTCATAAAATAGGTAAAAATGCAAAGAAAGAAAAGAGTTGAATAGCCAAAGAGAAACAGCGAGAGCATGCACTAAAAAATGACAGGGCCTCCACATCAAGAAATATTTATAGTATAATTCATGATGAGCAGAAAAGTACAAATGATTCTTGTGCTGTTTCAAAACATGTTAAGGAGAAATATACTGATGTCGATTCAAAATTGGTAAAACCCAATTATTTTTTGAGATTAAATAATAAAGAAAGAAAGAAATACATTAAGACAAAAGTAATGATTTGGCTGCAAGACATTCCCAGCAACAAAGAAGAAGATAAAAAAGAATACACAGAGGATTTAAAGTCTCTGCCATCAGATACATTTCAAAATAGTTTCCGTATTAATACATTCAGCCACGTCCTGTAAAAGAACACAATCCAGAGTAAAACAGACAGCTTGACTATAACTCACAAGAACAACAATGTAAATATTGAACCTTGCATTACCTCAGAAATCAAAACCCCCAAAGAGGAAACAATGCTTGAAAAAATATCGCAAAAAAGTTTGTCAAGTGGCAAGCTGAACGACGACTGCATGACAGATACTCAGCCAAAGGACAATTAAATCAAAACCAATACCAATTATAAAGAACAAAGCAATATTGGAGAAGCTGCAAGGTCAGAAAATATTGTCATTCACAAAGTAGTTTACAATTACAAAGAAGTTAAAGACGTAGATTTCCAAAGAGGTGAAATAAAAGATGAAAATTACATAGAAGGAGCTTTCACACAGACTCCTCAAAAAATAATAGCTCCCAACCTTTTCTTGAGTACAAGAAGCCTAAATGATACCAATGATACCAATGATACCAATGATACTGGTTTAGCTACAAAGTGTATTAACGATAGAAATGCAGATATTAATTTATAACTGGTAGAGGCCAATATCTTTTGAGATTAATTGATAAGGAAAGATAAAACCACAAATTAACTAATCAGCTGGAAAAAATTGCTAGCAAGAAGAAAGAAAGCAAAACAATGTACAAAAAGGATTTGATGCTCGTACCATCTGGTAATCATCAAAATAAGTCAGAAGAAAGTAATTGCAGTGAAACTGTCGAAAAAAACCCATGCTCATTAATGGAACAGACACCTTTGTCAAAATCTAACACAAAAGAGATGATAATTTTCAAATTTGTGTTTACTCAGGAAGTACATTTCAGAGAGATGGTGCACTACTTGAAAATGAATTTCATCTGTGTTTATCAACCGATGGGATGGACGAAAAATAGATGACAAAGACAATAACAAGGGACTGTTTAATAAAAACAACTGCAAGTTATGAAGAAGAAAGTATCAGTGGAGCAACTGAACTTAAAGGTAGTAAAGAGTAAAAAAATACACTGCACCAGAAGCTGGAAGGAAGAATATAACTGAATGTGACGTTAGAGATACGAAACAAAAATGTCATAGAAGTAAGAACTTTGAAAAAAAAGGAACTACACAACAAATTTTTGTTTTGCCTTTTTATGTTACAGAAGAATGTCTAAAAGAAAGCCTAAGCCAAAAATAAATATTATTATTAAAATCATAACAATGCTAATGAAACCGATCTGGCTTTCTTAATTATGCTTTGCTTCAATCAAGAAGGGCACGACGATGTAAAAAAAGAACTTTATAACATTTAGAGGAAATGAGTTGACTGAAGATTTATTCACATTAACATATCAACCAGTGACAAAGAAGTATCTGGTAAAATCACAATGGAAAATGTTAGAAAATGAACCTGTAATGATGCTGTGTAGGACAAGAAAAGATGTTAAGAGGGGGACAATAAGGGTCCAAGGAAAAAATAATATCCCAGAAAATATACTTACCAACGAAGTTCAAAGGACATCTACAACAATGTTGGAAGTAAGAAGCAAGAAGAAAGATTTGGTAGAAAACAAGGAAGATTATGCTAATACTAATACCGACGCTTTTATAGAATAAATTTTTCATGGCCAAAGCCAAATATCTCTTAATAAAAAGAGTGGAACAGATTTTAAGAATATTCATCGTCCAAACTTAACCTTCACCCCTGAAAACAAGAAAGTTTACTCTACATGCATGCACAAGCACTAGACAAAGATACGAAAATGTAATGAATCTAATTGTGAAATAAGAGCTAAAATTGAGGCTGCAGATCCCCAAACATATGAAGGTGAAGCGTAACTGGTGTTATATATATATATATATATTTACTCTAATCATGTATACATGTTTAGAGTATAACATAAAGTTGTACTGAGTGTTAGGCTTCATGCTTAAGGCCTGGAAACTTTGTGTAGAAACGTATGAAAAACAAATAAACTCTTGTTATCTTTTTCAGGATTAAAAAGGGTAGGCGACTTATTTTATTTTTCCAACACTGTTACCGATTGCGACCGCGAATGCACCCAATGTAGAAAATATCCAATCCATTAGCACCCTTGAAGACAAATACCATGCTTGACAAAGAAGACTCTTCTGAAGTGTTAACTCTTAAGAGCTCTCTTGTCACCGTTGTGACAATGGAACCGGTTTCCGACAAATACTTTGCACGTATTCCTTCCAGTTTTACTGTTATGGCTAGATTTTATCCAATCAGCTTGGTTTCCGTGTTTCTGGTATTCATTTGAGCCAGCCTCTGTTACCCCTGCAACACGGCTCATAGCTACAGCGATGTAGAGGTTATATCCCTGTTTCTTTGTCTCCTCTGTTGTTTGTTTCCATCAGACCCATAGCTTTTCATTCTGTTGATTGTTTGGGGTTGTCGTTTTCATCAGCTTCTGCAGCATATTTTGTTGATTATCTATCAACTAGCTTTGCTTGGTGATGATTTTTTTTGTTGCGACTTTAACCCATCTGCCGCAACATTTAGCATTCTATTAGCTGCTGCATCAGCTTACTTTGGGTAAGCTTGATTTTCAACGTCTCTGCTGTCTAGAAATTCTCCACGGACATTTTTCATATTTTTCCCTGTTTATTTGGTCCAAGCTCCTTGGTTACCGTCTTCTCGTGCCTCCAGAAACACAGCTTCCAGGTGTTGCCAGCTACATTTCTTTAGGCTACGTCTAAACTTTGGCTCGTTTAAATTCTCAGGATTAAATTCTAGGGACTATTGGTAGAAATCTGTAAACAGCAATCACGAGCCTTTTTATCTTTTCCACAATAAAAACGGGTAGGTAATTTATTATATCTTTTTAACATCGAAATTTGTTGTTAGGTTCAGGTAGTCATATATGTCTTAGTTCCTCGCCAGCAATTTCTTCCAGACTTCATTCATATCCGTGAATTAGTGGAGCATTCTGTTTGTTTAGCTGCTGTCATCGTTAGAACCAAAAACATATTTAGGAGATTTGATTGATATCAATCCAAGCCACTAATGGGCATAAGAAGATCACTGAGAAAGTAAGAGAAATTATGAGAGGAGACAATAAGATTGAAACTTGAGATATGTGGTTTTTGAGGGTTCCATAACTGTGTTTCTAAAAAAGGTGAGTGTAGTATTTCTCCATAACGGAATGGAGCTAGGATAGTGACATCTACCTGCAGCAGGAGCTAGGTGTTAAGCATGTTATGATACGTTAAAGATTTTTTCTATGTATTATTTGATAGAAAACAGGTGAATTATCCCTTCTCATACAGACTTTTCTCTAAGTACAATAAGTCTAAGTCTTAACGGTTAATGTTAGATTAGATGCTGCAAGGTTAAGAAAGCTTTATTTTTACTTGGATTTAAAGTATGTATATATATATATATATATATATCTTGGATATGTATCTCTATCTATATGTCTTGGAGAATCCTTTCAACAAACCGACCCTGCAATAACACAAATAAAAGATGCAACCTCTGCATCAAAGAAAAATTCCTAATCATTTATCACCCACAATTACCCAAAAGGAACGAACTTGTATCTTCTTGCGCCATAGAAAAAAACTTTTATTAATGAACACTTAAACGTACCAACACTGGTTGTGAATAAAATATATAAAGCGCTACTGGAATATTTTTATTTGTACATTTCCTGACGAGTGAGTAAAATCACGAAACTGGCTTGTCGAGATGGACAGTGTAGTTCTTTTATTCTTTCCAACTTATTATATCTCTTTTATTGCGCTCTGCATTTACGTATCGAGCACTCTAATACGGTTAACCTAATCNCGAATATCTTGTTTTTCATCAGTTTTGAAAATGTTGTAATATGAGCAGAGAGGAGAAACGCTCTCCTTAAAAACTCTCTGACTTATCCAGAAGACGGCGACAGTGACGAAGAATTTGGAAGAGACTTTTTCGTTGTAAGAGGATGAGGAATTGGATTACTTCTTACATTCAAAGGTTAATTAAAAAATGTTCTCTTCATCGTTTAGTTGTTAACGTTGGATGAAGTACAAAAAAAAAAGAAAAGAAACCAAACCTCTTAGTTTTGATGATACTTACCTGGTTGGCATTGCGTATTACTACTACTACTACTACTACTACTACTACTACTACTACTACTACTACTACTACTACTACTACTACTACTACTATTATTATTATTATTATTATTATATCATCATCATTATCTTCATCATCATCATCAAGAATGACAATATAGCCAGTGAAATGTATAAAATTTGCCAAAAAATGGCTTGTCCATTAGTTGAAACTTTTTTATTGCATTTCATTAGATAAAGAGATGGAGATTTTTGAATTTATACATTTTTAATGGTATTTACTGCTGAGGATGTTTAGAAGATTTTTGTATTTACTTTTTAATTTTTTCGAAGGAAATCATCTTGGTTTCGAAACTTCATTTTCATCTGGAAACAGGTCAAAAGGTCATTTATGGCTAAAACGTTATCGATGGTAAAAACGTATTTTTATTGTTACAGTTATAATTGTAACTACAATGAGAGTACGTCATTTTTTGACACAGTCATTTATGGTCCAAAAGAGATTGAACCCCACGTCTGCACTTATAAAAACTTGAAAAAGCTAAAGAAAATAAATATCAGGTATCAACTGCATTAATAACTTGGTTAATTCAAAATGATTATTTTGTTTACACAAACCGTAGAGAGACCATGATGTAGCATATTGAAAATTAACCTTAAAACAACCAGTATTTTTATGAGCATCAGCCATTCATCGATTATGCTATTATGCTGTATGGAGCTGAAACTTGCCCACTGAAGAAAGAGAGGAAGCTGGAAGCCACAGAGATGAGGATGGTCCGATGGATGACTGGAGTATCTCTGTGGGAGCACAGCACAAGTGCAGATTTATGAAGGCATGCTAAAGTAGTCGAAGTGGGGAGAAAGGCTAAAGAGGCTAGACTCCTCTGGTTTGGACACCAACTGAAGAGAGAGAAGGAAAGTATTGTGAAGCAAGTGAACCATCAGCAGGTAGTTTAAAAAAGAAGTAGAGGGCGCCAGAAGTTGAAATGGAGAGACAGAGTGCAAATTGATATGAAAACAGTTGCCGCTGAAGAGGATGATGCAAGCAATAGGAGCGCATGGAAGAAAAAATCCCGATCGGCTGATCAAACGTAAAGTTGGAAGAAGACCAAAGGAAAAGGAAAAGAAGAAGAAGAAGAAGAAGAAGAAGTCATGCATCGATGTAAACATGACAAAAAATAATTTAGGCTTTCAGGAAAAGAATCCTTATCAAGTGCACGAAATTTCCAGACTATCCCATTTAGGAGAAATTTTGAGGGAGGAAAATAAATTAAATAGAAAATATTAAAGATAAGACGTTATTTTATTTGAAATCCTCGAAACCTATGTGTACTTTCCTATTATAGTTGTTAGATTTATTTTATACTAAGCAAAAACAGTGTTCAGTATTTTTTTACTTTTGATCTTTTATACTAGGATGACAAAGATCGCCTTGATCGACAGCAGGAGATTCATAACGGTGCCTCTAAAGATGATGCTTATTAATGTCAAGTATTATGTTTTAACCACAGGCTGCTTTAATGAAATTTGCAACATCCTGTGTGATTTTATATTTTAGAGCTTCCGCAAAGAGAATCCCTTGCTTATCGGAATATCATGATTGTGAAGTTACTCAAAATAGAATCAAAATGCAATGCACCCTACCTGATACGCTTAGGCGATACAACACCCTTACGCACGGTGTTTTTTAATATTCTGAGCAAATGCCACTTGCTTCAATTATTTTGGCTAAGGTCCAGTTTCGGATCTTTCCTCAACCATGTCGTAACTACGTTTTCAGGTCCATGCAACATGGACTGCCGTAAACGTATCAAAATTTCTTCAGAAAAAATTCGGGTTCGAAGTATTAAATAATTTTTTACTCGTTTTATTTTCATCCTTTTCTTAGTTCTGTCCTCTACGTTCTGACCTTTTATGGACAGAACCTATAAAATGCATTATGTTCTCTTTTATACCTGGCATGCCATAATTGGAAGACCCAAGCACAAAGAAATGTTGTCTAGTAGATTTTTCACAAGTGTCTCTATCTGACATCAAAGCTTGTTAAAAAGAATTTATTCTAGATTTAGCATCTCTCACGTATTCATTTACCAAAATTTCCTTCAAACCGAAAGAATTCACAATTTATCGATAGGAGATACGAAGTCGTAAAAGCCAGAAATCAAGACATTCAGATTTGATTTAAAGATAGTAAATTTTGACCTGCATAGAGGAAGTGGAAGAATCTAAGTCTCCCCTCCCTGCTGCAATTACCGATAATTCGTTTGATACTGCAAACAACTAACAAAATGAAATTAACAGCAATAAATTCATCATCAACAATGCTGCTGTGAAGCAGTATATATATATATACATATATATATACATATACATATATACCGCATGGGACCTCCTTTCCTGATCAAACAGCCGAACACCTGTTTACCCAATTGAAAGTTAATCACTCTTTAGTAATTTTAAACGTATCCACATGGGACTTCCTTTCTTTCCTCCTTTCTCAGAAAATTACCACATTGTAATGCGTTACCACCTGTAATTGTTATTATTTTTGATGAGCGGCCTACTTTATTTGTTTATAAAAAGCTTGTATAGTATTTGTAGCATTATTGCCTGATGATCGAAATATCGTGAAACTATTAGTTGCAATCACAGTTCTTATTTTTCGTGTTTTACCATATATTGCTCTGCTATATGCATTAAGCACTTTTTGATACGAATAAACAAAATCACACAAATATATATATATATATATATATATATATATATATATATATATATATAATGTAGGAGGAAATACTAAACCAAGAGCACATCATAAATTATGTAACTTTAGTGTAATACAATGTGAAGCAAGAAAACGAACAAGAAGTCCTGAGGCACTTCTAACAAGTAAAATATATTCTATTTTTTAAGATGCTATGCACAATTATTTGCTATATGGCTGAAAAATACATAATAAGATAAAAATAGACGTAAACGCAAACATATGTAAATATTCATATCTATTGTTTATCTATATTTACATGATATTACTGGTACTAGGCCCCCCATTGGCGGGAAGAAACATGGCCTCTCCAGAGATCTCAATCAATCTTCAGTGTTCCTAACCATCTGACCCCTACAATTCTCTTACCACTCTCCAGTATTGTGACAAAAGACTGAAAAGTGACCACTCTGTATCTCCTTTCTTGAGTGGGTTTCCACAAGGCGAGTTTCTTGGCACAGTTTTCTTGGTGACGGTGACAATGTCAGGGTTGTTTTATGAGGTGTACTGCGATCTTGTTGCTGGCTGGTCAGATGATGCTTTCGTTTTACTTATGTGTCAACAAAGGACAGATTTCATTAGGATAAAATAACCATTCTGTGGTTCTTGTAAATATTTCATTTTCATTTTTATGTAATCTTTTAGACATTTACCGTTGCTTTTTAACGGATTGCCAATTGTCACTGACTACACTGGAAGCAAACGCTCTCACGTCTAACAACAGAACCGTACATCTTTCTGAAAGAAAAAAAAAATTATTTAGATTTACAATAAAATGTAAAACGAATTCCTCAAAGCTCTATAATCATATTCACGTGAAGGTTACAATTAACCCTTAACATACCGTAAAAAATTTCAGTGATCAAATACTGATTTGGCTTAATCCAAGTGAACCTCACTACGGAACACAGGGTCTTGGATTGAACAGTTGACTATTAATCTTTTTTACTTAGAATACTAGATGTCGTTTCAGTTAACATAACAAACCTTTAACACCGTAGATTAAAGGGCCAACATTAAAAAAAGATCGATTTCCACAAGAGAGCTTAAAAGGGATGCGAAAGCCTGAAATATTATTCATGTCTGCATGGTTTTTAGTAGCTCTTCATCTTGTAGCAACAATGTCTGCGTTTCTGCAACTGGTATAAACAATCGTTTGACCAAAAAAAATCACCAGTTGAAAAAGTAGGAATATAACATAAATTATTTGTTGATTGTTAAATAATATTATTATTCATTTTTTAAAAATATCTTTTCCAGCTATCACATCATTGATTTGTTATTGTTTGATCACATAACAGTGTGTGAAACTTTCAAAGTGGAGTCAGCATTGGAAGACAATAACCATATTTAAATCCACTGTAAACTTAATCAACATTAAATGTTGTAGAACTAATATTTCTTCCATTAGGATGTGTTTTCTCTATAGCAATTATTAACGTGCAGGCAAGCTAATTGAATTCTTTGAGAAGTACTCATTATCCTCTTTATAGTCTTTGAGAACAAATTGGGCAGTGAGGACGTTGATTTGAATGAGATTAATGTTTTGAAAATTCTCAACTTTATGGACTCAGAGGAAGACATAGATGTAAGAGCTTTATCATGTCTTGAGTCGTAAGCTTTTTCTGAGCTACGTTTCGAGAGATACTTGTTCCATCGTCAGGCTGGCGATGGGAAAAGTATTGAGGAGGTCCAGCAAAGTGTAAGGAAAAAACCGAAACCCTTCAAGTAGTGATATGCAGATGGAGGAGAACAAGTTGGAGTAGAGTATAGGGAGGCAAAGAAGGAGGTCAAGCGAGTAGTAGCAAAAGCAAAAGCCGAGACATTTGAGGAAATGTACAACAACATGGAGACGTGCGAGGGAATGAAATCTGTCCACAGACTGGCTAAGCAAAGAAACAAGGACACGCAAGACATTCAGCACGTTAAGATGATGAAAGATGAAGATGGCGTTGTATTGAAGTCAGAACAGGAAATCCTGGAGAAATGAAAGGGGTATTTTGAAGACCTAATGAATGTTGAGAACCCCAGGGAAGGCCCAGAAAACAGTGGAGCAGTTCAAGACAGATCGGTCAGAGCAATCATACGAGAGGAAACAAAAAGGGCACTTAACAAAATGAAGAATGGTAAAGCGGTTGGTCCAGCTCAAGTACCAGTAGAAGCCTGGAAACACCTTGGGAATTGAAGAATTGTTTTTCTAACAGGCCTTTTTAACGATACCTTGAAGCAGAGCAGATACCTGAAGCGTGGATCAAAAGCACATTAATCCCAATATACAAGAAAAAAGGAGATGTGCAGAGCTACCCGAACTACAGAGGAATAAAGCTTTTAAGTCATATCATGAAGGTTTGGGAGAGAGTAGTAGATCAGAGAGTCCGGGAAGAGATCGAAATCATCCCAGAGCAGTTTGGCTTTGTGCCCAAGAAAAGTGCAACGGATGCCATTTTGGCACTCCGAATGATAGCAGAGAAGTATTCGTAAGGCCAACAAGAGCTTCATTGTGTATTCATCGACCTCAAAAAGGCATATGATAGGGTACCGAGAGAGGAAATCTGGTATTGCATGAGAAAGGAAGGAGTCTCGGAAAATTATGTGGGCTGTATTCAAGAAATGTACAGGGAGTGCAGAACGGAGATCAGATGTGTTACAGGAAGGACAGAAACATTCAGTGTAAAGGTAGAATTGCATAAGGGGTCAGCATTGAGTCCACTACTCTTTGCTGTTGTGATGGATGTATTGACAGATGATGTAAGGAAGAAGGCGCCATGGAATATGATGTTTGCAGATGATATTGTGTTTATGAATACAGGGAAAGGATAGGCCGAGGGGGAGCTAGAAAAATGGCGGAATGTACTTGAGAAACTTGGACTGAAAGTGATGCGATCAAAGACGGAGTACCTCTGCATAAACAAGAAAAGAGACTTACCATCAATTAAAATCGGTCATGATGACCTTCCAGAGGTAGAGAATTTTAAGTACCTCGGGTCTACCATTGAGCAATGTGGCGATTGTACAAAAGAAGTGAAGAAAAGTATCCAGGTAGGATGGAGCAACTGGCAGAGCATGACTGGAATTTTGTGTGACAAGAGAGAACCGGTCAAAGTCCAAGGATAGTTATACAAAGCAGTGGTAGGGCCTGCCATGTTGTACAGACTGGAGACAGCTGATCTAACCAAGAGTTTTGAAAAGAAGATACAAACAGCAGAAATGCGTATGCTGAGGTGGTCGCATGGAGTCACATGAAAGAGCATGATCAGAAATGAAAGGATCAGGGGTACTATGGGGGCATGTGCATCGCAGGAAAGTTCAGAGAGACACGGCTAAGGGGTATGGACATGTACAAAGGAGAGAAGAGGATCACATTGCTAAACGGGTGTTGACCATGGAGTTAACTGGCAGGAGAAAGCAAGGAAGGCCCGAAGGAGATGGAGAGATGACATGAGGGGAGATGACATGAGGGAGCCTGGGTTGACCGAGTAAGATACACATGATCGACGTAAGTGGAAGACGTCAATTTGCTGTGGCAACTCCTGAAAAGGGAAACGCCGAAAGAAGAAGAAGAAGATTGAAACAAGAAAAATAAACTGTCATTTGAAGATTTTCATTGGGAAAACAAGTGTACTATAGTGATCATAGCCAGAAATGGAATTTGTGCTATTACTACTTTCTGTGACACTTTAGTAAATATAAGTGAATCCTATAATGATCTTAAACTTTTATTTAAAGATCTTGAAAAGCCTGTCATAATTGAATAAATTATTTAAGCTAATTTAAAAAAAATAAAAATAAATAGAAATAATTTCAATGTATGTTATTTTTAGGTCTTTCAACACTTTTTAGTGCCATTTTTATTTTGTAGTCCTTTAAGTAAAGATAATTATCTTCCTACCGCAACAAACCTCACCAATCATATGTCGAAACAAAACACAATTGTGATTGATCTAAAAGTTACGAAGAGTATTTTTATTTATTTTGAGAATGAAAACAGAAATCTTCCATCAAAAATATTGATGATTTTTTGTTAGTTAGTAAAGTAAAACATCTCTTTCGACGGCGACTAGCAGAGAGCTTTCCAATTAGTGGTACGGCTAACAGCATTATGAAGTCATCAGGAGAATATCTGCTCTGTTTTGGGACCTACCTCTCTACATATGTGCACACCTCTCCCCCTCTCACTGACATGAGACCCCTGCTTTTAGATCTGCTGGTCACGTGATCCAACGAATTAATTTTTCATCCAATTTGGATCCCCTCAATGAAGTCGTATACAATTGCTAGATTTCTCTGCAGCACAGGAACCAACGTGTTACTTAAAACACCTCTTTTGAGTCTGACCTCCAGGAGTTAATGGTCGTTGCACGTGCTACCCCTATTGTTAGATCTGTTACGAGATAAAGATATCATCCAAGTTTGGTCTTTTAACTTAAGCCATATCCAAGGACTTGCTTTCTCCACTGTTTATATTTTGCGAAAGATTTGGGCAGCCCTCCTTTCTCTTATACCGAGTTGCAACAATCATGTTTTCAATCTGTGTCAAACAAAACCTTTCCATCCAACTTTTTCCAGATAATGGGTTGTTTGCCATCCTTCTTGTTCACATTCGCGAATAAGCTTGTCACAACGGTCATTTTTCTGTGGATGAGCGGCTTCTATATTATCTTTTTGTGTTTCTGTTAATTCCATCAGCTGACTAATCTTTCTACTCCTGCATACGATCAAAAGATCTGGTTTTTTTGTGGTGGGTATTGGGAATACTTGATGCTGACATCCCTGAAAGTCTGCTGATATTGGCCATGATCTACCTCATTTATCTTTGGCCACCATGGCTGATCTTTGCTTACGAGAAGCTAGTTGGCTTTCCCAGATAAATGAAATGCTGCCTTGTACTACTTCTTCCATAGACAACTTTTCTGCATGAATGTCATTGATCATTGTCGAAGGTACTTCAAATAAGATTTTAATTACCCCCTCGCGTCTCCAGGTATAGTAACTATCTAATGCAAGGTAACAATTAAAAAGCAATGTTTTAAAGATACATTTTCTTTGCAGTGCAACATTTACCCTTGTTGCGGACATTGCCTGAAGTGTAGATTCCTTCTTTCGGATTCCTTGGTCTTGACAACTTGCATAGGGCTTCCTTCTCTTCGTTCCTTTTGCATTATAAATCAGAATGGCTAAAAAGAATAGCAATCAGATAACTTTGCTTCAATAATATATGACAAAATTGAAGCTTATAAAAAAAGCATTCTCCTTTTTCTTGTTTCATCCAATGCCAGAAGGCGCTGGTGAAACACGAACCAATTCCAAAGTCCAGAGCTCTCGATCAGCCATTGCAGTTATCAGCAAAACAAAGCATTGAGTTATTGAAAAATTAAAGAATTTTTAAACTCTTCACAGAAACAATGCTAAAGTTTTGCTATATTCATGCTTTTAAGGGTCGAAATTGCTGTGTACAATATATATAAACTTTACATCCCTTCTGTTCTGAGGAAACATTAATCATGCTAGAAAATGTTGGAAGGTTAAATGAAAACAATTTTTTCGTAATATATGATACAATTGATTTCTATCAAAAAGCACCTGACCATTGAAAAGTTACTGGAGTTATCTAAATGTGAAAACAGAGGTGGAACACTTGCCTTGTGATTTGATTTCAAAATTCTCCAAAAAGTGGTAAAACGTTTGTTAAAAAGTGTTTTTAGCAAAATTCAGAAATTGGTTAACACTGTAATAAGCTTCTAGTCAATAGGACATCTGTAAGTGTCAAAAGGCTAAAAGTGGACCTACTTTGTAAAGAAAATCTTTACAACGTTAAGTGTCTATCCAAAAATTGACAATGCTAATAATAAAATATGTTTCTTGATAAAGCGACCTAAATTAAAAAAAAATTTAAGATCAAGGTCTTAATTGCTGTTCCTCCTTCCTGGGTCTCTAGAAGAAGTACCGTGTTTTCATATAATGGTTATTAGTTCAGTTATTCATATAATAAATAGAGAAACTTTTTCTGGAAATACCATCTGTGATGGCAAAGTTAATTCCAAGCTATTAAACAATTTAATTATGTTTGTTGAAAATTTTGTTGCAAACAGTAGAATGAAGTCAACTCAAGAGATAAAGACAATTATGCTCTTTTCAAACCCAACGTCCCAAAAAATCAAATAAAGAATTCATGGCAATACTTTGATGAAGTTACTTTTACTTACTTACTTAGGCTCATCCGATTCCTTGAGGTCACGGTGGAATTAACTTTCTCTAATGGAATGCACCTTGTCGTGGTGAGAAAGCTTGCGTACCCCAATAACCCGGAGAGCTATGTCGGCGGGAGTTCATCTCCTGGCAGGTTCAACCATGCCGAACAGGTCAATGGATAGGGGTCAGACTACAAGCATTCCAAAACTTATCTTGGGATGCAGCCAGGTAAGGTGACAGTTTGGCGGAAGCATTCATTGTGAATCNGAAAATTTTTTTGATGAAGTAGCACGGATTTATTAAAGGTGCAAGAAAAATCTAATAGCTTTTTGTAAATAAATCCAAGCAGCAAAAATATGAATTGGATTTTCTCGTAGATAGTGGCTGAAGAAGAGGGCAGTCTGGCATATTTTCACAGTCGCCAACGTCATTTGATATGGCATTTTATGTTGTAGTTCAGAATTTAATTCTGTCATTGTTAGAACCAAGAACATATTTAGGACATTTGATTGATATCAATCCAAGCCACTGATGGGCGTAAGAAGATCACTGAGAAAGTAAGAGAATTTATGAGAGTAGACAATAAGATTGAAACTTGAAACATGTGGTTTTTGAGGGTTCTATAACTGTCTTTTTAAAAAAGGCGAGTGTAGTATTTCTCCATAACGGAATGGAGCTAGGATAGTGACAACTACCTCCTGCAGGAGCTAGCTGTTAAACATTCCAGCTCAGGCCAATGTTTTCTTCCCTACAAGGGCTACAGAATCTTCTTTACTACTTTCTTTACCACAATTGTTTGCCGTGCTAACTCTGATAATACCATCCTCGTTCAGATGCTCATGGCCTGATGCACTTCCTGTAAATTAGTCTTTTAACGTCCTCCTCGCGTAGTTAGTGGTGCGAAACCACTGACAAAGTCTGCGCCTACAAAATATTTCACTGGAATTTGAAGGACAGCACTAGCATTAAGTATTTGCAATGCTCTCAGTTAAGCTGAGGATACAAAGCTCGTTACAAAAATTTATCATGTCATCACTGACTTACCAAATAAAAAAAAAGAATAACAGCCTTGGGGTGTATCCTTTTAATGGCTTCTACTATTTTAGAATATTTTGACTGAATAAGAAAAATTACGTTAAACGAGAGAAGATGAGCTTTTGTTGAGGCAGCATTTAGTAATACATTCTTTATTTTCAGGCGGTGGGCAGAACAAGTGTTAATAAATTACTAAGGAACATAGTTTTAAATGAACTTTTGTGTATTTTCCTACGAATCTCGATGCTCTGAGATCCAGTATTACCTGAGTGTCTGCGCTATATATTCTCTTTTTGCTGTACAGCATACCCACAGGCCTTGGAATGTTCACCTTACTGGACAAAAGTCAAGGTCATATTTTGCATATCACATGCAACAATTATGAGGTTAACAGCACAGATGAAACACAAATAAGAATTTAAATGTGATTGTTGATTAAATAATTATTAAAATGGAAACAGGAAAGCACTCTGCTAAAGAGCGTACAACGATACGACAAACAAATATAGTACGTATAGGTATAAATCTAGCTAACCATAATCTAAGTAATGTACATATAAATTGATAAAGACCCCATAATTTGCTTCATTGTCTTTGCTAAGGTGTTGCTTATTCAGGCAAGAATAGTCACTTGTAACGTTTCCCCTCAAACTTGCGCTGTGTGCAGTCCTTCTTGATGGACTAGCAGTAGTAGGTCATCTTGTGCGAGTCACATCTTTTTTTGTACCACTCTTCTGTATTGCTGAGGTCCTGGTGGAATCCCTCTCCTTGGTCATCGCTCACATCGCCCAAGTTTACAGGAAACTGTTCCAAATAGCTGAAGATAACCTAAAGGAGGCCTGAAGTTTATGTTCCATCTAAGCTTTTCAAATGTTTTCAATAATCTCTGAACAATTTTATTGTAGTTAATGGCTTTAGTGTTTCCAAGCAACCCTTGAATTTTATCCATGAGTGGATTTCAAGCTTCAACCTCTCATTAGCATTCATCAACTCCTGAAACTTGACATCCCTCATTAGTTGTCGAATCTGTGGTCCTTCGAAACAACCAGCCCTAACTTTCTTGTAACTGATCGTAAACAGAGTTTCTGTGCTGTAGACAAAGCACGAGCTCGAGCCCTTTAAGACCTTTACAAATTGCTTCATTAATCCCAGTTTACGTGTAAAGGCTGGCAGATGATTGTCTCGAGAAAAAGTCACTGGTATTTTAACTTTTTGGTTGCCTGGGATGGAAACAGAATTTTGTGCTTACTTTTCTTACTGTATCCAGTTGTTTTTACTAAACACAGTAACAATCTGTTGTATGGTCGTTAAGTTCTCTCCAAACCATCGGTATACCAAATGCCATACGTGTTTTCTTTCCCTTTCCCAGTGCTCTACTACATATAAATAAGCAGAACACTAGTTATTTTGTTTGAACCTGAGCCAAGTTATTGCAAATAAATGCAAAAAAATGGTGTTCATCCAACTTGTGTATCATGTCTTGAACTTAAATTTTGAAAGAAATTGCAACTTCGAGTGGCATTGCGCGGAGAAAAATGTGAGCCTATAGGAGAACATCTGAGAGTATTTTTGGATTCAGCATGTCAAAATTAGTAGGTATCAGTTGTAGACCCAATGAAAACTTTGGGAAATAAATGATTGTTCCCCTGTGAAATCAGAAGGTTTTGTCAACCCATGCAATTTAGTAATGACAGTAAACTACACGCAGCTAAAATATCTTGTATTGATTTTTTAAATAATTCTGAAGCCTTGATTTATGTTTAGCACTAAAGGTTTTTACAAAAGCCTTAAAGGGTTAATAGTTTAGAAAATACCCCTTTATTTTCTTTGCAGTATTTTGACCAGCTGAGAGAACACAATTTTGATTGATAGCAATTTTCTCTAAATTTAACTGTGCACTTTAAGCATTTAGCGACAATATTTGCAGCTTGGAATTTTCTGTCCTTTTTTTAGTTATATTTTTTATTTTTCTGGTATTATTTTCATAAACTAGTCCAGTACTCAGCAATGGGTTGGTCGGGTGTTTGTTTTATGGCTTATCTGTCCAATTCTAACTTTTAATGGTAACTTAGATGATAATTGCGACCACGTAAGTCTAATGTGATCCAAAGATTAAAGTTAATGTAGTTAGCATTTGTCGATCAAATCTGATTTGGTACAGAACTAAGGAAACAGTCTAGGAAGAGATCAATTAAAATCAATGTTGGTGCTTCTATCCTGACTGTACTCTCTGTGTATGCTCTGCAATCAAGGCTAAATGAAATAATTAAAGATGCTTTTTACGGTCTACTTCAGTGTACCTCTGCAAAGTTTGCAGGCTCTGAGTACATATTTGTATGTGGTGATTTAATGGTCACATTGGTAGTAGGTTCTCTGTTTATGATGGTGTACATGGTGGGGTTGATTATGGGCAGCAGAACATCGAAGGGGAGAAAGTTATTGGATTCTCTATCGACAATGACTTTGTCATCTGCAACCCTTCTTTTAAAAAAGGAATAGCCACCTTGATACTTACCAATGTGAAGGCGCCTCTATTCAGGTTTAGTACATTTTGAGACAAAAAAAAAAGACACTGCATTTAAAAATTAGCTTGAAATGTAAAGGTTATACGAAAGAAGAATTGGGTCTCAGAGCACAGACTGATTGTGACCTTGCTCTTATATTCTAGAGTAAGTGTCAACTTTTCTTTATCCCAAGCCCGGTGTATGGAAGCTCAAAGATCCTGCTGCAAAGAGGGATTTATTGCAAGGGCTAAGGTCCGAAGAAGAGGACAACCACCATTTCCCTTTAATGGATGGCCAACGGATATTTTGAAAGATAGCTTTCTGAAATAAATTAAAAAAACTGTGGCTACTCCAAATAAGGCAACTGGAGAAAACAAGTGTTGCCAGTTCAATCCACATCAATACATTGTTGTCTTTTTTATTTATTTGCCTAGTTGATGTATGCTCACCAAATTTTGCACGAGTCTCACAATGGAAATTGCCTTCATACACAGGAAAAGTTGCAGGAACTACTGACCATGATCATATCACAGAGTTACATTTGATTGTTCCTATACTTCAGTACAACTTGCAAGATATTTTTTCAGAGCACAACACTTATTGCTGTAGTACAATGAGATCAAATAGAATTGGGTAGAAGTGGTAGTGAGATGACTCTGTCAGTTTAAGAGAAAAGACGTATATGAAAAGACTGGAAGAACGGCTGCAGTAAAGAGGAATACCATCGAGCTGAGCAGGTAGACAAAAAGACAGTTTATGAAAGCCATGAAAAGGGCTGAGGTCGGCAGTTTTGAGAACATTAAGAAGGGTGACCATGAAAGCTTCCCTATCGTCAGCCAGATCAAAAAGGAAAACTGAGATGTGGTATGCGGCTGCTGTGAGAGATATAAGCAAGCAAATCTTGCACTCAGAATGGAAGCAATCTTGCAAATGCTCTAATTTCAATGGGAGCAATTCTGAGCACTGTCTTAAGGTAATGGAGAGGATGATAGACAAAATCATTTATACACTGGTGTAAATCAATGAGATGCAGTTTAACTTTGTGCCTGGCAAGAGTACAATAGATCCAATTTTCATCGTGCGTCAACAACAGGAGAAATATCAGGAGAAACAAAAACCAAAGGCCTTGGAAAGAACAATATGGGCATCTGTTAATTGTGGAGTTTCCCTGGTCAGTTAATGACTTGTCGTCCCAAGAAGCTGTACCTGGTCCCCAGACTCTTATTACTGCTGGAGCAGTGGCTGAGGCAATCAATAAGATGAAACAAGTCGAAAATTTTAAAAGCTTTGGTCGCAGTCAGTTACTCTTACGCAATCTTGCAAATGCTCTTATTTCAATGGGAGCAATTCTGAGCACTGTCTTAAGGTAATGGAGAGGATGATAGACAAGATCATTTATACACTGGTGTAAATCAATGAGATGCAGTTTAACTTTGTGCCTGGCAAGAGTACAATAGATCCAATTTTCATCTTGCGTCAACAACAGGAGAAATATCAGGAGAAAGGTACTAACCCCTATCTTGCCTTTGTAGCCCCAGTAAAAGCATTTGAAATTGTCCCATGTAAAGTATTGTGGTGGGTGATGAGCATGCTTGGTATTCCAGAATGGCTAGTTTGTGCTGTCAAGTCAATGTCAAATTTAATGCAAGGAGCAGAGTCAGGGTTGACAACTCCTTCAGTGCCAGGTTTAAGGACTAAGCAGGTATCCACAAAGGCTCAGTATTACGTCCATCTTTGTTCATTTCAGATCGTAAGACCTTGGCTTATGACTTATGAGCTTTGCATAGGTCAGCTATGGGAGCTGTTGTTTGTAGACTATCTTGTACTTGTCCCAGACTCTATGGAGGGACTGCCACAGAAACTGGGCTCTTGGAAAGCTGGAATGGAGTCAAAAGGCCTCTGTGCAAATATGCAGAAGACAAAGATGATATCTGTAGGGGCATTTAGGCACCTTGAAAGACTCTCGAGAATATTCCTGTGGGTTGCATAGAAAAGGGGCTGGTGTAAATCTGTCCTGTGCACTGGCTGTTCACACTGGATTGAGAAGAAATGCAGCCGTATCCATGAGAGACTAACTGAGAACACCTCTTTTAAGTCAAACAGAAGTTTATGAAAACTAATTTCGATCTATAGGAGATCTCTGGCCCTGTTATTATTGATGAGAAACAACCTGCTATTGTCAACTTCTTTTGTTTTCTAGATTCTGGGCATGGGCGACATAAAGGAAAATTTTAAGAGGAGAGAAGCTTCTGAATTACCAAACAAAGGTGTAATATTAGTATATGCACAACAAACGTAAGGAAGATAAAAGCATTAAAAAAAGCTAAATTAAGAGAATGTGTAGGGTCACTAAAAGGCCTATTAAAGTTAGGAACAGCAAAGAGGCAGGTAAAAGGCTCTATATCATCACAAGTATCCAAGGGAGTCAGTGTTTGAAGACAGAAAGGGGACGTTCTTAAGAAATAGGGAAAACTCTTGTACAGATTAATTGCCGTGGTCTGTACCATCTCGAGGTCTATATGCCATACTGCAAAGTAATTCTGTAACAACTGGGACATTATGTCAGTACTGAAGGCAGATCTACAAGACACAATACGAGATCTAACAGCACTAAAGTCACAGAGGGTGGACATTGAAAACAAACAGTAAAGGGACCGACAGCTCAGCTGTATGCAGGAACGAAAAAATGGTTTCAAGAATGGACTCTTAGTTATTTATAACAACCTTCCAACAGAAGGGCAAACTCACTTTGCGCAAGAACTACAGAACTAAAAGCATCATCGGCTAATCCAACAAAGCTGTGCTCCTCGTCATCCTCAACAATCTAAAAGCGTAGCATGTAGGTTCCAGGATATTCTCTGTTAATAGCAGCCAGCATTCATAGGTGAATAGAGCACAGTGAAGAGGGTAACAATCTGTAGTCTACTATTAGCTAATAGCTACAATATTAATCTAACCTTTTCCGAACCTTAACAGACTTTGAAAATGGATTTGACAGGTTGCTGGTGTATATGCCTCTATCAGAAGGTTTGACATAGGCGGAGGAACATTAAAGAAATGCAGTTCTCTAAAGAGGGCAATTACTATAGTCGAAAAAGAATTGTACTCCTCTTGTTATTTGCTTCTAATAAGAACAACCCTGCTTCCATCACATCGTAGAGCAGACTTGTACACAACCCCCATTTATCAGACTACCAGCACCTCATGGGAAGTTACATCAACGACCTATAAGAACTGTCCAGCAGATTCGATTATAAAGCTGGTGCATTTAGCATGAGAATTGGCGGGGAGAAATGTCAGGTTGTAATAAACAATAGAAACCACATCAGGGCCACCACTATCTTAGTAGGTACAGAGAACTCGTTTTATATGAATTCTAGATATTGTAGATAGAATTCTAGATAGTTGGTGGTTCACGAACATTTAGGAGGAAATAATTCTGGGAGAAATGTGGATTGATATAAATTAGATTAGTAGTCATGATATAGGGAGGAGCATCATTTAAGTACATTGCTATGATAAGGGAAGAAAGGTTAGGGATGTAGGTGAATAGAAAAATGACAAGTAGAGAGGTAAAGAAGTCATGCAGTCTAGACATATTTGTATTTTTAAGACTCATACAGTCTAGACATATTTGTATTTTTAAGACTCATACAGTCTAGACATTTTTGTATTTTTAAGACTCATACAGTCTAGACATATTTGTATTTTTAAGACTCATACAGTCTAGACATTTTTATATTTTTATACCTCATAAAGTCTCGTTATGCATAAGGATCATGGTTACAGCTACGTATGTTATAGAAAATCTTTCACTCAAACCTCTACGTTTACTGCAAATCTTTGCAAATCTGAATTACTTATTAACTAAATTTTACCGTACTTCCTCTCCTTATGGTAAACTTTTTGCTTCTATGCTTCCCAAACACAGTGAGTTCATACAGTAAAGTGGCAATATTTGCTCTGGTTGGAACAACAGAAGGATGAAAAAAGAAAGAACAAACGAAAGAGAATAGATTGAAATAGTAGGTAGTTGTAAGCATAATCAGATTTGAATAACAATGTAATTTAGTAAGCAACGATTGCTAAAAAGGTATTTTAACCTTACGTATGGAATAACTTTACGTAAGGATTAAAGTGTATAGAATGAGCAAAAGACTAAAAAAGGACAGTAAACTATGGCCAACATGGAATGCAAAGAAATGCCATTTTTGTGTTTAGTGCAGCTGTATGTTTTAACACAGATTTCACGAAAACAATACGGAAAATTTTTAGAAACTCTAACCAGAGAAAAACTTTTGTGTCGAGACAACTCTAATTACCAAATATGCATTTTCATCCAAAACAATATCACCTTGGAAACAAAATAACAAAGAAAACATGCTAGAAAGTTGCAATACACATAAAACAAGTGGTAGTGTGTAAACAGAATATTTAATTTCTTTCATATACTTTAAACAACAGTCGAGGTTTTTTATATATTATTTTACAATTTCTCATTTTTATAAAGAAAGAATTTCATCGATTTCTCCTAATAAGGTATCAATGTCACATCTATCTTCATCTTCTTCTTGAATTGTTTCCAATTCACATCTGTTTAATGCAACAGCTCTACTCATGGATGATTTTCCCTCTCTCTTCTACAATTTTAAACAGAAATAAATTTTCAATTATTATTCACATACATTAAAATAAGCACTTTCGTCTTGATAACTAGTGCAAATGTATTCATTCTAAAATATCCTGTTGTAATCAATACGAGCGCATAAATTCATAACCTAGATTTCGTTCATACTAAAAGTAATCCAATAAATTGCTTCGTCTTTGAAATGCATCCTTACTAAAGGGATCACAGAGGGAGTATACTGAAAAGGTAATGGAGTACAGATTATTTGTTGTCTAATACCTTTTGGAATATGTAAATGTGTGGAACATTATAGGATACTACATGAAACAGTAATAAGAAACAATAAAAACTGTAGCACTGTGAAAAGTGTCTTTTTCCATTTATGAAAATACTCAATATTTTGCCATA
>RDPX01000021.1:1013124-1131882 GCA_003991215.1 Morbakka virulenta | reverse complement strand
AGTTGCTTTTACTAGACAAAAATAGCAATCTGATGTTGGCTCCTTGGATTTTCTCCAAACCATGGGTATACCAAATGGCATATGCGTTTTTCCCCCTTGGCCTGCTACCTTAGCCTTTCAAAGCAAGATCTACAGACAGTGTGGAGCCCATGATTGATCTTGGTATAATTCCAAAATTTGCAAAGTGGGCCTGCAACAGAAAATTATCGATATTAAGCCTCTCATCCGTCAATGTATAACTTCCACAGATGTAACAGAAACAATCTGGATCATTTGCACACTTGATCGTGAAAGTAGCGATTCTTCTTCTTCATGTGCCCTGCCAGGAGATAACTTTGACTACCATGTCTCTGAAACCAGCCCGGTCATCCACCCATCGCCAACGCCAGCCACTCCATAAAGTTTAATCTTTGTCTTCCTCTTGATCTTTTGCCGTTAATTTTCCCTTCCAGCACTAGTTTTTCAAGACCTCCTTTCCTGTGGACATGTCCGACAAAACTTAACTTTCTGCTTCTGATGGTAAAAATCAAGCTTCTTTTCATTTCTACAATATCTAGTACCTGATCGTTCGTAATTCTTTTAACCCAGGATATTTGTTCCATTCTTTGATAGCACCACATTTTCATAGCTTCCAGCTTCCTTTTGCAGCTTGAACGTATAGTCCAGCTTTCACAGACATAGATCAAAGTTGACCAAATATAAACATTGCAGCAATCTTATGCGTAACTTGAGGTTGAGCTTTTTATCTGTAAGAATAATTATAATTTGAGTGAAGGATTTCTTGGCAAGAACAATTCGTCTCCAGATTTCTTTATCACGCCTACAGTCTGATGTTATAAGGCTGCCCAAATATTCGAACTGGTTTGTCTGTTCCAGCTTTCTTTCGTCAAGAAAGATGTCACTTTAAGGTTTTTCAAATTTTTTACTCTGAACTATAATCTTTGTTTTCTTTTTGTTGATCGTCAAACCCCTTCCCTTGCTTTCCTTTTGCAACGAACATAAAAGCTTCTGTAGATCCTAGGAGTTTTCAGCTATAAGCACTGTGTCATTAGCATATCGAATGTTATCAATTGGTGAACCGTTGATCTGGTTGCACTCTGATGTCGTTATCCTCCGCATGATATTTTCTGCATAGAGTGAAAATAGATCTGGTGATAGAACACATCCTTGTCGGAGTCCCCTGTTAATTTGGGTCCATTGACTGAGTTTTCCATTTATTGAAATAGCTGGAATTTCTTCCTGGTAGCGGTTGTTGAGTAGCCGAAGGTCTTTTTCAGCGATTCCCATATTCTTCAGGTCATTCATGAGGACTTCATGTTTCACACGGTCAAATGCCTTTTCATGTCTATGAAAGCTTAGTATATATCCTTTTGCATCTCGATTGCTCTTTCTCCGAGTATTCCAAGCAAAAATATAGCATTTCTTGTGCCCCAGTCCTTTTCCAAACCAAATTGTTCCTCGCTGATTTCAGGTAAGAGTTTGTTTCTTGTTCTTCGCATAATAATTCTCAGGATAATTTTGGTGATATATGAGACTTATGCGACTAATAAGCCGGTAATTATCACACTCCGGTAGGCCACCTTTCTTTGGAAGACGGATAAACACTAATTCTTTCACTCTATCTTGGTATAACGCCGGTATCACAGATCTTATTTGCAGGAATGACAATTTTTTGATACTCAATTCCTTGCATGCGAACAGAAGTTCAGCAGTAATCTTGTCATTCCCTGGTAATCTTCTAAATCTCATTTCTTTCAATGCTGCATCTACTTCTGATTCTAATATTGTGTTACCTGACAGTTCCTCGTTCACATTGAAGTGTTCATCACATTCTTGTAGCAGGACATCCCTAGTTTTCACTATCGTTAACAATGTGAAAGTGTCCCTATATGACAGCAACTTTGTATAACGTAATGGAACATGTAGAAGTTTACATGATTTCTCTAGCTATTGAGCAATTATACTTTTTTCACGGGATAACGTTGGTTGTGTTCAAATCCAAAAATGAACCTCCAGTTGTTTACAGAGCTGTGCAGTCTGATCCATGATGAAAAACGTTTCTCTGTTTCAGTGTGTTTAAAAAAGCTCTGAGGTGGCTTTGTTCAAGGATAAGAGTTTTGTCAGTACACTGCATCAACAAATAAAAAGAACCCTAATTCTTTTATTTGTATCTGAGCCTTGTTATTGCAAATAGGTGGGCAAAAATTGATGTTCATCCAACTTGTGTACCTTGGATTCAAATTTTGCAAGAAATTGCAACGAGTGGAATTGCGCTGAGAAACATCAGGGCATATAGTTGAATATCTGAAAGTATTTTCGAATTCAGCACGTCAAAATTAGTAGGAATCAGCTGTAGACCCAATTTAATTACGGTAAGTTAAAAATTGTCTGCCAGTGTAAGCAGAATGACTTTTGGACCCGAAACAAAGATGGTTCTGTGAATCCATGCAATTTAGTAATAACACTAAGCTACACGCAGCTAAGATGTCTTGTATTGATTTTTTAAATAATTCTGAAACCTTGATTTATGTTTGGCACTAAAGGTTTTTACAAAAGCTTTTACAAAAGTTGATATTTTAGGAAACACCCCTTCGTTTTCTCTGCAGTATTATGACCAACTGAGAGAACAAAAACTTGATTGATGTCAAGTTTTTCCAGATTCAATTATGCATTTTAAGCATTTAGTGAACGTACTGTGAAGCAGCACTTTTCTGTCCTTTTTTAATTTATATTTTCCACTTTTCTGGTATTATTTTCATAAAATAGTCCAGTATTCAGCAGTGGGTTGATTAGGTGTTTGTTTTAGGACTCAATCTATCTAATTCTACCTTTAAATGGTAACTTTGTTGATAATTGACACTAAGCAAGTCTGATGTGATCCAAACATTAACGTTTTAGTGAATGTAGTTAACATTTGTACATCCAGTCTGCTTTAGTACAGAAGCAGGGAAACATTTTAGGAAGAGCTTTACTATCCAGACAATTTTCAACATATTTGTGCTATTTAACCTTGATAGCAAGTTTCTAATTAAATACTCTTAAGAGGTAATCCATGTACCATTTTGTGGGAAAATTTAACTAGCCAATCCTATTCTCTTTTATAAAACAACTGTTGCATTTTATGTTTAACTTTTAAAACATTATCCCCAGTATATTAAATGACTTTTAGAAAAGGTTTCTGTAGCGTTTGAAAAATTATAAATAATAATAAAGCATTTAGATCACTTTTGCATTTTCTTTTTGTCAGTGTTTTACAAACTCCTTACACTAAACGTCTTAAACGTCTTCTTACTGTCTAATATATTATTGATGTCCATATCAGGAGGCGTAAATGTCTTCTAAGTCACAAATATTTGATATTGTGAAAGATAATTTAAACTTATCAGCGGGATTTGTGTTAACTTGAACACTCCAATGCCTTTACATGATATACGATTTGTATTATAAGAGCTAGTAGTTACTAGCTTGATAACTGTAAGACATTGCGATGCCAGGTTTTATTATACAAATATATTTATTTTCATTATATATACCATGTACTATAATGACGCAACCCAAAATATTATACCAACAGAAGCAAATCCAAAAATGAACCTCCAGTTGTTTACAGAGCTGTGCAGTCTGATCCATGATGACAAACGTTTCTCTGTTTCAGTGTGTTTAAAAAAGCTCTGAGGTGGCTTTGTTCAAGGATAAGAGTTTTGTCAGTACACTGCATCAACAAATAAAAAGAACTCTAATTCTTTTATTTGTATCTGAGCCTTGTTATTGCAAATAGGTGGGCAAAAATTGATGTTCATCCAACTTGTGTACCTTGGATTCAAATTTTGCAAGAAATTGCAACGAGTGGAATTGCGCTGAGAAACATCAGGGCATATAGTTGAATATCTATCAGGAGGCGTAAATGTCTTCTAAGTCACAAATATTTGATATTGTGAAAGATAATTTAAACTTATCAGCGGGATTTGTGTTAACTTGAACACTCCAATGCCTTTACATGATATACGATTTCTATTATAAGAGCTAGTAGTTACTAGCTTGATAACTGTAAGACATTGCGATGCCAGGTTTTATTATACAAATATATTTATTTTCATTATATATACCATGTACTTTAAGGACGCAACCCAAAATATTATACCAACAGAAGCAGACGAAGAACTGAAAAAGGGTTATGATAATTTTATTGTTGAAGCTTGGTAACCCATTTGGCATTTTTTGAGAAGATTTTCCTACCCTCTTTTTAAAAACGTATAATTGCAATTTGAAGGTGTAAACAAATACCTTACTGCATTAATTAAAGTTGTAGACTCGTAAACATTTTTTATATTTTGTGCCGTACACAACAATTTACCTTAACTTGAATGCTTACTTATGAAACAGAAGTTTAACTGTAAACAGCTGAAAATATTGGTATGATATGATTTAGAAATGGTTCATGTAGAAACTGATTTTGTGTTTAAAGTGCGAGCAGTTGATATCATGATAACTGTGAAACATTGTAATGCCAGAATTTATTAGTATGTATAGCTCTACAAAGACGTATCCAAGAATACCATGCCAACAGAAGTAGAGGAAGTATCACCTAACCGAGACAGTGAAATACAACACCCCATGAAAACAATGAAGAATTGGAAGGCAACAAGAAAAGATCAAGTGGTAATCGAAATGCTGAAATCAGGAGGAGGGATTGTAAGAAAAAAAGAAGAAAGGACTTTTGAACACAGTGATAAGAAAAGCAGAAGTGCCCCAAAAATAGATAGATCCGATCACAACGTTGACCTTTGAGAAGGGTAACAAGAAAGATCTTGCAAACCACAGACCAATGAGCCCACTCTTCCATATCTACAAGCTGTTTATGAAGATCCTGAAAAAGAGACTTGACACCACCCTAGACGACCGCCAGCGTCCAGATCATTCCAAAATTGGCCACATACGTGCTGTTATGCTAATACTGGAGAAAACCAAGAGTACAGAGTACCACTCTACATGGCCTTTGTGGACATTGAAAAACATCTGAGTGTCTCCAATATCACGCAGCGTTTGAAGCCGTAGAAAGGCACGGAGTTTACGCTTCCACCAAATACATTAATATCCTGAAATCCTGCAAGAAATCTACAAAGAAGGCACAGCAAAAATTAGAACGAAATCACAAAGTAGAAAGATCAAAATTATGAAAGAAGTTCTGCAGAGTGATACATTATCGCTAGATATGTTTACATCAGCAGTATAAAAGATCTTTAAGACGATGAACATTGAGATTATCGGTTTGTTGATAACATCATCTCGTTTGCGCAGAAGAAAGACGATATGCATAAGGGGATAGAAAATCTGGATAGAGAAGGAAAAAAACAAAACGATAATAATGAAAAAAAGAAAACCAAGATCGTGTGCAATGAAATGGTAAGGAGAATACAGAGACGAGGGTTATCCATTGATGGAAAATATCTGGAAGTGGTGGACCAGTACAAGTACTTGGAAAGACTGATAACACCAAGGAATGAGACGGACAAGGAGATCTACCAAAGAATAATATCGTAATGGAAAAGTTTTGGCCAGAACGAGAGCACGCCCAAGTGTCTAAAGAAGAAGATCATGAACATGGTCATACTACCAGGAATGACCTATTGGGCCGAAACGTGGTCACTGACAGACCATCAAAAGCGCAAGCTTCCGGTGGTCCAGAGAAGCATGGAAAGAGAAATGTTGAACATCACTTAGAAAAACACTACCACCAAAATGTTTATAAGATCAAGAACTAAGGTGGAAGATATCATTACGAAAACAAAATGGATAAAACGTCAGTGCGCAGGACATCTCTCCCGAATGGAACATGACAGATGGACCAAGAAAACAACTCAGTGTCTGCCAAAGGAAAGATGAGCAGAGTGAAAAGAAGACCAAAGAAGAGGTGCATACATACATACATACAAACATACACACATAGAAATGTAGATAGACAGATAGATAGATAGATAGATAGATAGATAGATAGATAGATAGATACATAGATAGATAGATAGATAAATGGATACACATGCATGGTTGCATATATTCCTACAAGTGGAGGTACATTACAATTTTCATTAATGGATAGAGATATAATTTAATACACACAATACATATATAGACATATAAATATATGTACGTATAAATATATGTAAAAATGTATATATAAATAAATAGATGGGTGTTTCAATAGATACACACAAACATGCACTTATAAATACATACATATATGAATTAATTAGTTAGTTAGACAGATAGATAGATAGATAGAGAGAGAGAGAGAAAGATAAGGCGGTTACACATGTATGCAAACATACATGCCTACAAACAAACGTCCATAAAAATTCTGATTAAAATAAAATAGATTATAATAGATATATTACATTGTGTGCATCAGTCGACGTTTTGAATGTTCAAAAAAGTCCTTATGAAATATGATATACAATAAATTTACAAAGCCATGAGACAAAGTAACTTTGTCTGCTGCATTTTCGAGCATTATTGACTATTTCCATCCACTGTTTATTGCTGCTTTCTACATAAAAATAAAATTGTGTATGCTTCCAGTCTACACCCAATGATGAAAAGAAGATAATAGTTTACTGTTTTACTAAAGAGCTGGTAAGATCAGGACCTAAAAGAGGGAAACCTTCGTCTTTCTTTTGATACAGGTGGTTTGCTAAATGCTATAAGTCACTTAAAGATTGTTTTGCTCCTGTGTACATGAATAGGAAGCCAACAGGAAGAAACGATGAAGTAATTAAACCGCTTTTACCGTCGGAAGTCTAAAAACCTCTATCTTGCTTATCACAGCAAATATCAAATGAGCTTGCTTCACTTGTTTCACTTCACCTACACCTATCTCAATTGACTCGCGTATAAAACTAAAGAAAATATTTCAACAGTCGTCGTTGCTTCTTTACATGAGCTGCACGACTTTAAAACTTTCTCCCATTACATTTTTTCTTCTTGAACAGGACCTAATATTTTTAAATGGGAAATTTTCCCTTCTTTTGTGCTCTGGGTATGATGTTAAAATGCATCCAGCTGTTGAGTATCGATGTGGGCGAGTGATGTTACCCTTTGTCCAAACTACCTAAAGGTCACCCTTGTACAAAGTGTAGAAGCTATTAGTGCTGGGTAGGGGAAGCTCATTAGCCTTAGTTAGAAGTCCAGTTGGCAGAAGGAAAACCCTGATTTCAAACTCGAGTCTTTGGATGCTGTTGAAATCCAGTTTCTGACTATGAACTGTAGTAGTGGTAAGATAATGGAGACAATTTGCAGAAGAGGAGCTGATCTACATTGTCTTTAAGAGACCAGATGAAGAGTTAGTTTGGTCCGTATGCTGGTGGGTAACGATTCTACGTATAACTTTTTCGAAACAGGAAATGAAAAGGTAACAGCTGATGTTGGTTTTTTCTTGCTGAAGATGTCCTGGAAGAAACGCAAACTTTTGTTTACCCGACGCCCGGTGTGTGGAAGCTCAAAGATCCTGCTGTAAAGAGGGAGCTCTTGGAAGAAGTAACGTCCAAATAAGAAGACAACCACCATTCTCCTTTAGTAGATGGACAATGGCATCTTTAGAAAGATTTCTTTCCGAAACAAAGTCAAAAAATTGTACTCACTTCAAATATGGCAACTGAAGAAAGCAAATTTGGTGGTGGGATGACTCTGTCTGTTTAAGAGAAGAGACGTATCTAAAAAGACTGGAAGAACGGCTGCAGTAAAAAGGAATGCCATCGAGTTAAACAGGTAGAAATAAGACTGTTAATGAATGCCATTAGAAGGGCTAAGCTTGACAGTTTCAGGAACATTGGGAAGGTTGATCATGAAAGCTTTTCTATCGACATGCAGATGAAAAAGGAAAGTTGAGATGTAGTATGCAACGCCTGTGAGAGATACTAGCATGGGAACCTTGCACTCAGCGTGGAAGCAAAAACAAAGGCCTTGGAAAAAACATTATGAGCAGCTGCTGAATGTAGAGGTTCCCTGGTCAGTTAATGAATTGTCGTCCGGAGAAGCTGTATTTAGTCACTCAAATCCTATTTCTACTGGAACGGTGACTGAGGCAATTAATAAGATGAAGCAATTCGAAAAGTTTAGAATCCTTGGTCACAGTCAGTCGCCCACTTCTCTGCATCCTTGCAAATGCTCTTATTTGAAAGGGAGCAGTTCCTTGTGACTTCAACGTGAGTAATATACTAAATAAAAATCTTGTGCAAGGGTAAAGGAAACGCACTAGAAAGAAGACGTTAGCTTAAACTAAAGCTAATTGCGCACTGTCTTAAGGTAATAGAGAGGATACCAGAAAAGATCATTCATACATGATGTAAATCAATGAGATACAGTTTGGTTTTGTGCCTGGTAAGAGTACAACTGCTTGAGAAATTCTTGGGGAAAGGTAATAGCCCTTATCTTGCCTTTGCAACCCGTCAAAATGCTTTTGAAATTATCCCACTTAAAGTATTGTGGTGTGTGACAAGCAGGCTGGGTATTTCAGAATTGCTGGTTTGTGCTGTCAAGGCAATGCACCTCAATGCGAGGAGGAGGGTAAGGTTTGACAACGCCTTCAGTAAAAGTTTTAATGTCTAAGCAGGTATCCACCAATGCTCAGTATTATATCCTCTGCTGTTTATTTTGTATCTCGAGGCCCAAGCTTATGAGTTTTCAACAGGGTAGCTTGGGTGCTGTTGTTTATAGACGATCTTGTACTTGTCTCAGGCTCTATGGAGAGACTGCTACAGAAACTGGTCTCTTGGAAACCTGGAATGAAGTCTAAAGGCCTCTGTGCAAATATGCAGAAGGCAAAGGTAATGATTTTTTTTGCAAAATTTTGACACACTGATAGACTCTGGAGAATATCCCTGTAGGGTGTGTAGAATAAGGGTTGGTGTAAATTCTGAAATGTGCACTGGCTGTTCACACTAGATTGACAAGAAATGCAGCTGTATCCGCAAAAGACTAATTTAGAATTCGCCCTTCAAGTGCAGTGGAAGTTTAGAAAAAGCACTTGCCATCGATGGGAGACCTCTGGCGCTATTGTCAACTTCTTTTGCTATCTAGGAGACAGCATCTCTGCAGATGGTAGCTGAGGGGCTGTAACTGTAACTGCTGGTTTTTCGTGGTTCTAAGAGTCTATCTTTATACACATGTGATAGAGTGTAAAGCAGTGGTATCGGTGGCGTAGTATTTTATACTTGTGAGTGATGACCTGCAAAACGAACAGACGTGGACAGGCTCCAAGGAAATAGGAGGGATATGGTTTGCTGTACGTGTGGCATAAATTCTTAAAATAACTTCAGCAACCAGCAACCAGCTTCTAAGACCTGGCATTGATGACCAAGATGTTCTCTTGAGCCCAAAGATCGTTTGACAATGTTCAGCAAATTAAATTATAGAATGAAAAGATTCGTTTCCTTCATTTGAGCGGGCGCTGGACCTGTAGAAGGTCAGAAGAGACTTCGTGAGAGGTCCTCAGGGAGAATTTGTAGTTGTCTGTACTGCCTCCTCAGACGAAGTCTGCGTCCTTTGAAAAGCAAAATGGCTCGCATGCAACGTCAGGACTCCCGTGGCTACCGTGCAAAACCACTAAAACGCATATTAAAGTTAGAAACAGAAAACAGGGGAGTAAAAAACTACATACAATCACATGTAAAGCAAGAGGATTCATAATTAAAAACAGAGATAAGAAGTTCTTAACAAATAGCGAAAAGGTTTTGTCTAGGTTAACTGTATATTGCATTAATCTGTACAACCATGAGTACCATCTGTTAGCCTGCAAAGTAACCCTGCAATAACATGAACGGTATATCAGTACTTAAGGCAGAGCTAGAAGACATCGTACGAGATCCGAAAGCAATAACGTCACCAGGAATGGACAGTGAAAGCAAAACCTAAAGCCATTGACAGCTCAGCTGTATGCAGGAAGGAAACAGTGCCATTAAGAATGAACTCTCGATTACTTATAATACCCGTCCAACAGAAGGATAAGCTCATTTTGTGCAAGAACCATAGGAATATAAGCAGCAACGGCCAATAAAATAAAGTTGTGCTCTACGCCATCCTTAACCATCTGAAAGTGTAGCCAATACGTTGTAGGCTATTCTCTCTGAATTGGGGCTAGGATTCATAGCTGGAAAGAGCACAGTGAAGAGGGTTACAATCTGTAAGGAGCCATTTAGTAATAGCTACAATATTAATCTAACCTGTTACAAACTTTAGCAGACTTTGAAAAAGAATTTGACAGGTGAATGGTGTATAAGTTTCTTTCAGAAGATTTGGTGTAGGCGAAGCAAAATTAAAGAAATGCAGTTGTTTTAAGGGGACAATTACTGCAGTCAGGAAAAAGAAAGTTGCTTCTTTTTATTTCCTTGTAGTAAGAACATGATCAACAATAGGAACCACATCAGAGCCAACAACAACATTATTTTAGTAGGTACAGAGAACTCGTTTTTGGGATAAATAGATACTGTAGATGGCGATTTACGAACATTTAGAAGGAGATGATGAAGCAAGAAATGTGGATTAATGGAAACATTAGGTTAGTAGGCAAAGAGTGGGCAGGAGAATCATTCAAGGACATTGTTATGGTAAGGGGAAAGTAGGTTACATGTGTAGATGGATAAAAGAGTGACAAGTATTAAGGTAAAAACGTCATACAATCTAGACATTTTTAAAATCTCATTATTTGTAAGGGTCATGGTCACAGCAACTTATGTTATAGAAAATTCTTCACTCAAACCTCTACGTTTACTGCAAATCTTGGGAAACCTGAACTTCTTATCAACTAAATTTCACTGTACTTCTTCTTCTTATGCTCAACTTGCTTTGCTTCCAAGTTACCCAAACACAGCGATTGTATAAACTAAAGTGGCAATATTTGTTCTCATTAGAGAAACCAAAAGATAAAAAAAGGAAATAACAAACGAAGGAGAATTGATTGAAATTGTAGGTAGTTGTATGCATAATTAGATTTGGATAACGATGTAATTTAACAAGGAACGAATGCTTTATAGGTACTTTAACCAGAAATATTTTTAGACACCAAAGAAGGACAATAAGTATTAAGTTGTCTAGAATGAGTAAAATGTCAATAGTGACAGGAGAACTATGGCAAACATTGAAAATAGGATGACAAGTAGATATAGTGACTATGGGATGCAAAGAAATGCCATTCTTATGCTTAGTGTAGCTGTACGTTTTAAGAGTGGTTTTATAAAAACAATACAGAAATACTTTAGAACCTCTAACCAGAGGAAACATTTTATGTCAAGACAACTCTAATTACCAAATACACATTTTCATCCAAAACAATATCACCTTGGAAACAAAATAATAAACAAAACGTGCTAGAAAGTTGCAATACACATAAAACAAGTGGTAGTGTGTAAACAGAATATTTAATTTCTTTCATATACTTTAAACAACAGTCGAGGTTTTTTATATATTATTTTACAATTTCTCATTTTTATAAAGAAAGAATTTCATCGATTTCTCCTAATAAGGTATCAATGTCACATCTATCTTCATCTTCTTCTTGAATTGTTTCCAATTCACATCTGTTTAATGCAACAGCTCTACTCATGGATGATTTTTCCTCTCTCTTCTACAATTTTAAACAGAAATAAATTTTCAATTATTATTCACATACATTAAAATAAGCACTTTCGTCTTGATAACTAGTGCAAATGTATTCATTCTAAAATATCCTGTTGTAATCAATACGAGCGCATAAATTCATAACCTAGATTTCGTTCATACTAAAAGTAATCCAATAAATTGCTTCGTCTTTGAAATGCATCCTTACTAAAGGGATCACAGAGGGAGTATACTGAAAAGGTAATGGAGTACAGATTATTTGTTGTCTAATACCTTTTGGAATATGTAAATGTGTGGAACATTATAGGATACTACATGAAACAGTAATAAGAAACAATAAAAACTGTAGCACCGTGAAAAGTGTCTTTTTCCATTTATGAAAATACTCAATATTTTGCCATATCTGTAACTAAGATCTAGTGTAAAACAACACTATATTATGATAATGGTATTTATGACAATGAGTGACATTACTGTCAGCCTATCGTTTTAATGTACAAAGTATGTTTTTCTAATAAGCAGTGTACATATATAATTAATATAAATAATATGTAGTTGGTTTTTGTAGCACCCCTCATCTCTTGAGGAATGGAGGTGCCTTCTTAGATCTAATAAAATACAATAAAAAAAACTTTCAACTAAGAAAGAGGTCTATACAAACAAATAATAATAATACTAATGCCCAGTAACAATCAACTAATCAAAATTAGGTTAAAATAAGTGTAATCAGGGTCCTTTCCCTTTGTGTTTCTATTTCATCAAAGATAACTGTAAGACAGGGAGATAATTTCTTAAATTAACCTTTGAACGTATGAAGTTATCCAGTTCGTCGTCTTCATCATCGTAAATATCAGTTCCAAATTCCTCGCCAGTGTAATCGGCTTCTGACTCAGTGTGAGGGTTTTCAAGTTCTCCGTCTTTGCTCTCAGCTGATATTACATCATCTTCAAAACTGATGAAAAACAAAACAACCATCAACTCTTTTGTCCGAAAGTTCGTACAACAACAATAATTAATAGCTACAAAAAAATTTATTCTTGGAAACTAAATTTCTTTCAGACCTCTTCCTTTATCTCCCCCCTCGCCACCTCTTTTTTTTCGCTTCCTCTCTCTCTCTCTCTCTCTCTCTCTCTCTCTCTGTGTCTCTCTCTCTGTCTGTCTCTCTCTGTCTCTCTCTCTGTCTCTCTCTCTCTCTCTCTCTCTCTCTATCTATCTATCTATCTATCAACCTATCTATCTATCCTTCTATTTATCTATCTATCTAACTAATTGCCAGTTATCCACTAGTCAAAAAGGAGGACTTATCACAGCTTATAAACGTTGATATAAATTTGAGAATGTTTGAGAGTTATACTCTAAATATGTTTAGTATACATAGAATATCTAAAATATTCCAATACAACACACACTAAACATGGATTTTGAGAATCTTTTTAGAAATGAAACACAACTGTAATAGCTTCTATAAGAATTATTTTATTTCACCATTCAAACAACTGCCAACAGAAAGCAGTGACACAAACTACCATCATGTGCCAAATGAATGTTTACCTTTTTGGTGACCTCATATAAAAGGACCCAAAGTGTTTTCAACAAACCAGAAAATATACTTTAAATTTAATATTCACAGCTTTTTCTGAACTATTAGATTGTAAAATTTGTGGTTTCTACTTTATTTCTTCTCTGTTACAACTTGCACATGTTTAAGTATAATGATGACTTTTAATTTTTACACAAGCACTCATGTGAAGGTCCCCAGGCACAGATGTTTGTATGGTGTAATAATAATAATAATAAGAAGAAAAAGAACACCAGTAATAATAATAATAATAATAATAATAATAATAGTAATAACAATACACATTCATAATAATATGGGTTGTGACGGCATTTGGAGCTAGCTTTGAAGGAACCAGAAGACTAACCATTTTCTGATTTCCTCCACAACAGTAGTAATAAAGAACTTGTCACTTACGATTCTCCATCATATGCATAGGAATCTTCATCTTCCTCTTCTCCGTCGTTAACTGCTTCATTGCATTCTTTATTCATCTTGTCTTCGCTAGGCAAATTGGCTTGTTCAGGAAGTAAAAATGTCTTGTTTTGGCTATCAAACTTCTCCATAGCTGCTTGATTCTTCTTATCATGCAATGTTGTGTTTTCGCCAAGAAACATCTCTTTTTCAAACGATTTTCGTTTGTCTTGTAAACAAGTAGCATCTGTGTTGGTATCAATGCACTTTTTCTTGTGTTCATTTATATCTTTAGTTTCATTCAAAGCTTTCTTTTTGTTTTTTACTTCTAATATTTTTAGAAGTGCACTCTTGACTTCAGCAGCAAGAATATTTTCTATGATAGTGTTTGTCCTTTGATCCTTTCTTTCTCTCTTTTCAAGTCTTACCTCTTCAAGCACCAGACCATTGTGTGTTGATTTCCTATTCGTTTCTATTATACTTTCATCAGAGTCTTTTCTGTCACGGGTTAATACGTTGGTGACGGATATCTTTTTCGTTATACGACTCTCGCTGGAAATTTCCAGACAATTGTTCTTTACATTTCCCTTATTCTGTTTTACTGGTAAACATGAGACCAGAGCCATATCTGATTCGTCCTCAAATACGTTTTCAATGACTTTGTTCAATTTTTGACTTGTATTTCTTTTGCTTATTTGTCCTGCCACAAACTCGGTAGAAAAAGAACATTCAGTTTTTAGCTCCTTTGCTTCACACATTTCACTTCGATGAGTCTCTTGTTTGTTATCCCTTACATTATTTTCTCTTGAGGTCTCTCCATCAACCTCTGGTGCTCTGCATTTTTCGACTGATTTTTCCGATATAACCCCAAGATCTTCACCGTTATTAAGGTCAGCTTCTCCAATATTGCTTTGTTCTTCACAAGTTGCATTGGTTTTGATTATATTGTCCTTTCGAAGTGTATCGGTGATGCCGTCGTCCTTCAACTTACCTCTTGACAAAGTTTCTTGCGATATTTTTTCAAGTATTTTTTCCTCTTTGCAGGTTTTGATTTCTGAGTTAACACAAGGCTCAATAGTTACATCTGTCTCCCTGTGAGTTAAAGTCAAGCTGTCTGATTCAC
This sequence comes from Morbakka virulenta, assembly GCA_003991215.1. NCBI lineage: Eukaryota > Metazoa > Cnidaria > Cubozoa > Carybdeida > Carukiidae > Morbakka > Morbakka virulenta. The sequence goes on along the minus strand of RDPX01000021.1, from coordinate 1,117,180 downwards.
TCTGGCTTATGTTCTTTTTCAGAACGTGGTTAATTGCATTCACACGGAAATTATTTGGATATACACCTGATGGCAGAGACTTTAAATCTTCAGTGGACTCTATTTTATCTTCTTCTTTGTTGCTGGGAATGTCTTGCAGCCAATTCATTACTTTTGTCTTAATGTGGTTCTTTCTTTCTCTATTATTTAATCTCAAAAAGTAATTGGGTTCTACCAGTTTTGAATCGACATCAGTATTTTGCTCCTTAAGATCTTTTGAAACAGCATTAGTATCATTTGTACTTTTTTGCTCATGATGAATTATACTACAAATATTTCTTGGTGTGGCGGCCCTGTCATTTTTTAGTGCATGCTCTTCACCTCCCGTTTGTTCTGTTTGGCTATTCAACTCTTCTCCTTCTTGGCAATTGTTACCTATTTTATGAATGCCAATATTTCCTGTCCTCTCCCGGAAAAGGTCATTTTCCATTTTAAGCTCTCTGTTAGTATTCTCGAATTTTACCATTGCCTGTTGGGAAGCTGTTAACAATCCTTTTAACTCTGTAATTCTGTTCTCTTGGAGTATTAATTCTTGTTGGTATTTGAATACTGTTGAATCCAATTGCTCCCTTAATTGATCATTTTCTTCATTCAGTTCCTTTTCAACTTCAGAAAATGAAGCTGCTTTCTCAAGCTTTAACCTTTGGTCTTTTTGTAGAGGAATATCTTGTTTTTGTGGCTCATTTCTGCAACCAATACTACTGAAAATGCCACTGTCATATTTACTCAGATTTTGACCTTCATTCAATAAGAAGTACTCGTTTTTGTCCCTTGAACAGTACTTTGTGAATTCTTTAAGATTTTTTGACAACTCTTGAACTTGTTTTCTGTAGTTACGTAATTGAAAATGCAAATCCTCGTCCTTCACGCACACTGCGAATTCATCTTGCCAAACGTTTTTCTCCACAGCTTCTATTTTCCATTCTTGTGATTTCACTTTCCTCAACTGTCCTCTTCTTTTGCATTCAGAATAGTATGACTTGTTTTTATCGCTATTCGTTTTCTTTTCATACAACTGGCTGTCATTAAGTTTCATTTGAGCTTTATACATACGTCGCAGTTCAAGTATACGTCCTTGTTTGATGTAATTTTCCCTTTTCAGCATCTCACATTCTCTACAAACCCTTCTCCTTTTTATTTCATCAAGTTTGTCCGATTCTGTAAGATATCTTCTTGTTTCAAAATCTCTATCTTTCCGTTTTCCAGTTTTCTGGGTATATTCATACATATTTGTTGGAATATTGTAACAGCTAGCACATTTGTCTGATGCCAAATCTTTTAAACTGTTCGCTTCAGACCTGCTTTCTGCAGAGGTACTTTTCTTCGTAGATTTCTTCATTTCTACTCAGAGGATACCATAACTTATATCATTTTCTGGTTCAATTTCCTAAGAGAATGTTTTAGTTTTAAATTAAACTCAAACCTTCATAGGAAAACTTAAAAATTTGAACTTTTAATTCAAATTGCACATTGCACCAAAATATTCAGCAAAAATGTAAGTAGACAAGAAGAAACTGCTTTAGATAAAAGGAGAAACACTATTTATTTGACGTCATAAATCGAACTCTTTTTCTTCGACGCAAAATTGGAAAAAGATATTGAAAAAGAAGCAAGGGCCATGTCCATATTGCTTCATGACGTCATATTTCTATCTTAATCTTATTGAGTTGATGTTAGCAGGACGTATGACTTACATATCAGATACAGAGTTGCACAGTGATCAAACCTTGTGACTTCAGACCTCCTATTTCATTAGGGTCACGTGGCAAGCTGATAAAATTATCTTCTTCATAATTAAAAATGCCCATTGATAACAGCAATTCAAAATAGTTGAATTTATTTAGTTGTTATTTATTTACCGTAATTATTCGAGTAAGCGCACGGTGCCCTTAAATAATTCTGGGGATTCTAAAGGGTGAGCTTATTCAGGGTGTGCGCGTATTTAAGGAAGTGCGTTTATTGGAAAAGTCACTATTATAAAGCACTAAATATCAAAAATATTTTTATCAGTACAAACAGAACGTAGTAAACTTACAAAGCACTAAATGTCTAAATGTTTAAAATGTCAACGTCGACATTCATGAAGTTCAAAAATGAAATTGACAAATACAAAGATATCTGTAAACATATGAACATTGTGATTTATGTACATGGTGTTAAAAATATAATAGAATATACTCACTAAAATATATGTTTTTAGTGCTTTTATTCTTGACCTTCAATTTTTTACTTTAAAAAAAGGGTGCGGTTATTGAAAAAGAAGTCTGCCTAAGAGGGTGCGCTTAATTGAGGGAGTGTCCTTATTGAGGTTTTTGTGTTCTAAAAGGTGCGTTTATCCGAGGGGTGCCCTTATTCGAGTAGATTACTGTAGCTCAAATATGTATTCAGGATAACCACTTTAACTAAATATGAAAGTTTTTATCAATAGAGATCCGGTTAATTTAAGTACAAATAAAATGTTTTTAAGTCAAAGGATAGAAAGGAATGGGACGCCAAAACACATACCTCGTTAATGCAAAGTAAAAAAAAAGAATTAAAAGATGTGGTATTTTGTTTAAATAAATTAATTATATCGTCTAATGAAGAACACTTGATTTTGCAAGTCTCATATTCACTGTTATCTGTTTACCATCAGAAGTTTATTATTACTGTCAAAAAACTTTTATCTTAAATTTAAAAAACCACCTATTGGCCGTCCATCCTTGCAAGAAGCGAATGGTTTAAAAGAATCCTATTCAATGCTGTCCTTAAAATTAGAAGAAAAAATATTTGTAAAGAGAACAGGGAAGCAGTTTAAAAGGAGAAGATTAAGAAACAAATAGGAACTGACTAGATATTGGTGTCTGTAGTAACAATCTAAAAAAATATGGCGATTACATTTTGATGAGACGGCAAATGTGTAGGACACCCCAGGATCTCTAGACAGCAATCAAAATAGTTATTAAAGAACCGATTTTTCAAAGTTTCAACAGCGAGGGCATTCATTGTGACAGGGATTGAGTTGTGTTGTGGAGTGACTCCAATTATTCCATGCGTTTGTCGTGCTTCCATTTTTGGTGTTAAAAGCCATATTTATGGATGAATCTAAAATGTACTATTAACTAGATTTCTGTGCTGTGAAGAATAGATTGTTTTGCTAATTTTTGTTGATGAAGGATTTGTTTTCTTGTCTATAATCCATCAGGTTATTTTGTCAGTCAAATGTGATCTTGTGTCTCACTGGTGTTGGGTTATTTCACGACTGTTAGTGTCACCTTTTTGAACAGCTCACTTGAGATCTTTTTTACATTTGACCCAAGGAATGCATTGATTTAGCAACGTAAGGAGAGAGATATGCTTACAGTAAACAAACTAAATTGTTTCTCTCGTTAAATCAGACACAGTACCTTAGTTTGGACAATACCTTGCTTAAGGTTGATGTTTTGAAGAAGAAAAACTAGTTATTGTGTTGTCGGATAATTAGTCTAAGATGTTTTCTGGTGTACTTGACATTGGTTCAATGCATCTCTGAACATGGAATTGACAAAATTCTTACGAGTCATGATTAGATAAAATTCCTTTTTATGGCTTTCGCTGAGCCTATAAAACCACGAACTTTCAGGATTCCACCTCGCATAAGTCATTGCTGATTGATAAAAATTTCGCGATCCCTTAGTTTAGATGCTATATAGGAAAAATTTCATGTCCAATTTCTATACGTAGGCAGTGTCCATCCAAGAAACCTTTTAGGGTGAACGTTAATAGATTTTTTGCTCTTCTAATGGAAGATAGGAAGAAAGCTTCAATTTTTTTATGAGTTCTTGCTTTTATGAGTGTGTCAGATTTCTTTTTGTTAGCCTTGTGAACAAGTCTTTCAGTTCGAAGCTTCTTCACAAGACTCCATGATGTCTTTGTGTTATATTTTCATATGACACTAAAGGAATTACTAATTCCAAAATAGTACTTTTCGATAGAGATACAAAGAATTTCAATACTTCCAAGGTAGCTTTGGTGAATTAATTTTTTAGGTAGAATTGGACAAAACCATGTGAAGCTTTTATAAATATGCGCATAGCTTTTCTCTCTCTCTCTCTCTCTCTCTCTCTATATATATATATATATATATATATATAGAGAGAGAGAGAGAGCGAGATTCATTATATATATATATATATATATATATATATAATGAAAGCAAACTTTCTGACTTAGAACAATAATTCTTTTCATGAGTTATTTAATTTAGCCTTGATATACTATCAAACTTAAATTATCCTTCTTGAGTTGCATTATTTATTACAAATGTATATCCTAGTTTCTATTCTGAAATGTCTTCATTATAAGGAAAGGAGAAAACTGAAACGTCATGGGTATATCATAAAGATAGAACATTTTGGGTCACCCCGCTACAAATATATGTATACACAATCAGACTGACGATCAAGATAAATATACCATCAGGAACAAGTCTAGTTTCATTTCTTAATCAATACTCATCTACATGCATTCTTACGTCAAACAAGGGCTCTAAATTCTATCAATAAAATCACGGTAACAATTTTTACAGTTGACAATAAATAGAGGTAGCAAAATTAAAACTGAAAATTACTTGGTCATCGGTCAGACAAAAAACTATCTGAAATAATTGCCCAGAATAACAAATAAGACTTCCTTGTACCCAGACTGTCTCCAAAGGTCACTGCCTGAATAAAAATAAATTGCAGTCTTTTCATCATCATCTTGCGGCCTCAGCCGAGATACATTGTAAAAGGCTGAAACACTAGAGAGACTAAAAAGCTCTTAGTTAATTAAGTTAACATAACATAACGCATCCAGAACAAAAAGACAAAATATTGATGGTAAGAGACTATCATTGTTGTGTAACCTGGCCTTCTATTAGCGGGAGTGTAGTCTCTACTGTACGCATGTCAATAAATACCCTTGGAAAACAAAATGTATTAATAAACAACTAGTTTGATAAGGTGGGGTTTTAACGCTTACGGCAAATACAAAAAGTTAAAAAACAATGGCTGAATTGTAAAAATAATCCGTCAGCAGTGCTGCAAGGAGCGAAAAAAATTCTGCAGGGGAAGTAATTGTCTTTTATGACGGGGGTAATCATGCATTCATCTTTGCGTCTGAGAAAATGGTCTCAAATGATGGTCCCACTCAAATAGTCAACGAATCCACCACAGGAGAAATCTTGCTGCATTTGATTTAGGCAGGTTCGCGATAAAGTCCTGAATTTTTTCCTGACAGACTGCTTTAGTTAACGTTTGTTCTAAATATAACTGCAGCTAAAGATTCTATATACCCTAAATAAATCATCGAGGTTATTGCAAATACTAGTTCAAGCCCGTCCTAAGAAACCTTGGGCCTTAGGCAAGCTCAAATTTGTTTGTTTATATTGCTGGGTTTCTTTTGGTTTTTCCAATGGCGGGAAACACTAATACGATATTCATTTATTTACTATTAAGCTTGTAACATCAAAGAGCTGACTGGAATGACGATGGCACAGATGCTGAATAGTACAGGAGATCGGGAAAAGTGAAGGAGAATTGTTGGACGTGCCACAGTGGATCATGATAATGATCCTTCCGTTTGATAATGATGATAAGGGAGCTTTATAATATATAAGCATATTATTTAGAAACCTGCTGCAAGCATCATTCACTTTATGTCTTAAATGTAACTCAACTGACCTCTTGCTTCCCTATCAAAGAGCTTGCAAAAGTTAGTTCAAAGATAATATATGACATGAAATCCTAAATTCTGAATGGCCAAGCTAATGTTATATCACTGCTTCAAATGCGAATACGTTAATACTGTTTAAAAGCGTGATGTAAAATGTAAGAATTAGGTGGTACATAATGATCAGTATACAGTTTTCTATTCAGTATCATACAACTCAAAAAACTACTTATACTTATACTTACTATACTTGGAAATACTTGGTTATACTTTAATGCTGGTATATTCGGAGAGGCATATTTTTCCATTTAGAGTGAAATCGAGGCCAAAGGGGAAAATCGGCAAGAACAGACAGCAACATATTTATTCTGGGACGTCTTTTTCACCTCTGATTAAACGAGTTGTTGGGTTTTTTTAAAAAATAGTCTTAAAGGTTTTATCTCGTTAATCAACTTTTTATAGTCACATACCAACACATACCCAGTTGAAAAACACAAATATGACTACTTTAAGATCCACCTCATGCAAATCCCTAAAAACTTTCCCCTTAAGCTACATTCATTTTCTTTAGCGAAAATTTTGAAACATCTTTGTGAGACTTTGTCAACGCCTCCCAAAAATCTGGGAGAACAATCCCCGGAAAAAAACCCAATTTATATTTAGAGTCTAGTGGCAGAAAAGAAGGACCGGGACAATGATGGCGTTAAATACCACTGACATGTATAACCCTCAAAATAGGTGAATTGTATCAAAGATATAAGGCTTCGTAACGAAATGCCAAAGGATCATATTACAGTGCCTTGTAAAACAATCATCGTCATCGTCATTACCACCACCGTCAACATCACCATATTATTCACCATAATCATCATCTTCATTATCATTATCACAACTACCATCGTGCGCTATTCTTTTAAGGACATCCGCTAACAATTTGCTCCGCTCTTTTCTGCCATTGATTCATAAAAGACCTTATCTAGATGTTGGATAATTGTTCAGCTTTTGATGTAATTAAGCAAGTTTTGTTTTGGCCTACGTCTCTCCGGTAAAACTATAGATGATTAAATAATCCAGTAAGAATAACTTTAAGGACTCAAACCAGTTCATCAAAAACTCTAAGCGTAAAATACCAGAATAGAAAAGATATATGAAGAAAAATAAATAGGATAATAAATAAATAAGTGGAAACTGGAATTTTGTTTCTCTCAGTTCCATGTCAATCAAGGCTTGTCCTGATTTATACAAGTGACCATTATTCAGTGAGTAGTAAAACCTTTAATGATCACAAAAAATAGTAGAGCTTCTTATTACTGACAATTAAATTACTAGAAGACAAGGTGTGGCTTGGATTTGGTTTTCGTATGACAATGGTGCTTGCAAGATCGTCGAGGGCGAAATCAATGCTCGGAATTGACATTTTTCTATCAAAAATATTGCTTTATCTCTCAATATTTTCTATTTTGAAGATTTATATACACCAGAAACAAGGGGCAATCCGTAAGTCATTCTTACAGAAAGAAATAATTTTGAAAATATTTCACAAAATTCTGTTGCTGTAGTTTTCTCCACAGTTGTTAAAATCAAGTTTTTTGAAGTACTTTTTTTAAAGCGGGCAAAAACATAGATTTTAAGACACCTGGGGGAAAAAAGAAGAGTTTTTTTTACGTATGACCTATTGGAACAATATTTAACCCCTCCTACCCCCAAAAATGAAGACCAGCAAATTTTCCTACCTGTTTTAACAACTGCATAGAACGGAGGTATAAATAAATGAAAATAAAACGTAAGGACAAAATATTGAATCTATTTTACTTTTTGGCAAACTGGAAGCAGAATGGTTTTGTTTTCAAAAAAGAATTGTTCTTCATATCAGTATAACACCAAATAGAAAACCGTTAACTCGTCTAACTTTCCTAAGGGTTTGGATTTTTTCGCCAGTACCACTTGAAACGTCAAATCCTTTCTAATCATATCTACATTATTCCTTATTCAGTTTTTTCCTTATCTCTTACCCTAGTACAGCGATTAAAAATTACTAATACCAAAGTATGTCTGGCCTTGTCAAGTTTGTAGGTGAAACAAGGTGAGACCTAGTAGTAAAACATAAATTGAGAGTAAATACTCTTGTCTGTTACAAATCTATGATTTTTTAGCGTAATAACAAATTGCAATTAAAATAAATATGTGAAAATAACATACAACAGGTATCTTAAATTTCAGCTTTTAAACTAATTTACTGTGTTAGAGACCTCAAAAACTGGTCTCCTCCCTATTAGCCAATTGAAGATACAATAATTGACTTGTTTTCTGTGATTATCGCTACAAGTTCCATACTACACAAAATGTCTTCAGTTGACGGACCCAAAAAGACCCCAAAAGACGAAAATGCACAGCAATAACAGATATTATTTAGGAATCTAACTGAGGAGCGAAAAACAAATTTCCATGACCCATACAGGGCCTAGAAGAGTCATTTTTCTGTTGGTAGCAGCCATACCTTGCAACCATAGCCACGTGTACCGGAGATATTTAGGTAAAAAGCGATCTGCCAAAGCGAGCATGGTAATTTGCTTTTTAGAGAAAAATTCAGTTCAGGTCATAACTTTTCTTTCATAACTTAAATCACACTTAGGACAGCCTAGTTGACAAATTACATCAATTTATTTTACTTCTTTTTAAACGGAATCTTTGCAGTACAGCTGTCTGCTAAAAACAAGACAGGTAACTACTTTAAGAACAGCCCATAGCACGTATACCTGTTTTTATAACTGGATCCTAAAAATAATCTACAATTGCTGTTGCAAATTAGTCCTGGTTGTCAAAATTTCTGAAAAAAGTCTCACAGTTGAGGTCATCGAGTTAGACGCAAATAATCCATTGCAAATCCGGTAACAATATGATTCCTTTCCATCAATTTACGTCAATAACAAAACACATCAAGAATTGGCAGTTTCTCTACAGTATCTTTACTCTATCGTGCTTAGTCCTTAGCTACCTTTAATAGTTATTATTTAAAAATTGGTCTTTACTTGAAAATGTTTGTCTTTCGTTACTGCCAGCTGTAAGCTTTTTTCATAAATCCAATACGGATTTATTCTATGCCTTGAAATATATAGCATATTACAGAATAAAAGTTAAGAAGTGTATGCTTTAATACGTGTGTTTTACTAAGCTTCTGACGTTCAATTGTTGCCATTCCTTCTATTTGTTTATGACATACAAGCTTCGCACATCAGCTTGATCTCATTATCTTCCTGTATAAATGTGCTCTCTGCAAGGGGCTGGCTACATTTTACGCACTTGAAACATTCTTTATGCCAGTGATCTTCGTCCAATGTGTAATATTCGCCTTGAAGCACATACTTTTTACATGCTGAGCATTTTTTTGCGAATAGACTGGTGTAACAGTCGGTACAATAACAGTTACCTTCTTTAACGGAAAAAGCTTGAGATGCAATAGACTGCTGACACTTTGTACAACAGAAACAATCACCATGAAATGCTTGATTGTTGTAACTGACTCCGCCATTTGTCAATGGTTTTTTGCAAACAGCACATTTCTTGACGTAGTTATCCTCATAGCAATTACAACAAACAGCCAGATCTCCTTGTTGTATGAAACGGAGAGAACTAATGGGTAACTGACAAATATCACATAGAAAACAGCTTTCGTGCCAGTAAACTCCTTTCAATTCTAGTCTAGAAAAAATAAAGAAAAGAAAAGCAATACTAAGCATAAGTAAACTTGGAATTAAACCGATTTATGTTGTAGTATGAAAGACTCAATCTTCCAATTCAACTCTTGATTTAAAGACTTTCAATATTGATTTTATATAAAACATAAAACGCATTTCAAATATGTTTGGTTGATTTGTCAGTTCAGCGTTCATAACACTTCTTATTTACCATTTCTTGAAGATGAAAGTTTAGTAGGTGACGTTTCGAAGGGTCATTCTCTCATCATCAGTAGATAGGGAATTATTTTATATTCACTATATATGTGTCAAGAGAGGATTAAAATGACAAAGAACTTAGTCTAAAACCAAACGTATCTTAAAGAGGATCAAATACTTGAAAAAATAGAGTAAAATGTTTTAGTTGGCAGGGTATACTGGTTTTAAAAATAGTTTTAGTGAAGACGTTATGAAACTTCGGCGTGAAAAAATACATTGACCTAAGTAATTGAAATAGTTTATTTTTTATCTATTCATATATTTATCTGTTTATCTATTTATTTATTTATCTATTTATTTACTTATCTATCTATTTATCTATTTATCCATTTATCTATTTATCTATTTATCTATTCATCTATTTATCTATTTATCTATTTATCTATTTATCTATTCATCTATTTATCTATTTATCTATTTATCTATTTATCTATTTATCTATTTATCTATTTATCTATTTATCTATTTATCTATTTATCTATTTATCTATTTATCTATTTATCTATTTATCTATTTATCTATTTATCTATTTATCTATTTATTTATTTATCTATTTATCTATTTATCTATTTATCTATTAATCTATTTATCTATTTATTTATTTATCTATTTATCTATTTATCTATTTATNTTGAAATAGTTTATTTTTTATCTATTCATATATTTATCTGTTTATCTATTTATTTATTTATCTATTTATTTACTTATCTATCTATTTATCTATTTATCTATTTATCCATTTATCTATTCATCTATTCATCTATTTATCTATTTATCTATTTATCAATTTATCTATTTATCTATTTATCTATTTATCTATTTATCTATTTATCTATTTATCTATTTATCTATTTATCTATTTATCTATTTATCTATTTATCTATTTATCTATTCATCTATTTATCTATTTATCTATTTATCTATTTATCTATTTATCTACCTTTTCAGTATGTTAATATTTACTCAGGTACATTACATTTAGTAAAAGAACTGTTTTTCATATAAAACCTATATTTTAATAGGGTGACTTTCTAGTTTACACTATAAATCATAACAACAACAAATATGATACCATTCTCTCCTTGTTTGCGCTAACAACTACGATATCAGATGCCATAGCTAGCAGTGTATCGTCATTACCTCCTCTGTTTCTTCTTAACAATACTTTTATGTTCTTGTGGCCTGAGATTTTTTAAAACATAAGTTATGAGACCGGAGTGCCAGGAAGTCATTATCCTGTTTAGCTTTTACTGCACGATTATTTCAGATTGTAGTTACTGGTTTTTGGATAATAACTATTAAACACGATTGGCTGGTTGCTGGTTTCAAGAATCTGCGTTACAATATATGGTGCCCGGCGTGGGAGAGACGTGTATAAACTAGCATTACGAATAATGTAATGTAAAGGAAAAGGAAGATAAATAACATACCGCGAGAGAACACTTGTACTAAAGCACAACTGGCATAGTTATTTGTCAAAAACACCATTATACCTTTGGTTACTATTTTTGGGCAAAACCTGTCCTTAATTTTCATATTTTGGACGATATTTCACAAAGGGATGCTTATCTGTCATTTTCTCTGTTATTCTGTTATCCATTGCGTTATTTAATTTATATAAAGTAATGATGAAGACATCATTTTGTAGTTTAAGTGTTTCAAGTGAAGGCAGATACTTTAATTTCCAAAGGAAAGGGGTTTTTTTTACCATGAAGCATAGTGATATTCATAATGATTAGGATAAAGTTTGGCGTCATTTTAAAAGGAAAATATAAAACAGATATAATTTTATGTATTTCATAAAAATATAATTTTGCTTGTGATTAGCGCAGTGGTCAGTGACTAAGATGTACCTGCTGTAGACATGTTTAAGTAGGGTACATAGTAAAAAGGCTAAGGTATTAAATATGAATATGAAATATGAATAGGAAATATAAATATGAAATACGAATATGAAATATGAATATGAAATACGAACATGAAATATGAATATGAAATACGAATATGAAATATGAATATGAAATAAGAAAATGAAATATGAATATAAATCTCTCCAATCGGTTACGTTTTTAGCCTTTAGACTGCTTTAAAATATCATGTTCCATATTAACAAAGAAAATCGCCTCTAAGTTAAAATATCGAAATAAAAACAAGATACATTCTTATATACTTCTTAAAAATATATTTTTGTTTGTGATTAACGAAGTGTTAAGAAGTTTTGGATAAAGTCATGACTTAGCAGGATACATAATAAAAGGGGAAACGTACTAAATATGAAAATCAATCCCTCTAATAGGTTAGGTTTTTACCGATTAAAATGCTTTAAAATGTCACGTCTCATATCGCAAAGAAGACCGCCTCCAAGTTGTAAATATTATCTTATACGTCAGAGAGATAAAGCGAAGCTAGGGACACTACGGTGTCCTTCTTAGTGACAGACGTATAAACAGAAAAAGAAGTTTTCTATCAAGATTAGTATTAATCGCACAAGAAAACAATCAAAGTTACTCAACTTCATTTGCTGTAGGTTTTAGAATAAGGGTGGTGAAATAAAAATGTTTACTTTCATTAAAATCCAAAAACCACTAGGTTGTATTTGCTAAAGACATTTAAGGTGATTATTTTTCAAAGTTAAAACCTACAAACTATACGTGGTGTATTAAAAAGAAGAAAATATAGTAATTATGCAATATCTTTACAAGGCGAACATAAACTCCAACAACACCCACAAACAAAAATTTTAAAAAACTATATGGAGTCTTATAAAGTATGGGAACTTTTGAAACGAGTAAAGTTTAGAGAATACAAAATGGAATAAATATAAGACTAGATGAAGGCTTCGATTAAGAAGGGTGTAGCGGAACAGCAGACCAGGTGATAATGTGTGATCGCTAAATGGCATGTTACGTAAAAGTCAATCAACGTTACGTAGTGCTATAATGTACTCAAAAGAAGTGTGATGCCTTTTTACATCGTTACTAAAGAAGGTGGTCAGCAGTATTCTGTCGAATAACAAAGCATTTGAAGTGGTTGTGCCGCCAGAATTCAATGATAGCTACAAAGGTGTACAAAGACTAAAGCTCCTCAAAGAAGACAGCCCTCACATTGGAGAGGGCGGTCTTCATACAACTACAGCATGCAGCATACAACTACTGTTCGTTCGACAATTTTCAAAATCATGAACACCACAATCAATGTGAGTCTTTGACTCCTGGTGTGGCACCCGAATATTTTCTTCGGGTGTAGATATACATTTCTGGGTATCTCCGGCCTGGGCACAACAACTTCCAAAATTTCTCTCGATCAGTGTGTACGTCATAGATCCAGTACTTTTAGAGGAAGAAGAAGTTGATCACTGGTTGGTTGGATACCACACGTTGAAATGGGTACCTTATGGAGATCTTCGGGTGCCACTTTGGAAAGGTGAGTTGTCTGGCTTTAAGCCCTGAGAATGTGGTAGCGTTCGCAAGATCCATTTTGAATCTTGACGTGGGCTTCTAAAGCCACCCATTTCTACTACTACTACTACTACTACTACTACTACTACTACTACTACTACTACTACTACTACGACCAAAAAAACCATTCTTAAAAGGAACATTTCATTTTCCTTTGCCTACCCACAGCATCCAGTATTAAGTACACAGTTCATTTTAACCACGTCATTTTAGGCAGATCCTCAGCCATGTCTAATTTAAATAACAATATGGGAGCATATGGTAGATGACGAAATCGATTCTGTATTAACTTTAGGTGGAGGCATGTAACGGGGTGGGTTGAAAAAACTGATGTTGTTCATAACAAGTTGCGATCGGATGAAAGGAATCAGTATTATGAACAATTAGTGAGTTGGTGGAAGAAACTAGTACTGTTTTAAACAATCACATAAGATACCGCCCTAATTAATTGCTGGACAGGTAGAAGGGTTCTGTGTCAGATATTTGGGATGACTACCCATTTTGTATATTGTCCAAGTTCTTTTACTCGAGAAAACAAAAAAAAGTGTAAGTGAAAGATGAAAGCCTCAATTAAAAAATCCTTAGTAAATACTTAATGTTATATAAAAAGATATATTTGTAATTTAAAATTTAAGGAAATAATATTGCCAGATGGGACCATTATCAATATATATGGACATGGGAAAAGTCTGTAGCTTTACAATTGTCAATATCTGCTTTACCAGTCTTTGGCCACCTTTGTTGTCATCGGTTTATGAAAAAAGTTCCTTTATCATAGGATAGTTAACATTAATAAAATAATAGGACATATAATAGTCGTGGTTGGACTTAGGTGTCTGAGGCAAAATTTCCAAAACTAAAACTGCAAAGAAAAGGTTTCCAAAGACCAAGATTACAATAGATACACTCAGAAAGTAGAACCAGGAAGATAGTGTAAAGCCTTTTAAATATATATACAAGGGCAAGAAAAACAATTAGTCTTGTTGTAACTTCAAGTTTCTTGCATGGTATTCATCAGGCAACTAATAATACTTACTTAACACAGACCCTTCGGTTTTTTTATACAATGATATTACACCAGGTGTGAGCGAATATCAAAATGGGTGAAAGTATACAAAGATAACAAAAGGAAAAATTTGGTCTCTATATTAAACTCATTTTAATACCTTAAGTGTATATTTATTTCTATGTCGATTATATGTGTATATTACCAAATAAATATGAAATGTCATCAACAACAGTGCTCTACCACATTAAAACGTAGGAGCTATCATATAATCAGATGTACGAGTAAGAAAAACTCTAACTTTACAGTAAACTTTACTGTAAAGTTAGAGTTTTTCTTACTTGTACATCTGATTATATGTGTATTTCTATTTTTATACTGCAAATATTTACTATATCATTAATACCTTTAAAAAAGGAATCTCACTTTTTAAAAAATTGAATGAGAAAAAGTGTGTTTATACTCAACATTAATTGTTTTACCTTTTGACTCCTGGATCAAATCCTTCACCGCATTTTCGACATTTTCTAGTGTCTGTTAATTTATGACAGTCCACGCAAATAAAATTTTCGTCCTCCTTGCTCAAGAAGCTTTTATCACTTAATGGATCTTGACAAACTGAGCAAACCAGACAGTTATTATGCCAATGTTGTTCGTTGTACAGGACATCTTTGTCATTAATTGCAATGCGTTGCTGACATTTGTGGCAAACATTGGCAAACTTACTGTTATAACATTCTACACACACTGGGTGGTCATCCTCGATCAAATGTTGCTTTCCACTGAGAGTTGTGTCACACAACCAACAACAGAAGTGATCCATATGGTAGCTCTTCCCTCCTGCTTTAGCGAATTCTGCAGCAAATATTAACTACAAGATAGACAAAACTTAAATATTATTATTATTATTATTATCACTACTACTATTTCTGTTACTATTACTATCACTACCACTATCACTATTACTATTACTATTACCATTACTATCACTACCACTATCACTATTACTATTACCATTATTATTACCATTATTATTACCATTACCATTACTACTCCTATTCCCATTCCTAATAAAAATATTTAAATTCTTGGCTCGGTTAAGTCACCCAAAATTGACTCCTTTTAGATTGGATTCAAAGGCAAACAAGTTCTTTAAATAAGGTCGAGAAGATATTTTAGAAACTAAATCCTGCCATGCTTAAATTCCTCCTCCTGAAGGACAAAGCCTAAAGCCATTAAAACTCAATTTCAGTTTTAAGGAGTCTATTTGATAAAACTTTGATACATATCTTATTATTTTTCTTTCCGTTGCTGTCACCTCCACAAAAGAAACCCAAACATTTTTTGAGAGAAACACTGTTTCTTCTTTTATATATTTTCTTTCGTGTCGGTTCGTTGTTGTTTTTTTTTAACTCTACCTTTGTTGGTGATCGTAACAACTTTCTTGAGCAAACAAGAGCGAAACTACATCATAATCCCCCAATCAGCACTCTCTCCCCAAAATATGATCTTAAGGTACAACAGCAGCCAGGCATTTAAAACCGAGCAGCAAGGTATTTAAAAAGAAGACTGAGTACATTCACCTTTATTTTCTTGTTTTAAGGGAACGCCGCAGCTGCTGGCTTTACACACGGCAAAGCATGAATAACAACCGTAAAGCAGTATGTGTGAAATAAACAGGTCGCGTTCACAAAGAAAAAAAAGCTCGATGGATTATTGATACATTGATAAAGTGAATGAAGCAAAGCGTAAAAGCAAATATTGAAAGGGTATGGCAAATTTTGTTGTTATGTCTAGTCGCTGGTTAACAAATAAAGATATCAAGGAAATCGCTTGATACTTATTTCTTAAAAGCTTTTCTGTACCTTGGTTAGAGGGAAAAAAGGATTATTCAGTAAATAACTTGAATACACTGCAGCACTCCCTAATTACAACTTACAAATTTCTCTATATAGTTTCTGCTGGTTATATGACAGGCTTTTCACAAGAATAAGAACTCTTGTTAGTGTTATCTGATGCGAAGGCAGAATGGTTAATGGATGCTGAGGAAAGATGTTTCAATATCAGGTCGAAAACGTGAGTCAAAGAGAGGAACTTTTTCTCTAGTTCCAAGTATTAACAGATAGAACTTTTCCANCTTGGTTAGAGGGAAAAAAGGATTATTCAGTAAATAACTTGAATACACTGCAGCACTCCCTAATTACAACTTACAAATTTCTCTATATAGTTTCTGCTGGTTATATGACAGGCTTTTCACAAGAATAAGAACTCTTGTTAGTGTTATCTGATGCGAAGGCAGAATGGTTAATGGATGCTGAGGAAAGATGTTTCAATATCAGGTCGAAAACGTGAGTCAAAGAGAGGAACTTTTTCTCTAGTTCCAAGTATTAACAGATAGAACTTTTCCAAGGATGCTAGCTCTTTGGGAAGAAAAGAACGTCAGTAATGATATTATTATTATTAATATTCCATCTTTTCGCAAGGCTTAGATTTTGTACAATCTGTTGCACTCTCTGTCGATGATTACCTCCAATTACTTTTTTGTTTGCTCCTTCTTCTGCGCCTACATCTGTTCAACCACTAATGAGCTTTAAGTTACCTTCAGAAATCTGGTTACCGTGCGTAGGATGTTGGTCGTGTAAAAGCATACCATGGCAGCGTTGTTTGACTTGTTATCTTCCTTCCTGTTTAATTAGAGTTTTTAATACGCTTTTGACACCATTTGAAAATGACATAGTGCCATTAGGGCGTGGATTTATTAGCTGTGTCGATTTGAATTTCGTTAGAAATCTGCTTGCTTGTTTTATTCCATTTCTGGGTATTTCTGCTGGACAAATAAATTTTTTAAATGATATTTCTATTTGGGTGAGGTTTTTATCATTCTTCATCTTGGTGAGGCACAGATGGCACACATTGGTAAAATTATGAGGGTATGATTTTCTTTTGGTGTCAGTAAAACCTTACTGTCAATTGCAGTACTTCTTTGTAGCGCCCTCCTTCAGGGGCGGATCTGTTGCTTACGGGGGTATCCCTTTTATAAAGAGCCTAGTTTCGCGAAGAAACACGAAGAACTCGTACTTAATATTTTCGTGTTAAAACGAACACCCTTTTTTAGCCAGCCAGTCGGGGATTCCGGAAACCCCGGACCCCCCTCTAATCCGCCCCTGTCGTTCATTTAGGTATGTTGAATAGCATTCTCCTGATTTGCCCTGATACATTCAAATTGATACGTAAATAAAAATTGTTGGCGTTACAATATTTCATTATTTTAATACCTCTTTACAAAATCAGGGTTGGTGCCACAAAGCTTGCATGTTGAGCTTCCTGCAACAAATTTTTACCAGAGGTCAACCTTCTAAGAATTTATGCGGAAAACCTGACCCTCTTTTAACAAAGTTATACTTAAAAATGTGAATATCTTAGGCTCTTTATCTTCATTTCCCTAAATATACAATCCAAGATACCGAAATATACACAAGCATGCAATACCCTGAAACGCTATATCCCCAGCCATAGCTGACGAAAATGTAATACGAGCCACGAGCATGTTGCGTTATAAAATATCAAAGTGTTCGTCTCCATTACTCCCAGCAGGTAATTCCCAGTTGCATAATAAGCAAATTTGAAAAAGGCAGCAGCGACAATCGTACTGTTAAGATAACAATCAAACTGTTTGGTCTGCCAGCTGAAAACATTTGTAACAAAGACTTTTACTGTGTGGTTGATGATAAAAATTATTCAGATGTGGTAAAAAATCTGTAACAAAGGTTCTCGTTTAAGTCTGCCAGGCTAAAGGAGCACACATACCATGGTGTAGTGGTTCGCTAATCACTTATAAAAATCCTATACAGTAGTATATTAGCCATAGTACATTGTGGTTTGAAAAAGCCTCGTTATATCTTATTATAGACACGTATAATGCCTGTGTGGTTTTAGGTGTGCATTCGCAAATGAAGTGTGATGAAAAATATGAAATATTGTGGTAGGTTTCCTTAATTTCTCTGATATCATATGCCTCAGAGATACTGATCGTGCACTTCCATGGTCGTCATAGTTACAAAATAACAGAAAAATATATTTGCACTTCTCATGTGTCTCAGGAGTCAGTCGTCAAATAAAAGATACTGATTACTTTGAATGCTGTTTTGTGGGTTTAAATTTATAGTACAGAGTCAATTAATGTTCACAAAACTCTATTGAAAATGAACTAACATCACCAACCATATTATCACGTACTTTGCTTGGCAATGTACCTGTACAATGCTTAGTGAAGTACCAAATAGTGTCTCCAAATCATTCTTAGTCCAACAATATCTTAAGTAAAAAATTTCTTACCTCGTCGCAGGATGTGCACCTTGGTTTAATGAGTTCTGCGTGATGCCTTCCACAATATACTTGCCCTTCACGATGGTAATACATCAAATCAGACAGCAACTCTGAACATGTTGTACATTTGAAACAAGCCGGATGCCAAACAGCATCTTCACCAATGTTGATTGCAATAACGTAAACTTGACCATAAATGATGTCTTCATTACAGCCCTGACAAGTCTAGAAAAAAAAATGTCTTAAAATCATACAACAGTCGTGTTTGTTTTGCATCAACAGTATTCCACCTTGCCCGCCGATTAACTGTGGAAAAGCAGTGGTAACCTAGGTATTGTCTGCAGTTATTGATGCGTGCCAAAAAATTCATGCAGAAAATATTTTTTAGGTCTTTCACCTTAAACAAGGCTTTGAAGCCACTGTAGTGCGGATGATAACATATATCTCTTCTATGATTTTGTTTCTTTGTATTTTTAATGTTTTAATTTATTCATTTCTTTTCTATTCTTGTTCTCTCTAGGGAAATGTGCACAAAAGCAATAACGTGCCAACTAATAACGGAGTGCTTCCAGGGATGTGGCTATGGTTCGAACCGCAAACCTCTTGCATGTTAATCAATTGATTTTAGCACTCGGCCACTGCTGCGCTTAAAATTTGTCTCTATCCCGGTTATAGTCATTCTTTGATACCCATATAAATCCAAGTTTAGGGAGGAGGTAGTAAGTTAAAGGTTACTGGAAAGTATTGGAAGCCTTTCTCTTTAATGTCACAAACAGTCATTTTATTGTCCGTTACGATAATCATTTAGGAAAGGCCAGTTGTGCAATAACATCTTCTGCAAGGGTTCACAACAGGACAAAAAACACAAGCAAACCATCCTGTCAATTAGCACTACCCGTGTCTCCCTGACTAAGACTGTTTGGAAAAGTCAGCAAAGCACTTCCCATGATAATATCTATTAAAATAGACTAAGACTAAGAATAAGACTTTTAGTAAAAATATGGCAGAATCTAATCTTAAGCTTTACTTTTAATACCAGATCTTAACCCTTCCCACGTATAGCGTGTCTCTGCGTGCGTGCGTGTGTGTGCGCGCTCGTGTGGGAGTTTATGTGTGTGTGTGAAGAAAAAGAGAGGTTAATACTTTTAGATATTAAAAAACCCTTGGTCTGATTCCACGAAGGCTGTTTACTTTTAACTATTTTCTGGAAAAAATCCTTTTACTTGTTTTAAAGGAAAATAATGATTAATAAAAAGTACTACAATAAAAAATGTTCCCGAGAGAGATATTGCAGTGACAAATGCTAAACAGACAACAGTTTCTTTCATTTTAAGTGATTTTTAGTTTTTTACATATCCTGACGGGGTCTGTTATTTAAAGGAAGAGGCTTAATAGCAAACACAAAAGTGCAGCCTTAACATATATGTAAAATAATTGAAGTGAGAGGAAAAAGAAAAAATTTATATACAATATATCTTAAAATTTCCTTGTCTTACTAATTCTTTCACTTCTGCTTCTCCTTGTACAATAAAGCTTTTTTTAAGTCAGTGCTATCTTGTAAAAAATGAAGGTATTTGGCAAAGCATACCTGATTTATCAGTAATCTAATCTCAGTTGATTAACCTTTTGATTTTTTTTAAAACTAATATTACTTGAAGGCCTGGTTTAGCTACGGTATCCATGACACCAGCACTGATATTGCACTATCAATATCCAATGTATTTAATGCTCTTTGCGGAAACATTTTTGTCGTCACCAGTGTAAAGTTTAACGAGTCAAAATGCGAGTCTTCTGCTTTACTAGCCTTAATACCAATTAGGAATGTAATTCGATTTACTTTAGAGCAACCAAGGAAAACTGTGAAATTTTGCTTTGTATAAACAAGGGTTAAATACATTAACAGTAAAATATGTATTTTAGAAGTTTATGTTGTATTATTCATTAGTTTGTTTTTAAGCGGGGTTTATACTCTTAAATACGTGAATATTTAGTTCGTTCTGGTAGTCCAATACTGAAAACTTGGATGTGCTCTCCACCTTGTGAAGAATAGTTTATTATTACATCCTAAATTTATTATTTTACTGATAAAATTTTTTAAATAAGTACAGATAGGTTTTGGTAACAGCACTGGCGAGGTAAAAAGGTGTAAAACCTTTGAATATTGCATGGTAACTAAGAAACTCTAACCCCAAGTACCTTGGCACGGAACGCTTGCTCAACATGTCCTGTTCCCATTTCGTTTTCTCTAGAAGTACGGAATTCATTGTGAAATATTTTAGAATCTTCAGTAAGATGCCGACAGTTTTCAGCTGCTGAATCTTGAAGTGGAAATTGAAGCATAAGCTGACGATTTCTGTACTTCATTCCATCACAATTATCAAAACATGGAACTTTATCTCGGGGCAAGCTTGTCATATAAACTTCAACCTAGAACAAGGGATATTAAAATAAATTTTTAGTAAAATTGCTTTTAAAATAGAACTAAATACCAGCTTACAACTAATTTACCTTGCTTACTAAGATTATTAAATCATCTGATTCTGCTTTTAAATAATAAACTATTTCATATACAGTAATTAAAAATAATTTACCATTATTATGACAGGCAGTAATCCATTCTTAGCTATGTAATTCACTTGTTAGAATTACTAAACTAACGATATTGTCATTTCTTGCTACTGAGTTGTAATGACATTAAAAATCAACTTCAAGCTACAAAAATTCATCATTTTTCACAATTTCTTATATTAAATACTAAACAGAGAAAGATGACCATAACCTATATAACTGGACAAACTCAAGACAGATTTGGCAATAAGACACCAGAATAACTAAGATGAACAGAACTCTGGCCTCTGGAGAAGTAAAATTGGCTATGGCAAGCTTTGATAATAAAAAAGACGAGAAAGAAGAAGACATAATGCTAATTATACACCGTAAATACCACGTAGCATAACTGTAAACTGCTAATCACACGTAAAAATCACAAGTAAATCTAGATGCCAAAGGAAATTGCTTTTCGAGTTCATACAGGGCCTAAAGGAACTTGGATACCGATGGAAAACGAGGATGTTCTATCAATTCAAAGTAAAATATTGTAATAATCAAAACAATAATTATCTACATAATATATGAAACACACTAAAAAACTGCTTAGATCATTAGACTTAAAAACGTTTAATTTATATGATGGAAGAAAACACTCAGAAGTCCAAGAATTCCGCAATCCAATCTCGCTGTCCGAGGTAAAAAGCTAAATTCAGAAAAAGATTAAATACAACGACAAACAACAACTGAATGAGGTCGAAGAAATCAAGAAAAATGGGTTAGGGAAATCATACGTGACACTGATTGCTAAATAAGCATGATCTGATCTGATCTATAGCTTCCTGAGGGGCAAATTCTTACCATTTACAAATCCCAAATACAAAGAATTCGTTATAAACATGTAATCGTAGTTACCATCAGTTCCAGCATAAATTTCATAGAAGCAAAGGAAGCATAGTACAATGATATTTTTCATTCCAGTTTCTACCATTTACAGCAATTTTTTCACGAATACTTGTATTTCTTGTTTTGTTAGAAAACATTCTTGTTTTTTCATAATATAAAGGTTACTACTCTATCATTCTATTCACATTTGGAATCATTACACCTGTTTTCTTGTTTTCTCGTACACTTTTTTTATTGTGACTATGGGTGAAATGTGACCAATACTTGTGAGGTAGTTTTTATTGAGACATTAATGGAGGGCATATTGTAGAGCTAAGGCTTTTGTTTCTTTGTTTTGTTTAACGCGTTTGTTGTTATAAACCATGAAGTTGTTTTCTATGCCTGGTGACGTCATAGATTAATACCACTTCTGCCTATTCTCTAGTGTTTTGAAATTCTCCTAGAAGTATCTTTGTTCACTTCACAACCCTGTATCCCCATCGCAAGTGCTGCCTTACTTTTTATTGCAACCCACTATTGTATAACATTATGGTATCGCTTGTTCATTTCACGCATTGCTGCCTAAGATGTGGTCGTTCACCTGTTACAAAAAAGGCTTTCTACTATCTGTTTGCAAAGCTCAAAAGATATTATTTGAAAAATCAAGTCTGCTTCCCATTTGTGTCTAAGCAAGTACATTAATTTTAAAACTAATGTTCCTTTTGTAACATCTTAAAAACTTTTGATTCTTTATAATGGATATATTTTCCACAAAAAAATTACTTACTCTATACAGCCTTATTTCGAGGATTCAGTGCCAGAACCCAGTTTCTAGCATTTTTGGCGTTTTATACTTTTTGGTGTCAGATNACGACCCTGGTATCTCTTGTTCATTCTTGCATTGCTGCCTAAGATGTGGTCGTTCACCTGTTACAAAAAAGGCTTTCTACTATCTGTTTGCAAGGCTCAAAAGATATTATTTGAAAAATCAAGTCTGCTTCCCATTTGTGTCTAAGCAAGTACATTAATTTTAAAACTAATGTTCCTTTTGTAACATCTTAAAAACTTTTGATTCTTTATAATGGATATATTTTCCACAAAAAAATTACTTACTCTATACAGCCTTATTTCGAGGATTCAGTGCCAGAACCCAGTTTCTAGCATTTTTGGCGTTTTATACTTTTTGGTGTCAGATGATAAATACTGTCATTGCCATTCATATGAACAACTGCATTTAGTCTAGTAACCAATATTTATTGATTTATTCATTGAAACCGAAATCAAGTACTGAAATTTATGTATAAGTCACTCCAGAGAAAACGCTTAAAACATTCTTCTGTAAAATTAGCCCAAAACAAAATACTTGGTTCTGGCAGTGAACCTTCGATTTTGACAGCTGTAAGAAAATTTAAACAAGCTAATTTTTCACGTCAATATAGGTCATCTTTCCTCGTTACCTTTTTTCACGAGTATTGATGTTTTGAAAATACATACGAAGCATTGGGGCAGCCAACATCAACTACTACATTGCACTTTTAGCACAATGCCATGACAACAACAACAACAACGACAACAACAACAACAATATAGCTATATAGCATTTTTAAAGAGCTAATTTAACCTGAAAAACTGTCCAATTTATATCAAACAACATTTCCAAGTATTTTTCCTACATTGTAAGGTAGATTGAAAAAGCAGCCAATAACTTGACTTCTTTTTGTCACATTAAAGTTTTTTAACCGGAAATAATTTTTCAAATTACCTTAAGAGAGGAAAATGCAGATACTTGTGGATTGCAACAATGAAAGATCACAGTTTATTTCGAGACCATATTCTTTCAAGGATGTTATTGATCCAATGAATTACAATTTTTTATTTATTTCAATTATTTCCCTTTCAACAATCAAGTTTTGTTAAGAAGTTCAAGTCATAGTTTTCTGTTGCGAGGAAAATGACGTTTCTTAAGCCCAAAAGTCTCTCCTCAGATTCATTGAGCTCTAATTATCCCAATTATTCGGACGATTTTTCAATACATAAACATTACCTCAGTGGGATCAAACTTCAAAAATAAAATCTAAAATTGACCTTCTCCAATTCTTCTTTGAAATAGATGTATCAAACCATTTATTTGGGGTATTCTTATTCGACAAGTATCCAAGTAAACAATTTAAAGTAAATAGTACAGGACGTAATAATTAATAGGAATTATACTACTTTTGTTTCTGACTTTAACGTTAATTTTTTAGTAACTGGGCTTAGAGGGTACCTTTGATATACCTACATGAAATAGATGTATCACAATATTTTTTGTGTGTGTCCACAGCTGAAAGTAAACAAGTTTTTTTTGTTTTCTGGTTTTTTAGTTTTAACTTCATTTCCCCCCCAGCAATTGGGGCTCAGACGGTGCCCTTTAGAGGGAATTTCTTGGATGGATGCCCTTCCTGATGGCAAACAAAGGCTTTTTCTTTTGTAATGTTCCAAATTATCCTCACCCGCTCGGGGTATTGAGCCGGGAACCTCTTGGTTACTGTGCAACTGCACTAACCATTAAGCCATGGCTCCTCTCTGTTGAAAGTATAAAACTAAAAATACATAATTAAATGAAGATCCTATCCTGAAAGTTATTTTGCACTTACCAAAGCAAAACGGAAATAAATATTTTTATAAGTTGTGACCTTAATCCAAAGTTTGTATCGTTATTGATAACAGTAATGAATAGTTTATAGGATATATATTTAAGTTAAGCATATAAAGTAATATAAGCGAGTGGCTTAATGGTTACTATTCGGCCAAGAAAGTTCTCATTGTCACAACAAATTTCATCTAGAGGGTACCCTTTTAGACAAATTACTGGGAAAAATGACCTTAAAAGCAAGATATAAAAGTAAAATATTTCCCCTTGTTTATTAAGCCCTGTAATATTTACTGTAGAAATACTACATGTGTGATACATTTTGTCATACAAACAAGGTTTTAACATTCGATTTATTGATAAAGAGAATAAAAAAAACAACTTTTCACTTATTTTTGTGTTTATTAACATTGACTTTGGTGACTTCTCTCAAATTTCTCTCAAAATACTGCTACTTAAGTTGGGAGTGCATTGATTTAACTGTCATATTTTATATTCTTGATAAAGTTTCGGAAAAGATTTGCTTGTTTTTGTGTGATTATTCTTCAATAATAACTAATTTAGGATGTAAAATGTTATTGTTCAGCTGCATTTTACTTCTCCTAGCCATTACATACTAAAATTACAGTATTTAAGTGTCCTTTGGGCATTGAATAGTACTGAACCAGGCTCTTTAACGTACTATAAAGCAATCAAATCGCACATCAAAATATCCACAATTTTTAAAATTATACTATGTCTATCTACAAAATGAAATAACTTTAGACCTTGTTCTGAAACATACCAGCTGAGCGTCAAGCCCTGGTGGAACCCAGGCATAACTGGAGAGGATTTTTTCCTCCTCGGTTTGATGTTCATTCTCATTGTCATCCTTTAAACTTAAATGATGAATATGAGGCACTTCACTAAATTCGTCCTCGCCGACATCATGCTCCTCTCGACTACATCGGCAATCGTTACATACTCTCCTATAATGAAATTTCGAAAAAAAAATAAATGGTTGAAAAATTGCTATATTGTACATATCACCAAATTCTTTGGTGCGTGGAGGTAGTTAAATTCTATACGCCTTTAAAAAGCACAGTGTATTTCCATTTCACAAAAAGTATTGCTTTGCAAATAGTAATACAAAATGTTAATTGCGCAAATTGCTGTATTTTCCTTAAATTGTTCAGTACACCATTTCTGCTTGTAGTATGCATAAAGTTGGACTAACATATTCATTATAATGCGATAGTGTTTGAAACAATCAGCTTAGATTTACCGCTAAGAAACCTCCGTCATCAGTTGCCTACAAATAGCATCTTTTCTTTCCTTTCCTTAAGACAAAATTCAAAATTCTGTTGATTTTGAAAACGGTTGTTTCTATTGTTGCTTTCTAGAAAATTTCCACTTACTAACACAAGGCAATCTGATTAAAGTTTTGGCTGTACATTTTTAGAATTATTTCTAGGGTAGGGGTAAAGGGAGGGAAAGAGCAAGTTTAACTTCGATTTGAGCCCCACAAGCAAACAAGGTATACACAAACAGCATGGACACAAAACACTTAAACCTCAATTTTATAATTAGAGGTTGTTTGTAAAACTGAATCTGTATAAAACTATTTAGGAGAAGTGGCTCTGCCAGGGAAAAGATATCAGCTGCAGCTCTACCTAAATGATATCTGCGCAGAGACGTAAGATAGAGGGGGATTAGGGAGCAAAAACAATAGTAGAAATGAATCCATCAATCTATCTATCTATCTATCTATCTATCTATCTATCTATCTATCTATCTATCTATCTATCTATCTATCTATCTATCGATCTATCCATCTATCTATTCATCTATCTATCCATCTATCTATCCATCAATCTATCCATCAATCAATCAATCAATCAATCAATCAAGCATTCTATCTATCTATCTATCTATCTATCTATCCATCTCTCTATCTATCTATCTATCTATCTATCTATCTATCTATCTATCTATCTATCTATCTATCTATCTATCTATCTATCTATCTATCTATCTATCTATCTATCTATCTATCTATCTATCTATCTATCTATCTATCTATCTATTTATCTATCTATCTATCCATATATATATATATATATATATATATATATATATATTTATCCGGATGACTTCAGCTCTTCCTATTTTACGACATTTCTTCGTGATTGAACTTATTTTCTCTGTTGTCACATTTCAATGTTTTAATCTTTTGTTCTGTCAGGATTTGCCTATGTTACACTTAATTGCTACTTATTCAATTATATTTAACAAGTTGTATCGAGAAAGGCTTTGAAATAAACTGCCTCTGTGTGTGTCTCTGTGACTCTCTCCCCCTCTCTGTGTCTCTTTCTGTCTGTCTTTCGGTCATATATATATATATATATATATATATATATATATATCATAAATTATTCAAAGGATTTGTTGTACAGCAAAGGAGCCCAAAGCAGCCTAAAGATCTTGAAAAGAAAAGTCACTCGAAAACTAGATTAGAAAAGCTTGCGGACTTATGACAAGATAAAGGTCCTATATTTATCCGTAACACACCGTTAATGTATATACTACAAAAACATCACATACAAACAATTAATAACAATGGCTTTCCTTTAAAACTTTGAAAAGAATGATGAAGCCATTAAGATGACCTCTGTTCTCTAGTCTCATTTAACGATTGCCTTTTCATTCAGTCTGGCGTTCTCTGGTTGGATTAATGCGAATTAAGCATAAAAAAGGCGTCTGAGTAACATGGATTTGTTTAATAGAAGCCATTATTATCAAGGCTTTATCGGACTTAAACTATTCAAGCGAAAAATGTCGGATTTTAGCCTTTCTCTTTACTCAGGAAAGACGTATCATTTCAATGTTGTTGTCAGACGGAAAAGATATTTACCAGGGAATGTAAATTTCAACATCAGATGAGGCTGAAAGAAACAACGTTTTTTAAAGTAAATTCTTTTTTCTTTAATCGTTTTCCCTTTTAAGTCGCAGATCTGGCTATGACTCAAAACCATGCTAGGTATTTGTTTCAGCTGTCAACACAACAGTGTTTTAAGCCAGTGAAAAAATTGACAAGTCAGTATAAGTTTTAAAACAACCCTGGTATAATAAGCAAAGAGTAAACTGTCATCTGTACTATTTCTGGAAGTAAAGCCAATTTATACAATTGTATATATACAGGGGAGCCTTGACTTAGTGATTGGCGCAGCTGCACTGTAACCATTAGGTTTGATGCCCGAGCGGGAAGAAAAAACTAAGAATTCTTCAGAAAAGGCAAAAAGTAATCGTTTGGCGTAAGGAAGAGCATCCCTTTGAAAAACTCCACCTGAGTCCAGCATCTGAGAAAAAATGACGTCAAAAAGAAACATTAAATTTAAATATTCATTCAATCGCTTTTTTGAAATTTTGTTCAAATATTGGCTTTTCAATATATAATCTTACATGATCCTTTTCATCAAATTTTTCAGACAGGATTGCTACTATCCATTGGTTGACAGAAACAGAAAAAAACTAAGAGCTGATGTCACCGTGAAACACTTTCGTGCAAGCTGTAAACAGAAGGATATAGTAAGAATGTCATCGAGATAGAAATCTTAGTTTCAGATTGTCTTTTTTTAGACAATTCTTTCAAATCTCTGTTGACAAGTAAAACAAACTGTATCTGTCGTCTGTCAGTGGTGTTATAAAAATACTGTCGCAACCTAGGAATCGATTTCTTCTATCTGATTGGCTTTTTGTCAGCTGAACACAGCTGTCTTGTAAGCACAGCTCTACTGTCTCGTATCAGAACATATCATGTAGCTCTTCTCGTCCTGAGTCTTCGGCGATATCCTTCTTTTTTTTAGCTCTTTCACAACAAGCAAGGCTTGAAGACACTTCAGTGCACTTTAGTTACCTGCCCCATTTAATTTTTTCTTCGTATTTTTTAATCTTTTAAAAAATTATTGATTTCTTCCCTGTCCCAAATCTCTGAAAACATGTACAAATTCAGTACTATGTCACTCTCAACGGAGAAACAAATTGGGGACATTACTTCCTGGGGCTTGGCCAGCGTTCAAACAGTAAAACTCCTCTATGGTAATCTGTTAACTTTACAACTCGGCCACTACTGCACTATGTTACCTAGACTTTAACTAACAGTATACAGTAAAGTACTGACATCAAGAAGTATAGTTTAGAAGAAAATAATTGCCAGTAATTCGGTAAAATCTCTACAAAAACAAGTTAATCAATTTCATAAATGTATCGATATACTGTATAAACTGGCTGGCATCGCACCACTTGACATCCGTCGAGATGCAATAGTTAGGAAAAGACCAAACAAGTAAATGATCCCAGACACACGCTTAATAATCATCACGAAACAAGAAGACCTATGAAATTACGCAAGAGCTTAATAACTGGGAAAGAATAAGAAACACAAGATCTCTCAAAATACAGATTGCAAAAATGGAGAGAGAAAGAGAGAGGGAGAGGGAGAGGGAGAGAGAGAGAGAGAGAGAGAGAGATGGAGAGAGAGAGAGAGAGAAAGAGAGAGGGATACCCAGATCCACAATAGTGCCATCACCAACTTAAGCAAAGACCTATCAAGTGGATTCTACCTGACAAGAAGAAAATGGGTCACCTGGAATAGAGCCAGAGCTAAAGTCGGTACGTCAAGGGATAACCTCCAGAGGTGGGGTTATGCAAATAGTGCAGAATGCCTATTCGGAAAGTTAAATCAAACAATGACCCACATATTGCTCAACTGCTATAAGGACCTATTTGCTTGGACACAGACCTGAAGGGACAAAAGCAATGGGTAGAGAAATAGTGCGATAAGATATGATGATGATGATCAGGGATTGTTGCAGTTGCTTTTCTAGCCGCCTTTTTAACATATGCTTTGGTTTTTACTAATTGTCACATTTTCCATTTTTTCCTAAGTTGGAAGTAAAAAGAGCTGATTTCAAAGTTTATTCACCCATGTAGTACACTGGCCAGACATCTAAAATCTACTCATCTCATACAGCCTTTCTGATATAACAAAAACTCCATTTTCACACAACGTAAACAAAAAGGCCCCTTTAAATTATGTAATATAATATAATATAATATAATATAATATAATATAATATAATATAATATAATATAATATAATATAATATAATATAATATAATATAATATAATATAATATAATATAATATAATATAATATAATATAATAAAATATAATATATTAATAACGATAATAATATTATAATAATTAATCATATAATTTTATTATTTTTTACTGAAGAACTCAAAACAGTTTAGAGAGATTATGACTCAAGTACACCAGTTTATACATTCATACAAAAGTGAAGATTTCCTAATGATTGAAATATTTTATGCTTGAATAAACTTCCTCGTTCTTAA
This sequence comes from Morbakka virulenta, assembly GCA_003991215.1. Taxonomy (NCBI): domain Eukaryota; kingdom Metazoa; phylum Cnidaria; class Cubozoa; order Carybdeida; family Carukiidae; genus Morbakka; species Morbakka virulenta. The sequence continues at coordinate 1,087,267 of RDPX01000021.1, read as the reverse complement.
AGAACCAGAAACTCTTTTTTAAAGATGAATGACAGGGGAAGTTTTGTGGTTATAATTCGTGTGTCAGCACCATTCAATTTGCTCATCAATTATAAATGACATGAATAGCTTTTTTGGAATGACGTCGATAATGGGGTTGCAGGAAGGTATAAAATATCATGTTTTAACGTACCTCCCTTCTCTGTTTTGAAGAGTCGATTCAATAAATAGTAAATTAGAACATTACCAAACAGGTAAACAGAAAATAGAGACAAGTAGAATTTTTAAAGTATACAAATAACGCTGTTTTCTAGAGAGCTGTGATTGTTCAGTTGACAGGCCCATTCAGTCCTTGTTTGGTTGTCGTTGATAAAAACAGCTCACTCCATACCTGTTTATCATCAAGAGAAGATGTATACGTGATCCTGTCAAGCATTTAACAGGAGGTGTCTTGAATACCTCCACCTGTCTGGCTAAATGTCTCAGTAAACAGTGCTTGTTTTGATTAAAACCTTTTTATCAAAACCTTTCTATTTTTTGGTTCCCTTGAATTTTTTTATTTTTCCTTTTTGTGAATCATGCTTCTACTATTTCTTGTATATCTTTTCTGTTTTCCCCCTGTCATTAAAACTATAATTAGTCTTACTCAACAAAACGTAGATGTGTAGGTTAATTTTTACGATTATGATATGGCTCATTCAGCTGTTTTCGTTGCCCACAAAAAGGAAAATAATCTTAATTATTAGCAACTGTTTAACCTACAAACATGGTATTTACAGATAAACAGTTTACTAAAAAAATTGTTGCAGTTTTGTTTTGAAGTAAAAAAGCCAAGGTAATTTATTTATATTAATCATAAAACGCACCAAGATTAGCAATAATTATGTTATATTTAAAAAAAGAGGTTTATTCAGTGGATGTTACCAATAGAGACATAGTACTTGTTCAGTTACTAATGTTTATTTTATTCATTCATGAGTTAATATTTTTTCCGCATTATAACAACAATCGTCAACAAACAGTGTTGTGAGGAGAAAGAAAACAACAGTCAACACTGCAACTTAAAATAAATAAAATAAAGCTTTCGATGTAAACAACTGTTCCTCGTCAAAGATCAAAGAGGAAAGGAAAAGAGGTGAAACGTGAAACGAAATGCGGAAACAAACCAAAGAAGGTTTTAAACTGCTCCTTTTCCTTAAAACCGAGTCTACTTATTGCTGGTGATGCAAAAATTGTGAGACATTTTGGTTAGAAGCAGTTGTCCGTTAAAAGAATAATATTAGAGTGACTGTCCTGATTCTGTAATTAGAATATTTTGATACAGGTGTTTTGCTCACTGACATTCCCAGCTTCTATTATAATAACCAGAACCTGTTTAATAATTGACAACTATGGTTGCTATCCATAAAATCTTCAATTGTATTAGAGTGGCCAGCTGGGATAAGAACGCGTGCTTCCTTCAAAAAGCAAGCAAATTCGATTTAATATTATTTGAAATCAGCCAATATCTTAAACGGAGACAATAACATTACTTAACGGATCTGCTTATTTTATTAACTAAAATAACATGGAAAAGCGTACAGGATGAGTTCAACACGAGAAAGAGAACTGAATGACCGCGTGTTGTGGAATACGAATAAATAATCAAAGATGATATTTGATACCTTGACTGAAAATATTGTATTTCATGTAAAGTTCCATAAAGCCTACCTTCCTCTCATTGTCAAGCTGCTCTAGCATTGAAAGGTCTCTCCTAAACTTCCACAAACAAGTTAGAAGTAACAAGCAGTGGATTCATTACTGCTTTTATATTTAATCGTGCTCTACCTGTGGCACTTCAAATCACAAGTCTTATTCCTACGTCGGATGTCTTAGAGGTAAAAGGTTCTTTGCGTAGATTATTTTAAGGAAGGTTCATTTTATTTCCAAACGATAAGGGTGTGATTCTCTTTACACATTCGACAGTGACTCTCAATTTCACAATTAGTTCATTGACAGCTTTCCTGTTTTATTTGGTTTGGCTTTACAAACATTTTATTTCACCTAAAAGGGCGGGTATACGGTCTTTAACATCCAATTAAAAAGGGAGGATTCCTTCCTTGAATTAGAGGATACATCCTGGATGTCATAAGAAAACTTTGCAGTAACATTAAAAACACTCCAGCACAACATCATCTCTGTCCCTCTATCTGTCTGCGCACTCTGTTTCCAGCAGTCTATCAACCAATGCTCTCTCTCTCTCTCTCTCTCTCTCTCTCTCTCTCTCTTGTTTCCTTCTTCTTTCTCTAAATTAATAGTTGGTATCGATCTGGTATCAGGCTAGTCTTATTATATAAATGAGTACTTATCTAAGAGATTCTTTTTTGATGGTAGGACACAAGCGGCTTGGATGTTTGAATAGATCGTTGTGAGAGTAAAACCACATTACTTCGTCTGCAATGGAATGAAACTAGAAAAGCTAATTCTTAGAGTGTTGAATCTTGAATTCTGCAGTAGATGATTGGATGTCGCTAACAGATTATAATAATACACATGAGGTATTGGAGGTAACTAAAACGATTGAGGTATCTAAAACGATTGAGCGTATTGCAGTATCTTGTTATGTAACAGACCATAACACCGGAGAGCAATCAGTGGTGGATCAAGAAATGTCCCATGCTTACGAAAATTCTTTTCTAGGTCCTAGCAATATTCTTTTGCCATATTCTTCGTTTTTTTGTTTTAGTTGAATACTTAAATCGTAGATACTAGCCCTTTGTAGGATGTATATCTAAGAAATGAAATATTTTATGAATTTTGATATTACTGTATCTTCGACTGTAAAAACGTTACCCCCATTTTTTTGCAGAAACATTCACTTTTCGCTGTATCAAAAAATGATGGTCTTTGGAAGTTGTACTTTTCCTGTAGACAAATGTTCCGACACATTTAACTTTCATAGAAAATACTTTTCCAAGATATGGTGAAGGGACAATGTCCCCTCAACCTCTTAACTATACCACTGTTTATTTTACTGGATGTCTTTCTGAAACACTGAGAAATATGGTGACAAGAGAAGCCTTATTAAACTGGTCATATTTTATAGTCCAGTATATAAACTGCTATAAAAAAGCGTCGTTGTGTTATGACATTGCTAAGCTATCTTGACTAACTTTGTTTACTTAAGATGGGGCAATAATCTGCGACAGGTGTTAGTTCAACGCTAAATCGACGGGTTTAAATGTAAGGAACATCACCTTGTTCTCAAATTAAGGTTTTTTTCTGTTGCTGGCCAGGAGAAAGGTCGGATTAGAGAACACCATGTGTATGGTACATTTTGTAAGAGGTCATTTCTAGCGTGATTGACGCACAAAGGTTGCACCATCTGTTCTTTAAATTCACAGCAATATACAAGCATCATTTTCTGTAACCCTGCTGTTGCAAGATGTGATACCACAGGGGATAATATGCTGGAATACATACCTCATTATTAGAAGGTAAAGATGGAGGAAATTAAGGCCGAATCTTCCAATCGCGTCAATTTTATATATCATTAGTTTTGAACATTCATCAATTTCAACCGCAACTAATTTTGGGCGTTAATTTTGACACGCATTAATTTTGTCAAATCTGCTTAATTTCCCAGGGGAATCAAGGCAAATCACTAATAATTCAGAAGGGGGTTGGGGTTGTTTAATGAGCATTTAAAAGTGGCGAAAAAAGTGAAAATAATAGGAAATGGTTAGAAAGCGGCTCGGGTTACCAAATTTATCGAAGAGACTCGCAATATGATTGATCTCTTGAGCCATTTGAGTAGAGAATTAAAGGAGAAGGAAAAGTTTACCTTTTATATATACATCTTTCTAACACAACCTTTTTATTTATTTTTTTTTTTTTTGAGTACCATACAACTGGCGTGTGTTTCACTTCTAAAATTTTAAACAGGGTTAATTTCTTCCCGCGTTATGCTAAATTTTCTGAAAACGGTGTTAATTCCATCAGATTTTTTCAACTTATTTTCAGGCCGCTTAATTTCCTCTTTTGTTAATTTTTGCCCTGTTAATATCCTCTATCATTAATTTTTTACTTAAAAATATGTTATTGCATATTACCTCAAGGGTTTGACATTAGAAATGGAAGCTTTCTATGTGAATGTGTTGAACGTGTGATTGTGTGATAGTAAATGTTGCATTTACTTCATTTGAAAATAAGATAAATTTACAAGTACCGACAAGTACAAGTCGACAGTCTTCAAAAGGGGTGCAATGACTTAGTGCACCTGACATTTAAGGCTATTAGCTCTTTAAGTATCAATGTAATATCTTGGTTCGTAAGAAAAGAAATACCAATACAATACTTTAACTTCGAGCTTTTTTTCAGGGTTTTAATAAGGACTTAAGCACTTTCTAAGCTTTGACAAAGGAGAAAGGTTGAGCGTCCAGATCCCACCTCTATCCCTTGAAAAAAAGCTCGTCACAGAAACCAATACCAGAGCACAAGTACCAAAAAGTGGTATCGAGAAAGAAGCATCTCAGGAGACTGAACGGATGACGGGTGACAGCCAAACCCTGCAGTGAGCTGACAACCATACGATGGATGTACTGAAGCCAAAGAGGAGGACGCAGACGGTATCCTGGTATCTCAGGACACTGTAACAGACAGGGAAGTTCGCTTAAGTCATATGGACTACGTGGTCGTCAACAGACAAAGCAACGAAGAGCCAGATCGATGATATCATTGTGAACTTAAACGAACATCAACCCATCACCTTAGATGTTCGAGCGCAGCGTTGGAGGTTGATCGGGCATGTTCTCCACATGCCAAAAACGTTCATACCGAGAGTTGCTCCCCGCTGTACCCTTGAAGGAAAAGAAGCCGTCCCAAGGAGACCTAAAGGAGAACCGTAGAGAGAAGAGATAAAGCGACAATGATTAAGTGGAGCTTCCTGGTGAGATTTCCGGCAGACAGACCAAATTGCCGAGCTCTAGTGGCGGCCTTATGCACCACAGCGTGAAAAGAAAAGTAAACATAGTACGCATCCTTCTCAGCGATATGGCCGAAAAACCTTGGGTTTGTTTTCTTGAATATATTTGGAGAGTTTTTAGGAAAAAGAAACTAAAAAGTAAAATTAATCAACATGAAATCTTTAATAGTAAAGGCTTAAATATATAAAACTATATATAATTATATATGTGTGTATAGTTCGATTTGAAGACATATTTTACTGTCCCACGGCTTATCAATGCAAACTTCTAAATGATCGTACTCCATACAAAGACTTCCATCAACTGTCAATGAGAAAATAACGTTGGACTTTCATGGATATGTGCACACTGAGAAAGCACGAACAGATTATATGTACATACAAACGGAGCCCTGTATTTACACGGTAAAGTACAAAATACCAGTAGGCTCGTAAAATAACTACAATTCCTGTCGAACTAAGTTTCACGTTTTAAAAGAAAACCAACTTGAAACTTGACATGCTAGTTACTTTTTTGAGTTTACTACCATATATAATTTTAAGCCTTGTTATTACTTGCATTTTCTTTGGATGATTTTCGCCAATCTCTGAAGGTGCGCATATTCACAAGTATGTAGTGTGTAATTGGGGTTTGTGCGTTAAAAATAAAGTAGGTACACAGTTGCCGAAAAATGCTTTGGAGGATTAAGAGCCTGTTATGACAAGTTGCTTTTTGCCTCGAACGTCTTTCAATTTAGATATTGAAAATCACTGAAATATTCTATTAAAACAAGTCTTCAGCCAGATCGAATTCAAATCAAATGTGGATAAAAATAGCACCGAAGAAGTTTTGATAAAAGGTAATATATGATTTGTCATAGTTCTCAAGCTTCAGAGGATGTCCTTTTGGGATTAAAATTTAAATATATACAAAACAACAAAACAGGAATCACATGTCTTTTCTGTGAAACATAATTTATGGAACAAGGCTGACACTAATCACTTGTTAAAAAAATTAAGTTTATTAGGGTATAAGCCTTCTCTTCTGTTTGAGAATTAAATATTATTTGAGTCTGTAAAATGAGGTTGAGAGATCTTATTAAATCACAACTGCAGGTATAAATAGGAAACGTTTCTTTAATTGGGCATCAGACCAATTTCTTTAATATCCAGACTTTACAGTCGCTACTCAAAAGCAGAAGAATTCTTATTAAAGTTATTCTACGAATTGTAATACAAATAATCCTCTGTGGTTGGTAAATGTGAGGCTTTTTGAACGTCTTTTGGCCATTTACAGANTTTTTTTCAGGGTTTTAATAAGGACTTAAGCACTTTCTAAGCTTTGACAAAGGAGAAAGGTTGAGCGTCCAGATCCCACCTCTATCCCTTGAAAAAAAGCTCGTCACAGAAACCAATACCAGAGCACAAGTACCAAAAAGTGGTATCGAGAAAGAAGCATCTCAGGAGACTGAACGGATGACGGGTGACAGCCAAACCCTGCAGTGAGCTGACAACCATACGATGGATGTACTGAAGCCAAAGAGGAGGACGCAGACGGTATCCTGGTATCTCAGGACACTGTAACAGACAGGGAAGTTCGCTTAAGTCATATGGACTACGTGGTCGTCAACAGACAAAGCAACGAAGAGCCAGATCGATGATATCATTGTGAACTTAAACGAACATCAACCCATCACCTTAGATGTTCGAGCGCAGCGTTGGAGGTTGATCGGGCATGTTCTCCACATGCCAAAAACGTTCATACCGAGAGTTGCTCCCCGCTGTACCCTTGAAGGAAAAGAAGCCGTCCCAAGGAGACCTAAAGGAGAACCGTAGAGAGAAGAGATAAAGCGACAATGATTAAGTGGAGCTTCCTGGTGAGATTTCCGGCAGACAGACCAAATTGCCGAGCTCTAGTGGCGGCCTTATGCACCACAGCGTGAAAAGAAAAGTAAACATAGTACGCATCCTTCTCAGCGATATGGCCGAAAAACCTTGGGTTTGTTTTCTTGAATATATTTGGAGAGTTTTTAGGAAAAAGAAACTAAAAAGTAAAATTAATCAACATGAAATCTTTAATAGTAAAGGCTTAAATATATAAAACTATATATAATTATATATGTGTGTATAGTTCGATTTGAAGACATATTTTACTGTCCCACGGCTTATCAATGCAAACTTCTAAATGATCGTACTCCATACAAAGACTTCCATCAACTGTCAATGAGAAAATAACGTTGGACTTTCATGGATATGTGCACACTGAGAAAGCACGAACAGATCATATGTACATACAAACGGAGCCCTGTATTTACACGGTAAAGTACAAAATACCAGTAGGCTCGTAAAATAACTACAATTCCTGTCGAACTAAGTTTCACGTTTTAAAAGAAAACCAACTTGAAACTTGACATGCTAGTTACTTTTTTGAGTTTACTACCATATATAATTTTAAGCCTTGTTATTACTTGCATTTTCTTTGGATGATTTTCGCCAATCTCTGAAGGTGCGCATATTCACAAGTATGTAGTGTGTAATTGGGGTTTGTGCGTTAAAAATTAAGTAGGTACACAGTTGCCGAAAAATGCTTTGGAGGATTAAGAGCCTGTTATGATAAGTTGCTTTTTGCCTCGAACGTCTTTCAATTTAGATATTGAAAATCACTGAAATATTCTATTAAAACAAGTCTTCAGCCAGATCGAATTCAAATCAAATGTGGATAAAAATAGCACCGAAGAAGTTTTGATAAAAGGTAATATATGATTTGTCATAGTTCTCAAGCTTCAGAGGATGTCCTTTTGGGATTAAAATTTAAATATATACAAAACAACAAAACAGGAATCACATGTCTTTTCTGTGAAACATAATTTATGGAACAAGGCTGACACTAATCACTTGTTAAAAAAATTAAGTTTATTAGGGTATAAGCCTTCTCTTCTGTTTGAGAATTAAATATTATTTGAGTCTGTAAAATGAGGTTGAGAGATCTTATTAAATCACAACTGCAGGTATAAATAGGAAACGTTTCTTTTATTGGGCATCAGACCAATTTCTTTAATATCCAGACTTTACAGTCGCTACTCAAAAGCAGAAGAATTCTTATTAAAGTTATTCTACGAATTGTAATACAAATAATCCTCTGTGGTTGGTAAATGTGAGGCTTTTTGAACGTCTTTTGGCCATTTACAGAAATAAATAATCTGATAATTCTCAAAATAAAACAGAATTTTTGTTTACTGCTGCCCACCAAAATAAATAATAGATAACCAGCATTTTGATGCAATTTTCTTTTGTTTATATTTTAAAGCTTATTGCGCATTAACACATACTGTACTAACAATGGCAATAATAATAATAATAATAATAATAATATTATTATTATTATTATTATAAATTTATTATATTATATTATATTATATTATATTATATTATATTATATTATATTGTATTATATTATATTATATTATATTGTATTGTATTGTATTGTATTGTATTGTATTGTATTATATTGTATTATATTATATTATATTATATTATATTATACTATATTATATTATATTATATTATATTATATTATATTATATTATATTATATTATATTATATTATATTATATTAAATTATATTATATTATATTATATTGCTTCAACTATGATGTTTTGGGACTATATTATATTATATTATATTATATTATATCATATTATATTATATTATATTATATTATATTATATTATATTATATTATATTATATTATATTATATTATATTATATTATATTATATTATATTATATTATATTATATTATATTATATTATATTATATTATATTATATTATATTATATTATATTATATTGCTTCAACTGTGATGTTTTGGGACCCAAAGCATGATCAACAATGGCAAGGGAGACGCTAGGTACCACCCTTTTCCACTCTTTTGCTCACAGTCGCTCGGATTGGAAAGTTGGAGGGGTTCAAATATGTCATGCTGGAGAGGGAAGAGTGGAAGAGACTAGTGAAGAACCAGGACGCACCTGACTAATGATATTATTGTTGTTGTTGTTGTTGATGATGATGATTATGATGATGATGATGATGATGACGACGATGATGATCATATAATGACTTGACAAAATATAGGTACATAGGAAGTCATGACAATTTCTCTTAGTGTTTTAACACCTGAAAGATAAACTGTTTCATTGTGTAGCTTAAGTGTTCATAAAATGCAACTTTCATCTGATACCTTGAAAAAGGCAATTGTTAGGATGCTGCTGTATTTTGGATTCCTTCCTAACTGAAAAGCAACAAGTAACTTTTTCTTAGTAAATTTTTTAACTATTTCTTATTAAAAAAATATCTTTTTTACTTTAAATACTTGAATTTAAGAGCAGTTATAACTTTAAGTCAGTGCAGGATAGGGTTTTGAAGGCAAAAAATCTCAACTAATTAAACATGGGTGAACTTTGTAATTTTATTAGAAAAACACAGAAGAAAAATTAAAAAAAGCTAATCATTTTATACACCTTCTATTTTACTTTGAACTCTAATCAGTTTCTGCCTGATTATTGTAAGTTTGTGTATTTTACTAGTTTTATGCAAAGACTTTGCTTAAATCCCACTATTAGGTATTAGGTATTTACATTTTTAGACCATATATATATATATACATATTTATACATATTTATACATATATATACACATATATATATACATATATACTTATATATACATATATGTGCATAAAAAAATATATATATTATAATATCTAAATGTTGAAATGTTTGGATTTTCATAGAAATTGTTTGCTGGAGTAATTGAATAAAATGCGACTCAGATTTGATGTTTTAAGAAAACATCCCGATATCCAGCACGATTTGTACAAAGAGCGGTGTTTAGATAACTGCACCTGTTTGTTTGTTGATAACAATGTATATAAGTACATATATATACAAAGATAAAAGAAGCAGGATAGTTTAGGATGACAGGTTTTAAATCATTTTCTGTAATCTCCAGTATTTCCCGCAAGCAATATTAACAAAGTTAAATAATTTAGAAATGTTGAAATATCGTCAATAGAAGCTTTTAATAAAAAATATTCATAGGAACAAAGAGAATTATTGCTTTCAGCCAAATTTTCCAGGAAATTAGTTTAGAAGCAAATTGGTAGATGAATATATAATTTCTGGCACAATTTTGAGACGTTTCATACATTGCTGTATCATAGACTTGTCTACGAAACGAGGTAGGGTTTTTTTTACTCTTTTATTTAAGTTCGCATGTTATAAACAATTCCAGAATGATTTTAACTGGTAAATAACGCGAGAAGAAATGAGTCTTCTTACTAACTCTTGCTGATCTAAAGATAAGAAATATAAGCGTTGAGTATATCTGTAATAGATGACACCCCACCCCACCCCACCCCCTTCCAAAAAAGCCTCGTATCGACTGTCTTTTCTTCAAACAACCATAATGAAACNCTGAAAAGCAACAAGTAACTTTTTCTTAGTAAATTTTTTAACTATTTCTTATTAAAAAAATATCTTTTTTACTTTAAATACTTGAATTTAAGAGCAGTTATAACTTTAAGTCAGTGCAGGATAGGGTTTTGAAGGCATGAAATCTCAACTAATTAAACATGGGTGAACTTTGTAATTTTATTAGAAAAACATAGAAGAAAAATTAAAAAAAGCTAATCATTTTATACACCTTCTATTTTACTTTGAACTCTAATCAGTTTCTGCCTGATTATTGTAAATTTGTGTATTTTACTAGTTTTATGCAAAGACTTTGCTTAAATCCCACTATTAGGTATTAGGTATTTACATTTTCAGACCATATATATATATATATATATATATACATATTTATACATATTTATACATATATACACACATATATATATATATACATATATACTTATATATACATATATGTCCATAAAAAAATATATATATTATAATATCTAAATGTTGAAATGTTTGGATTTTCATAGAAATTGTTTGCTGGAGTAATTGAATAAAATGCGACTCAGATTTGATGTTTTAAGAAAACATCCCGATATCCAGCACGATTTGTACAAAGAGCGGTGTTTAGATAACTGCACCTGTTTGTTTGTTGATAACAATGTATATAAGTACATATATATACAAAGATAAAAGAAGCAGGATAGTTTAGGATGACAGGTTTTAAATCATTTTCTGTAATCTCCAGTATTTCCCGCAAGCAATATTAACAAAGTTAAATAATTTAGAAATGTTGAAATATCGTCAATAGAAGCTTTTAATAAAAAATATTCATAGGAACAAAGAGAATTATTGCTTTCAGCCAAATTTTCCAGGAAATTAGTTTAGAAGCAAATTGGTAGATGAATATATAATTTCTGGCACAATTTTGAGACGTTTCATACATTGCTGTATCATAGACTTGTCTACGAAACGAGGTAGGGTTTTTTTTACTCTTTTATTTAAGTTCGCATGTTATAAACAATTCCAGAATGATTTTAACTGGTAAATAACGCGAGAAGAAATGAGTCTTCTTACTAACTCTTGCTGATCTAAAGATAAGAAATATAAGCGTTGAGTATATCTGTAATAGATGACACCCCACCCCACCCCACCCCCTTCCAAAAAAGCCTCGTATCGACTGTCTTTTCTTCAAACAACCATAATGAAACTTTTCTTAGCATATCAACAGATGCTGGCTTGAGGTTTTAAGGCTATGTACTTTATTTTAATTGCAACTCTTATAAACACTGCCTTTTATGAGGAACGCTGATTTTTTTTCTACCAAAATATATGTTGGCTATATCGAAAAATGTAGCTTAATCTAAAGGCATTGTTTACACTGTTTCTCGTTGATGTAACTTTTTATTATTGTTTTAAATCTCAAAAAATCGTGAAATTTAGGCTCAAATACATTTAATGTAGCGTTTACTCTCATCCATTGTAAGTTAAGTAATATTTAGATTTCATCATTACCAATATAAGCTTTCAGTGAGCGGGTATAATAAAAATTGAACCAAAACAAAGAAAATTGCTCGTTAGTTCTCTTTCGTTGTCTTAACTATAAACACACCTTCGTATTATAATAGAATTCTTTATAACTCACTGATGATTAAAGGGCTTTTTTTTGTATTAATGACTTTGATGATGAATAGGTTAACATATGGCCCGAGAAAAGGTTTCTCTCAACTCAAGAAAAACTAGACTTTTTTGAAATAAGCCGACTGACAGTAAAGGATACACATGATTAAACTCCATATTGCCTTGGTAAAATTCTACATTTTTTAATAAGGGGTTACTTCTCTCACTTTTATATAATTAAAATAGATATTTGTTTACATTTTCAGGAACAAAATTAACCTAAAACGCATAACTTTGGAGCGACTTAACCGATTTCTGAAGTTATATGAGAATTTAAGCTTTGAGAAGGGAATCTTCATTTGGCACACACAAAAAAGCTAGTTGTCTGATCATTAATGATTTTCTTACCTTGGAGGTTTCTTTGGTGGTGTTTTCCTGGCTTTCGAATTACGAAGTTCTTGACTTCGTGAGAGTTCTTTTCGTTGTCCCCTTTCTATAATTCCTCCTGGCATCATTAAGTGGTGGGGTTTTTTATAAATGTAAAACAATCAGTCTGCTGGTTATCTGTGCTTTTTCGTTATTATAATCTATCCAGTGATCATGTTAGTTCTTTATAAGCATTTTCAAAGTTTTGAGATTATACTCCCAAGCTGCTACCTTTAGTCATGTAAATTGATTTAAATTATTTAAAGGATCTCCTGGTCACGTGCACTCGAGACATCATGTACAGAGCCAGTCTCACCGTTATGAGGAAAACAAGTTGGTCATACCAGTCATGTCCCGATTCTGTAATAACAATACTTTCACGTTGTCATAAGGAAACAAAACAGGAAAAGACATTGCAAGGACTTAATCCACACAAATGAAACATCACCTTAAAAAATATATACAGCCGTTATCACTCTCCGTCCTATTTTCTCAGGAAAACAAAAATATTAAAAAAGCAAGCAAACATAAAATCAGTTTATTTACAAAGCTCAAAAACTGTTTTTTAAAAAAAAACCGGTTTGAACTCTTCTTGAAAGAAAAAGATAATTACATTTACAACGGAAAGGGTAGGCAAATGGGCTTTGTGTTTTCTTTTAATGTTTCTCTGAAAGACCGTAACGCTTAATTTCCGTAAACGAAGATAACTAATACCCTACTCTCAAAAGGATTAACTTTACCACCATAAGTGAAGCCACAAATTTACCGCAGTTGTCTTGTGTTTTAAAGGGAAAGTTGTCCCAGATAATTATTTCTTCTCAGGATAACGTAGACAGGTTTTGATATCAATATATTGTTTACTGATAAGAGCTGGAGTAAAATTCTAAGCTCCAACACAGTTAGGAGTATCTTGAAAGTACAATCTTCCTAATATATACTTCAGCACCTACCGTTTGAAAGAGTGGAAGGTTTAATTACATTTCTTTCATATCTTGTATATCCATTCGTGGATACCGTACCTCTCCTATTTGAAAATAGGACAGGTACGTATTCTATCGGTAAATAGAGGATGTACTCTTCTATTTGTAAATAGGACAGGTAAGGTATACACGTAAAGTGAGCATGTAACTTGGCCATTTTACTAGCCCTGCTCTATGCAACAACGCGTTCAAAAGTCAAACGTGACCCACCAGAGATACAATCACTTCAGCTACAATAGTATTACTAATCAAGCACCAAGCTCTATGCTTATATTAAGGTTAAATACAAGATGAGACATTTTATCTTAATTTTTGACTGAAGGTTATAGGCCAATTTAAACCCTAACTTTGTACTGTCTGTGACATGATTGGTCATTGGTAGTTCCTGGTGCAAGTTTGGGATATCCAGCGTCGCATGGACAATAAAAAGGACCCTTTCAACAACAAATAATAGGAACTTTGTTTATCAAAGTCATATATACAGAAACAGACCACTGTTTGTGAAAATAACACGGAGATGATTAAGCTAGGGGTACACAGCATTCTTGCTTCCAATTTGACCAAAACTTTTTATGGTAACAAACTGACATAAGATGGAAATATTAACATACATATTTCTTCTCCTTGATGTATCATGCTTTACATCAAGAGTCGGCGACCATAACCCGCATGAGATTTTGGTCCTACATCGCGTTCTTGAAATCGTACAGTAATAGTAAGAAAAGGCTTAATAAAGTGAAGCCCCTGTAGATAAAGTTTTGATGTATAATATTTTGATAAAAACTGCCTGAGCAAACATATTCCAATAAGCTATAATTAAAAATTTAAAAATATTAAGAACTATACAATTTCATCCCTATTGATAACACCATCGTTTAGCCAAAATGAAACTTGTCCGTTCCAATTTCTTGTCCAGAAACACAACTTGAAAGAAGAAATTTTAAGAAAGACTTGAGCAGGTTCAATGAGAACTATAAAAAAATGGAGTTTAGCAGACAACTCATTTTCGAATGATGATCATCGTCAGTCAATACGTTTAGGTAAAAACGTTTAGACAAAAACCTCACATAGTATATAATTTTTATTTATTATATGTAGTTTTTTATTTTATAAAAAGTGCACGATGAAATTGAATACAGAGCTGTTTATAAAATAATAAAACTGTAAAAGTTATTATTATTACTATTATTATTATTATTATTATTATTAGTAGTAGTAGTAGTAGTAGTAGTAGTAGTAGTAGTAGTAGTAGTATTATCATCATTATTGTTATTATCATTAAAGTTTCCATTATTATTAAAACGAATATTTCTAGAGGTATATCACATCAGAAATATTAACAATAACTTTCTCAGGAGTCTGAGTTTCATGTCCTTACAATTATCTGCTAAATATAATATTTTTTACATTTGGTGGGTGTGAGAACAGGAAACTCGGAGTCCCAAACTGACTATCTGTTTTCTGTTTTATTATTATTATTACTATTATTATGATGATGATTATTATTATTATGATTATGATTAACATATAAATATATGTGTGTGTTTATTAATACACGCATAATGTGCATATGTAAACAACCTGTTTCAATGGAACAATTATTACATTTCAAATCGTAGATAAAAACGCCAAGATAAACACTGCTACCTTTTTTCATAATTGTTTTGAAACTTATTGGTACTTATCAGCCAAAATAAAACAAAGGAAAAGAGGTGGACTTACATTAGTAATATTATGAAAAAGAGACGGTTAAACTATAACTTAACTTGAACTTTATCGCCAAGCATAAGCAGCATTATGAAGGGTTTACCACTCACAAATCCCATCAATATTTTAAAAGGTATCAATCTGAATACTAAATCTTACAGTTACATAAAACTGGTCCCTCCTTCTGTGTGATGTTCTGGAAAATATTGTTTCAATTGCCATTTCTGCCTCTCTTTAGGATAAATAGGATTGGATAACATGTACATGGACAATTGTTCCTGATGGTACGAATTGTCATTTTTAATTCACTGGCGTCATAATTGATTATTTTTGCTATTCTCCATTGTTTGCTTGCCAATTAATTTTAGTGTTGCTGTTGTTGAGTTGTAAAAGATATCCATGTTTTTTTCTGAGAGAATACGGAAAATAAATTATTTTTATTTAGACTTAATATTTATAATATCTCAATGCTTTTTTTCCCTTCCAAGGGTTTTTTTTCGTCCTATCTTTGTTAGCCCGAGGCAAGGCTCATCCTTTCTATAGATCCAAAACACAATTGATATCATCCAATGGAAAGCTAAGCCCTAACCTTCCATCAACAGTCCTGGATAACTTATCTGTTATTAAAACCTGATGAAGTTGCATCTACTGTTGAAGAGTACTTCCAATGAAGGTGCTTGGTCTGTTATTTTCTACAGATCTTTTTGGGTTTTTTTATATCCAATCTATTGGTAAGTCTGCTTCTTAAAAGGTTGGTTCTTTGTATCGTGCTATAAATTACCTTCTATCTATAAAAATCTATCATAGCCCTGGCATGGAGTACTGTTGCCATATCTGGAAAGATACTCCATCATCCCATCTTGATTTTCTCGGTTGAGTTCAGAGACGTGTTTATAACTTGATAGGTTCAAATCTTGCTGCTACTCTTCAATCTTTGTTTCATCGACAAAACGTTGGTTGTCTTAGTCTTTTAATACCATGAAAAGTGTTTTGATTAGCTTTTGCCCTTAGTACCAGCTGTTTGTTGCATCTCATATGACTTTTCTCTGTCAACCTCTTCATTATCACCCAGTTGTTGTCCTTCTTTGGGATAACTCTTTCTGTGGTTGAATTTTTCCCCTCGAACTGCAAGATTGAGAGACACTGGGTTCTGAGTGCTCTCCTACATTATATAACTTGAATTCTTTTAAGGCCAAGGTCAACTCTTATCTCTTGGCTTAACCTGGTTCTTCTTTTTTGTTTCCGGTGATTTATTCACAATTCTATACATTTCGGACATTATGCCTTGTATGGCTCATCATTAAAAATGTTCTCATAACCGACGTCAAAAATATGTCATAAAAACGAGGCAATCGACGTGGTTAAATATTGAATCAAAGCGAGACAATTAACCAGGATATTACCAGAAAACTGAAATGTATATAGTTCACTGTCCACTGTCAAAGATTTCAATCACAACACATTTATTCTATGGTTGTCATAGCAGAGCATATTTCAAGGAAAATGTCCAACTCTGCCTATGAAGACCAAAGAGTGTTGAACAAACGCAAAAAATCAATTCAAGTCAAAAAATATTGCATGCACACAATGTTTTACAATTTTATCATATAATTTATGTACGTACATAAAGTTATCACTTTTTATATATTTTTTTTCAACTCGTAGACATTTTTCCATGCGTTATTGTATTTATTTCATGTTAAAGGGACATTGCCGTTTATTTATAATTCTAGTACGAAAAAAGCCTTTTAATCACGATTTTTTTAAAAGACAATACAATGAACATTAAAATCAGGTTCTTTTTTGTCGAAAGCTATTTCGCTGCCACTCGACAGGACCAAGACGCCAGAACAAGAAAACTAAAGTCAAGTGAATTCGAGAAAACCAGTCACTGTTTGTCTTGGTCACTTACAAAGTGGCATTGTTTCTCAATTCTGTCTTTGTTTTCCAGTATGGTTAAAACACATTGACTTTGGTTTCCTTATATTATTCAAAAGTTTTTTATGCTAAGTAAAATTTTTCAGGTTGAGTTTAGAAATATATATGTACTTTTAACTACTAGGTAATATGACTCGAGTCAAACGTAGGTGTGTACATGATCAATAAATTTAATATGCCAAATTCTAGACTAAATGATATCGGCAAATATCTTTCTAATTTGTTTGTCAATTTCAATTAAATGGCTCTTTGTATCCTAATTGAATATTGCAATAAAAATTAGCTTAAACATCTGTTGATACCTTTTCCCACTGGCGCTTGTCTTGACCAATCAAATTGTAACGATATAGACTGAGCCAGATTTTATTATTAATGAAAACAATAGGAGAATCGTTCATATGATGAATATGGCAACCACATAGATTGAGGTTATTTAGAGTACGTATATTGTTAACAAACTGACGAAGTACCGAAGGCTTGTTTGCTGGATCCAAAATTGGCGAATGCCTAACAAAGGTTGATGAAAAGCAGTTAACGATTACCCCAATTTTTTTGTGTTGTTTTTAACGTGATTCCCCCCCCCTGTAACTGGGGCTCAAACTATTCGGTTGCTCGGGGAATCGCCCCTGAACCTCTTGGTTAGGATGCAACTGCACTAACCATAAAGCCACGGGTCCTCCTTAACGATTACTCTAATATTATATTAAAATATACAAAAATACATGCATCAATATTCTTTACCTCCTAAACGTAAGCTAACAAAATGTTTTTAGCAAAAGGCGCAACTAATACACATGGGCACATTTTCTTTCACTGCTCAACCCTTACATTAGACAGGCTAGCAATATATATATATATATATTATATATGCTCTTGTTAGGAGTCATTTATTTCTCTGGATTTGTGATCAAGTTTAGAAAAGACAAGTTGTGTCTCTTTGATCGCTGATTACCTATGGGTTACTCTAACTGCCTGTCGAAAATGATTTCAGAGCTGCCTGTTATCTCTATACAAATATTTGGTAAAATCTTACAAATGGTGCCTTGAAAAAGCCGGATCGGTATTGGTAAGAAAAAGCACTGATATTGACAACAATTATTGGGGAATTACAGATATAAGAAAAGAGATCAGTAATGAAAAAATTTTCTTTAAAAACATTGAAGACAATCAAGGGGTTAAAAAAAGTTCTTAAGGATTGTTGCCTCTTTTGACCCTTAGAAACGCGATTTAATAGAAGACTAAAATTGGACATGGACCCTGACAAGAAAATTAGAAAAGGAAGTTAATGGCTGCTACAATCGCATACTTCGATACATTAAGAACATCAATTGGAAGCAACATGTTACAAACAAAGAATTATATGGAAGCCTACCGAAAGTTACCGATATCATTAGAGTACGCCGACTACGCCTCGCAGGACACTGCTTCAGAAGTGCAGGGCCTGCAGGGTTCACTGTGCTATGGAAACCGCGCCATAGTTATAGAAATGTCGGCTGACCTATACTGGACTATGTTACCCTGCTTCAGAAAGACACAGGTCTTTCAATACCCGATCTTCAGAAATCGATGAGGAACAGAGACTCGTGGAGAATGCTGATCAGCAATTCGGGTGCGCCCGATTAATGATGATGCTGATAATGATGATGATGATGGTGGTGGTGGTGGTGATGATGATAGTTGGAAACGGAGGGCAACGTCTATGTACATTTTAATTAATTTTGAGGATTGTTTATTGATATCGACAATAAACTTAGCATTGCAATGTTACTACAAGATATTAGTATTCAAAATCATTATACAAAACAGTGGTGGCTGGATGAAGGGGCAAAGAAACATTGCCCGACCAAATTTTAACAAAACAATGTCTTGTAAATATTGTGTAAATTTTGGCTGTATTCTTTTTGTTATATGTTCATTCATACTTCTGAAAAAAGTATGAAAGTCTACATTCATACATATATACATACATACACACATACATACATATATACATGTATACATACATACATGCATACACATACATACAGACATACATATATACATACATACACATACAAACACATACATACATACACACATACATACATACATACATACATACATACAAGACAGTTTATTGAATGAAAATGTCCATTTAACTTGTACCCTATAATCTCGCATAGAGGCGCCGTGGCGCCTCTATCCGGCCCAGTTTTTAAAATATCAATTTTCTTATATTGACAGAGAGAAATAACATAAAAAAGGCGATTTTTATAAAGTATATATATATATATATAAATATATATATATCTTAAATTAGCCTTTTACATAAGTCTTTAATAATATGCTCTACCTATGAGAAAATATGCTCCGATAACTTGACAGTCACTAAACAAGGGACTTCTGGTCCCTTTCCTCTTTTGTTTTCTCGTTTTCCTGACACGCAAACTTTCATGGAGCCGCCAGACAACAAAACTAGGGTGCACGTCTCAGAAAATAGTTGTGCAATGTGTCCCACGATTTCGCCATCCTTTCTTTCACGGCATGTTCATCGTGTTGATTATCATGCTCTCTTTGACAAGTCAGCTGCTCTTGAATATGTGGGGTCCATATGCCTTTATATACGTGATATCCAGTAATAAAACAGTTAAACTCAAATTCACAGGGACGACACCTAGTTGCTCTCGCCATTGCAGATTCCTCCAGATTTCTCATGTAACATTTACCGAAACTTTTACACTAGATATAATCGTTCGAATCTGACCCTAACAAATTTTGAATGATAACATTGTATTCGAAATCTGAATGCAATCATAACACGTGAAACATAAATTTCGAACCAAAACATTGAAATACAATCATAACACGACGAAACTTCAAGCAAAATTTAAATTGTTTTATTGTGGAAGGAACTGTTTAAACATGGAACACAACGCCACTAAAAAAACCTATTCTCTGTATGATAAAAGAAAAGCAGTAGTAAAAGCCATCGAGATCGGAATTCGAGAAGCATCTAGACAGGAAAAATTTGTAGCGATTGAGCAAACAAACGGAAGCTTTCAAGTCGGCTGCTGTTACTCCAGTGATAAATATACGAACGAAAAGAAGGATTAGACACTCAAAAGCTAGATATCCATTACTTGAATCTGCGATATTGGACTACGTCAAAGAAGAGAGAGGAAAACGGAACTCTGTCACTGGTAAGCAGGTACATAGAAAGGTGTTAGGTTTATTTCAAACCATGTATCCAGGCAATAATAAGCGCTTTTTTGCTTCTTTTGGATGGCTGCGTCGAATGATTTGACGGAATAACTTATCATTTCGACATGTTACAAGTGTTAGACAGAAAATTCCTGCCGATGCCCCTGAATGTTGTGATACATTTTTAGCTGCGATGAAGTCCTTGGATGACTTTAAAACTATAGTGAATATGGATGAGACCCCGTGCTATTTCAATATGCCATCTTCCGCCACTTTTAATTTAAAAGGAGTGAATACAGTGAAAGTTAAAACCACTGGCAATGAAAATTTGCGATTTACTTCTGTGTTAACTTGTGGAGTACGCAAAATTGATGGTCATTACGAAGGAATGTCCTTGCCACCAATTGTCATCTTTAAAAGCCTAACCAAGGGCCCAAAAGGTAAATTCCCTAAAGGAATAGTGATTGAAGGCACAAAGGGAGGCACAATGAAGAGAAGTATTATGCGAAATCTCTACGGTCCAGAACAGTGGAAAAACCTACCAGGATGTTTTTTCAACAGCACAAATCTCTTCTGATCATGGGTGAGGCCAAATCTGATTTGGGAGATGTACCTGAATTTTTAAAGAGATACAACACAGAATGTAAAATCATCGATAGTGGTATGACTCCATTGTTCCAACTTCTTGATACGCATGTCAATAAGCCATTCAAAGATAATCTACAAGAGAGATGGGCAGATTAAATCGCAAATGGTACTGAAGAGTTCACCAAACAGGGAAAACGTCGCCGTGGGTATTTGAAACCTGGAAGTCAGTAGCAAAACCAGCATTTATCGTCAGTGGATTTCAGCAATGCGGATACATCGAATGGAATAGTGATTGCCAGAAGCTTCACTCGCGATTGCGTGATACGATTTTGAATCGAGCTGTCCCAAAAGAAACAACCTTAGAAGTAAACGAAATGTTGCTGGAACCTGAGGAGGCGAATGAGGATGTTTCAAATTAAATCTACGAAGATGAAGATCATAACACAGATGATGAGAACGAGAAGGAAGGCTCTGTGTCTGATGAGGACGAAGGATCTGTGTCTGATGAAAATGACAAGGACATTATTATAGACTTATAGATAGCCCCATTGTATCTTTTAATCTGTGATATTTCTGAAGTTACGAATCCCAAAACAGTATTTTTTTGCTTACTCTATAGAATCCTTATAAACAGGGCTAAAGGAAAGGTAATTCAAAGTGATATTTATCGAAAAAGATATAGGCACCGGGCGTCTATATGCGGCCCCATTTTCTAAATTTGAAAATGCAGAATTTTTAAATATTCGGTTATAGGCGCCGGCGCCTTAATGCAAGATTATTGGGTACACATATTGTACAACAGTAAGCACAGGGCTCTTTTTTATGATTACTTAATTTTTTAAGATCTTGTTGTTTCATATATTATATAACTAACATATTCTTATATTGATAGAAACAAAGATAACATTGACTACCACTCCTTGCACAAAACGTCTATCAATGAGTTCATATCTTCGATAAAGCAATTTAATGCAATGGTCAAAATTTTGACTGGAAGTTAAGAACCAGGGTCAACTATCATTGGAAGATTTGATAGGTCTTGTTAAATGCTATTTATTATGTTAGATGTCTTTTAGATAGCTGTTTTTCAAATTCCATTGGCTATTTGTTTTATGGTGTTCAACACAAATAAAAGACAAAGAGATCTAAAACCATTAATAAAGAAAAAGAAAATAAAACCGTTGTGGGTTTCAGTAGCAAAACAATAGAGAATATAACCAGTTTAAGACCAAATTTTCCTAATTTCGGAATCTAGAGAACAATTCATACAACATACCCAACCACTCCCATAGCTAAACCACATAAAGATACCGCTAAGATGAAGGTAAAGTACATTGTTATTACTCATTTTAGATCAAAGGAACCTTAGGCTGACTTCCATTCAGTGCATTTTGTAGCGAGCATGAATTTTGACCATCGATATTTTGACTGGGCATGCGTGATATGCCCAGTCAAAGTATCCCCAGAGCTCGCTATCGAAAAAAAGGATTTCATGACACGTAAAATGTAGAAAGATTGCAAATTACTTGCGTATCACTTAAATCCAGATACAATTCATCACCCCACCTCCTTCAACTTCCTTTCAACAAAAATACTCTGTATCCAGAATCTCTTCTCATATTTCACATTGCTACATTTTTAATCGAAGATGCAAAAGAAGCAGGAATCTCCGCTACAGAAGAGTTGTGATATTTATATCAGCCTGTTTGATCGCATTTATTTGCATTTATTCGCGGTCAAATCAAAGGCTTCAAGTTCATGAATAGAAATTGGACAACCGCACAATTACAAAAAAACTGACCGCAAAAGAATCGAGAGAGCGACAAAACTCATTGAATGGAAATCAACCTTTAGAGGTTTGACATGGAGCATAGACGTCCGGGGTTCATAGACACCAAGTTGCTTACAAGACAATTATCTATAATATTCAATACTTTTCAAATAAAGGTGTCTTTCTCAATATCACTGCAGCCGGCATGTATGTTTGTTAAAATACGTCTCCTTGAGTCCTATCATAGTCGTCTAACCAGTGCAGAAAAAAGATTACACTGCACTTTTTTCTTCTTTCATAATTTTCTCTTCTTCGACATTTTAACCTAACAAAGATTTGTTCAGGGGGTAGTGTCTACAAAAGCGTAGCAACGACGGTGTTCTAAATTCTCGTTTCATATTATCAGTCGCACGCTTGCTTGACAAATTAAAAGCTATTTTTTTAATCATATTCATCGTATTATCATATTGATCCAATAAGATTCGCTGCCTTAGCTCGTCCCATGGGATAAAATATAAATAATGAAGGGGGGAGGGGGCAGGTCGCCTTGTACAATGATACATTCGATGACCAAAAATTGTCATTTACACATGTCACCTAAACTATTGGAAATTGTAGTTATTTAGATGAGATTTTCATTATTCAGTTACATACGTCTTTTTCTTTATTTCAAAGCTCAATATCTAAAACGTCTCTTTTAAAAAGAAATAATCACTGACAGATAATCAGCTCAATTAAAAAAAAACTTTGTGTAACGATTAAATCCCTTCCAAGAATCCTTGACAATAGCTTAAGATTCGACCTATGAACATTCTTCTTTCAAGTGGGTTCTGCTTTTTACAACCCTAATTTTTTATCTATGAAANTTCGATGACCAAAAATTGTCATTTACACATGTCACCTAAACTATTGGAAATTGTAGTTATTTAGATGAGATTTTCATTATTCAGTTACATACGTCTTTTTCTTTATTTCAAAGCTCAATATCTAAAACGTCTCTTTTAAAAAGAAATAATCACTGACAGATAATCAGCTCAATTAAAAAAAAACTTTGTGTAACGATTAAATCCCTTCCAAGAATCCTTGACAATAGCTTAAGATTCGACCTATGAACATTCTTCTTTCAAGTGGGTTCTGCTTTTTACAACCCTAATTTTTTATCTATGAAATTCGTTGTACATGTATGAATGTAAGAAAACAATAGGATTTTAATCCAATGTCTGTGCCATATCAGAAGTTCTATTGTGGCACTTACCATGCTCTTAGTTAACCCTTAGTTTGGAAAACAACCAATTCACATTTCTTTTTTTTAACTGTCAGTAATCAATGTAAGGCCTCATTTTGTTAAATAAGCCAAGAAATGAAAATGTTATACAAAAATAATGAAGAGTAACGAGGAGACAAAAGAGGATAGTCTGCAAAGATATATATGAAATGAACAGTGTGTTGAAAAATACTGCAAGCCTTTGTATGCATATCACCAACCAATGGATTTTTCTTTTGTAAAGTTCCAAAGTCTTTCGCTTTGGGAATCGAACCCGGAACCTCTTCGTTGCGGTGTAGTTGCACTAACCATTAAGCCATTGCTCCTCCTTTTTTTTGAACGACTAAATGTTTCTAAATTATATATTGTTTTTTATATATTGTAAATTATATATTGCTTTCGAAATATATTCCGGAAACCGGGACTTTCCCCTGCCAGATATTTACTGACAATACAGAGCGTCATCCATATAATATTCGAATATAAGAACAACTCTTGCAAAAACAATAGCAACAAAGCCATAATCTCTTGACCAGTACATAAAACAAGATAAAAACAAAGTACCTTTTCCCTATAAAAGATGTTCAGTTATCTGTGTTATGTCAGAATATGGTTAGTATTTCCGAATTTGGCCCAATGCAAGCTACTGTATTTTGAATGACCTTAAAAAACGACGGTATGTCCAATATTAAAAGCTAAGGAACAAAAACTGTTTTTTCAAGTATTACTATAGAGGCTGCTGAAAAGCAGAAATCTGAAAAGAATGAAAGGCCAAGACCTAATGACCATATTTCAAATTAAACGTTCTTAACTTTCTTAATACAATATATTAACTGATAATATTCCACTCGGTAACAGGTATTTCTGATAACCATGCTGTTTATTTCTTTGCCCATACCCACCACTTTCACACATGATTGTCTTGATGGCAATTGATTGGGGGCTTTGTAAGGAATGACCAAATTCATATGTTCCAAGCTGCAGTGATTACCTCTTGAACAGCAAAGCAAGTGTTTACAGATTAACCCCCTCTCTCTCTTCCTCCTTTGTCCCTCCCCTCTCTCTCCTCTCCCCTTGAAAAATAACAGGAGCGTTGTATGACATTCTAACTGTGAAGGTAAAAGGAAAGCTCTGCATGATGGTAGTAAGAGAAGCCATGATATAAGAAATGGAGTCAGTTCCCCTAAGTAGGCTTCTAGAAAGACAGGTAAAGACAACTGGAATTCGCATGGTCTGGCCACTGGGAGTTGCAAGGAAGTACAAAGTAAGAAAGTAAAGGATCCGTGTAACAACTGGTGCAGGCGACATCATCAAAAAGCTCAGAGAGACGAGCTTGAAGTGGTGCGGGCATGTGTGAAGGAGGGAGTAAGAGCATATTGGGAAAAGAGTGCTGAACATGACGTTGCCAGGGGAGAGACGACAGGGAAGATTCAAGAAAGGATGGTTAGATTGTGTAAAGGAATGTGCGTACAGCAAAGGAAAATGGGAAAGGGCAATTCGTTGTGACGAACCTAACGGGAGAACTTGAATAATAATAATTATTATTATTATTATTATTATTATTATTATTATTATTATTATCGAGTGGTTACACACCATCTATTGGTGGATGGGTGAAAAACCCGCATTCAGCGCCCAGCAACAAGCCAGGTAAGTTGAATGCAGGCACATGTACTGTAGCCATAAGAGTGAGAAAAATAGAAAACCAAATCAAAATGGCAACACCACTTCAACCTTGCAAGTGGCGCCTCACAACTAGTGAGGAAAGGCACATTGCTCAAGCGGTTGTNCGAGGTTGAAGTGGTGCGGGCATGTGTGAAGGAGGGAGTAAGAGCATATTGGGAAAAGAGTGCTGAACATGAAGTTGCCAGGGGAGAGACGACAGGGAAGATTCAAGAAAGGATGGTTAGATTGTGTAAAGGAATGTGCGTACAGCAAAGGAAAATGGGAAAGGGCAATTCGTTGTGACGAACCTAACGGGAGAACTTGAATAATAATAATAATAATAATAATAATAATAATAATAATTATTATTATTATTATTATTATTATTATTATATCAAACTTAAGCGGAAGGCAAGAGCATAGAAGAGAGTTCCAAAATTTCGTTGTGCGCGAAACGATGCTAGCATAATAGAAACATCTCTTTCAACAAGTTTATTTTTTGTTTTCAGACAACGACTGAAGCTCATGTGAAATTAATCTAAAAGTTAATTAAGTTGTAAAACTGATAAGAATATTGGAAAAACAAAATAAACTCGGGTTATTAATTCCTTTGTCACTATCGAATTAAAATTTAAGGAACATAATGTCTAGTGATGTCTGTTGTACAAATAGCTGCACAGTGCTTTTAAGCTGAAATTAAATACGTTCCTGTGATAAGAAACTGGAAGAAAATACTTATAGTGAAGTGAAATATTTCCTAAATGTATCTATAGAAAACAACATGATGTATTTATTTTAAAAAAAATAGAGCTGTATCTCTAAAGCAATACCAATAATGTGAGCTCTTCTCTCCTTTTTTATTAATTTATTAAAATAAGTTATGTACTTACATATTTTCACACTTTTCCTTGCTCTCGCCCTTTTCTACATTTGTGACTCACGATATGTTTTATCAGTAGATACTATTTTGCTGGTCTTATTTACTGTCCGTTTATTTATGTGTCTTTACTTTGCAATTAAAGGAAATAAAATATCGCTTCCTATCATCAAGAATTGCTATTTACGTTGTCTTTACTGTTACTATATATTGCACATAATAAACATTTATGCTTCTTTTGAGCATTTAATTAGACTCTGTTGACAAGCATTAAAAACACAAAAAGTGGTTGTGTAAACATATTAGGAAAATTAATTTGTTTTGTTAAAACAGATCTCTCAAAAACGTATTGGGCAATTTCGGTTATTTTCATGCAACAAAAGATCTTTCCGAAATTGTTATTACATTATATTGTGAAGATATTGATATAATAGATTATCTAAGGATGTTTTTACTTATGAAGTATAAAGGCATTTTACGTAAAATGCCCACTGCACACGTAGGTCAGAGAAATTGGCAAAGTCAAGGCAACCGCTTATCCTATTGGCTTTGAACATGTCGCTAAATCAGGGTTACGTTTAGGCTAGTAGCTAATTCTTTAACCGCCGTAAATTATAATGCCCTGCCTTTCAGGAGACTCAAATTTTTTAAAAATATATGAAATAATTAACTTAGAAGTAACATACTAAAAGCTTCAAGAAACATAGCTTTAGGCAGCTTTTTTTAGTTGATCACAAGGTGGGACATAAAGTTTTGATTAACATCTTTTTTTTCCGTGTCAACACCGATTCTGTATTGGGACCATTATGGTTTGCTACTTTTGTCTGTCCCTTGCAATGTCCCAAAAGATCCCATGAGTGCCCAAGTTTGCTTTTAAAATTGTCCAAAAAGTTATTGATTTGTTTTCCTCTGGTGTGTTTTCTTAAAATTCTTCCACTGACGCAAAGGTTTTCAATTGCCCTTATACAAATTTCTGTCCAAGCTACTGCATCAATGGGTCCCTGGTTGCATCTATAAAGCCTTTTCCAATGCAAACGCTGCTACAACTTCTTCATCTGTGACAAATGCTATCTTAATTTGCCACTTAAAGACATTAAGCTATACTAGCTTCGTGTTGTCTTATTCCAACAAGGTCAAAGTCCTTTAAAGCATAATTAAAAATAGCCATTCAAATTTTAAGAAATACTTTTTTTTAATATTTCACTTGCTTCTTCTAAATAACTTTTTATTTATTCAGTCTTTGCTTTAGAGAATGCGAGTTCATATTGCCTGATGATCGAAATATCGTGACACTATTAGTTGCAATCATAGTTCTTATTTTTTGTGTTTTACCTTATGTATATTGCTCTGCTATATGCCTTGAGCACTTTTTGATACGAATACACAAATATATATATATATGAACTGTTTATAGGCAATTATGAGTGTTGCGGGCAGTCTACCAGTCTTTTTAACCCTTGAAAAGAAAAGCCCTTGAGCTTATCCACAGATACTACCGCTTTGAGTATTCCAAAGGGGATTTGCTCCAAAATGTCCCTGCTATTCGGATTGTTTTTTGGCCTCGAGTTAAACGTAATTGACGTATATTACATCCATAGCTACAAACCGAAGTACAGAGCTCTCTGGATCCATGCCAAAAATAGAAAGGCTTTTTCTTGATATGCTGTACGGACTTCGGGGTACAACGAGCTGGTATCTTTTTCATCCGAAACCATTATAGATAATTGCATGAATAGGTTCTTGTCCAATACTTACTTCTGAGGCAAAGTGCTTCTGAGTTAATGGACGATCTGAAAGGATCACCCCCTATTACTTCATCGATGACTTCCGGTCTTCAGACAAAACAGGTCTTTCTGGATGGGGTTCATTTTCCAGGCTCCGATATGTTTAAATTCTCTCCCCCATTTCTTTACCATGTTACAGAAAGTTAAAGTCTCCTTATGCTACCATCGCAACTTAGTGCAACTCATTTACCAATAATCCCTTCCACCCACGGACTGACTGCGCGATACCCTATGTTATTCATTTTTTCAGAATGTGCTCACTAGTACGTTATAACTACCTGCAACAGAAAAAAATACATAAGATATTTTCTTTCTTCTTTATTTTTAGCATACGTTCTTGGAGAACTGAAATGTAAGTGGCTTTGGGAAAAAATGTGTACCTTAAACCTATTTATCTTAGGTAAGAAAGTTATTAATCACTTCTCGTTCAGACCTTTCATCTCAAATTCAAAGGTAAAGTTACGTTAATAATTTTGACATGACGAAAAATGAACACGATAGAACCCAGATCAACATTTGGTCGAGGTTTTACTCTCAAATCCGAATCGTATTATAAAAATTGATTATCTATAAATACCTATTAAATAAAGTGTTATGTACATTCTATATTTATTTATTTCCATAATAACGTTATGATCAATTTTAACTGAATTTTTTCTTTATGATGTAGCAGACGAATTTTCCGTGTGAACATGCGCAGTATGTTTTGTTTATACGTATTTTTATAAATGTATATTTTTTTATAATATGCTTAAAATGGAGCATTTTTGAGAAAAGCTGTCACTTAATGAATTTTGAGCGTCTTTGTCCCAAAATGAGATAAACTAATTGAAGGATAGCATTTTGACCAAACAAGACCTATGAAAATACTCTGATAACAAACTTAGCTGTAGGCTACAAAGGTTTCATAAGCCCAGGAAGCATAGACCGGTTACAAAATAATCTTACAATAAGAATGGAATTTTGGGTTTTGGAGTTGATGAAGTCAGGAATACATCCAGTTGAAAAACAATCACAGGAGTGTTGATTCTATAGTGCAGGTTTTTTCAAGAAAAAGCTATTGTAATGAAATTTACTGCCAGTTTTTTAAGTATCCAGTATAATTGCATGGTTGCACACCGAATTCTGATGGGGTGTTTTGGAATAGTGGGACAGGAAAGGGACGTTTCAATCAAAACTTCGAGCGGCAGTTGTGGGTAGATGTCAGATGTTCAACCTTGCAAAATTACAACGATGAAAGAGCAACTGGGCTATGGAAAAAATCCCTCTACCCACAAGCACATGCACGCAGATTCCATTTTGGAAAGTTTCCCTATTATAAATATGTAATAATATCTTTAGGTGTTAAAATTTCTCTAAGCTGTAGGAAATTCCTATCATTTCAGACCTGTTCATGCCAACGAATGTAATTTGAAAATTACGTATCGAACCCTTTTCAGACTTTGGGCCCAAACAGTGATGTGGAAAAACACAAGATCATTTTTTGAAGCATAATTTGTCACAAGCCATATGACTCCTTATTTGCTTCAACAGACAAAAGACAGATCTTATAATTGGACCTTTTACTTGTGGCATCCCTGGTAAACAGTGCAACCATATTGCCCTTAGCAGAATTCCATCTATGAAAAATCAGAACAAATAGGACAGAATTCAGGCAAGAGGTATAGAAAGCATATGATACCTCATGAATAGCACTTCATATAAACGGCCTCCTTAAGTCCTTCTTTCGTAATAAACGTCTTTTTGGCTAGCCGAGAATTATTGTCCAAGTAGAAAAGACCAGCCTGTGAAATAGATAGGGGCCTAAAACTCGGGGCCCGAACAAGAAGAGTAAGGGAGCCAACTTGATCTTAGCTTAAAGGCCAAGAAACGGAAGACCTAATACTAGATCCAACTGGCTGTTGTTTTACAACGAAGTTTAATAGAGCATGTAGTCATCCATAAACAAGTCTTTAAAAATCTGACTATATGGTCTATTAGAGCACAAATGAACAATTAGAGAATTATTGGTAGCAACACTTGTCCGCAGGGCATCCCTCAATTAGCATCGTAAAATTTTGAAGACTGACTCTCTATAACATCTTTAACGTTTGTTCCTGGTCTTGAAAGCGAAAGAAACCTTAGTAGTTATGTTATAACTAATTACTTTATAAGCAATCTTCTATGCTGGATCCTGTCAAATCCTTTGGGGATAACAATAACTGACATACAACTGACATTACTATGGTTTTCTGCCTGTAGATCAAGTGCTGATGTACTGAATTTCGATAACCTTAGGATTTTTTAGTGCACTGCATAGCAATTCTCTTACTAATATAATATTACACTGGTAACAAAACTGCTTTGCAGCGCACTACAAAATCTATGGTTAATGAATTTCAGTACTGTAGCAATAGATCTAGAGGTAGAAAGCCATAGTTATGTCAATGAGGAGGATAAATTTACTAAAGTAATCAATAACGTATCGAATGATAATAACGACTGATTCAAATAGTTTCTTCAGAAAATTCATTAGCAAAGGATTAGTCTGTGTTGTGAGGAAAAAGCGTTCGCCTTTTTTAAAGATTGTAAGAATTTTCTAATAATAGGGAGACTTCAGCCTAAGGAATGGGGATTGATTGAGTCATTGACGGCAGTTATCATGCACATATTGGACTGTATGAAATTTAGGATAAATAGACATTTTGGGGGTCTAAAATTGATAGCAAGATAACACATTTGGGGCTTAAGTCTTAAAAAGATAAAAACAAAAATATTGTGGGTTTCGAATTTGGGGTTAGGGTTAGGGTTAGGGCCTTAAAACAAGTTTGATACTTGTTTTAAGACACTGTTGTCAGTAAAAGCAACAAACGTTGTTTATTTTGAGCTATTAAAGTTAGACAACATATTTGGAGGTCTAAGAAAATGATGCGACATGATCACTCCCCTCAAAAACGTCAACGCGTTCCCTTCCTAAGAATTTCAGATGGTTCGTTTTTTATTCCCTGCCATATTTGGCCTCGTCCTGTGTAGTTGCTTTTGCCGAAACAATGCAATAAATTATAAGTTTTGTGAAGCCAAGAGTAGAGAAATCATTACAAATTGAGAAGAATGGCAACATTCAGGGTAAAAGGTTTAATGAAAAGCTTTTAGCAAACTCCTTGTTTTATCTGAGGATGGGAATAACTTAGTATGTATTGATAATATTAGACATAAAAGATTGGCAAATGTGCCTCAGGAAATAAGGAAGGTTTCTAACTTGGTGTCAACAATTTTTGTGTTGGATAGCAAAATGATAAATTTGTAAACAGAGGAGACTCCACATGAGAAAAAGGACATCACAGAGAATTATTGAGAAGACCAAAGACAAGTACCCTATTCTCTGCAATAAACACCGCCTTTTAATAAACGCCACTGGATAAAAAAACGGGATTTGTAAGAAAAAGTAGAAAAGAGAAAAAAACCGCACAACAGGTCAGTTTATTCTTTTATTTTCATCAATACCATGAAAAATATATTTGTTAATAGTAGCGAAGACAATTTCATATATTGTTTTGAAGAAGGGTCACCTTGTTTAAGTGTG
Organism: Morbakka virulenta; assembly: GCA_003991215.1. Classification (NCBI taxonomy): domain Eukaryota; kingdom Metazoa; phylum Cnidaria; class Cubozoa; order Carybdeida; family Carukiidae; genus Morbakka; species Morbakka virulenta. Next base: position 1,055,525 of record RDPX01000021.1, on the reverse strand, counting down.
CTTTATTTGTTAAGAGATCAACTACAAAGCTGCTGAAGAGATGGCACGGCCAGAGAATCGGTTTCAACCAACAGATGCTGACAAAGATGATGCAGCTGAGGCATTTGATCCTTTGCATGAAGACATTGATGTAGAATTACAAGGAACTGATTTTGTTGTAGTTGTTTTTTGTCAATTACAAAATAATGTTTGACCCGAAATAAAGGCCGCCAATTAACGAAACGCCGCAAAAATATGGTTAAAAATTTTGAAAACGCCACGGCGTTTATTAAAGGAATTACAGTATAGAACACAATTTTTAAAAGGAAGTGATCATAAACTATATTAAAATTTCCTAGCATCGATGTGATAAAGGAGCTTTAGAATGACCTCTACATTTTTCTGATCCAAATTCACATTAATAAGCACATGAGTGAACTAGCTTTTATGAAAATTGTTTATCTAAAATTAACCCTGCAAACAAACAGGCGATCCTCATCTAACATAAATTTTTGTTTCCTACACAGTGTTTTATATTATAGTAGTAGAGTACCCGGGTTTGCAGGGGTATTCCCATGTCTTCTCATTGTTGCCCGGGTATTCCCTTGTGTATGTTTTTGTACCGACTTTCAGAAAACTTTTTTCGGTTCCTTTTCAGTCCTCTCATTGTGTTCATTAGGCATCCTTATCATGTTTTGTCGAAATCAGAGCTTTGTAACGTTAAAAAAGCAAACCTTCCAGCTTTCTAAGGTCATTTCCTTTTAGTTGGGCATAGCCTGCAGCAAAGTTTCGAAGCAATCGGAGGTCTCTTGGGCTCGAAACAGCTCTCTACTTCTTGTCCAGAAAGCCCACTTCCTGTTTCATGACCTCACTTGCCGTGCTCTTTTTTCTCCCCTGCATTTCGATGGAGATTTTGTCCAAGTTTGGTGTCGATCGGACAAATACTGTGCCTCTTCCAATGCATTTTTGAAGACACTCTTGCTAAGCGTCTTCAAAATGCATATTTGGTCACATGACGTCACTTCCGGTTTAGTGACGTCACTTTCGGTAGACCTAAGTCACTTCTCGGAAGTTCCTTCATGTTCATACCAAGTTTGGCTGCGATCGGTTCATCCGTTTGTACGTCAACCCTGAACAGACAGACAGACAGACAGACAGACACAGACAGACAGACAGATATTACCGCTTATATACAAGATTATTCATTAAGTAGAAGCATCATGACTCTTGCATTTGATCTTGAAACAGAATTTTGTTGATTACATCTATAATTATCGAGCTTAGAAATGGAAGTTTATTATTAAATTACAGTGGAGTCCGCATATAATGAACTCTGATACAACGAATTTTCTATTACTAAGAGCATATCCCCCCCCCCCCATCCACCTGCTTGCTCTCTTCTTATTCCTATTCTATCTATAACGAATATTGTTTATAAAGAATTTAGAAAGAGCTCCCTTGAAATTCGTTGTATCAGAGTGCCGCTGTATAGATACTGTTCAAATCAAGAGAAAACGAAGGGGTAAGATATTTAAGCCCCCACTGGCAACAAAACACTTCATACACCGATGTGTTGAGATCTCTGACTTGCTGAAAGTGGTCACGAAACTTGCCAGAAATTTATTTACATTAAATAAAATTTAGCACAATCTGCAGATCAGTTTCGATCTGTTGGTACAAACCCATTTTCAAAAAATGCCCTGATGACAAAGTTGTCGTGTAAAGAAACTCGCATCCACAGGTAACTGAGGAGAACAACAATACGCTGAATACAGATATTGGCGCCAGATAAAACTAACACTATAATCCAAATAAAATCTTCATTGAACTTGTTTTTATAGCAAATCATCTCTTGAAATGTATGGCACAACAAGCTTTGTTTTGGCTGATAACTTAAATTCTAGAACAATATTACTTCGAAAAGGAAACGTATATTTGAAATAATCTTGGTTAAAGTCGTCGTAAGATTAAACATCTGTTGCATGGTCTACAAAATGACCTGATGCAGCGATAAGAGGTTTTGTCTAATAAAAGGAAAAACCTCTGTAACATATCTTTGCTGTAGCATATGAGTGTATCTAACTGGGTTCAAACAAGTGGCCGATTGGTTATATGAACAGTTTGTCATGCAACAGGATTGCTGTTCGAATCCCAGCCACGTCTCAGGGAGGATTGGTCTCAATTTTTTCCTACGTTATAAGTGACATGGTACTGAGTTTGCGCATCTTTTCGTACATAGAATTAGAGAGACCTAAAAAGTGACATTAAGCAACTAAGACCGATAGCATAAGCAAAAATAAAGATTGGCGGTAAAAATTCCAAACCTTTCGGAAAAATAAGGGGTAGGGTTTTCCTATTCTTTTTTTTGACTGATAATTAAAATTTCAGAACAATATTACTCTGAAAAGAAAACCAATATTTGAAGTAATCTTGGTTAAAGTCGGTGTAAGATTAAACGTCTGTTGTTTGGTTTAAAAAATGACCTGATACTAGAATAAGAGGGTTTTTTTCATTTGGAAGAAAATCTTTAAAACACATCTTTCGTATAATACAGGAGACATTTATTTTGGTACTGATATTACTACTTTGCGCATATCAGGTCTGTTGCTGGTATCCAATACTATCAAAAGCGTTTCTACTAAATAATAAGGAAACCCCACCCCTTATTTTTCCGAAAGGCTTTAAATTTTACCGTCAATCTTTATTTTTGCTTATTGTCGGTCTTAGTTGCTTAATATCACTTTTTAGGTCTCTCTAATTCTATGTACGAAAAGATGCGCAAACTCAGTAGCATGTCACTTATAACGTAGGGAAAAATTGAAACCAGTCCTCCCTGAGACGTGGCTGGGATTCGAACAGCAATCCTGTTGCATGACAAACTGTTCATATAACCAATCAGCCACTTGTTTGAACCCAGTTAGATACACTCATATGCTACAGCAAAGATATGTTACAGAGGTTTTTCCTTCCATTAGTACAAAACCTCTTATCGCTGCATCAGGTCATTTTGCAGATCATGCAACAGACGTTTAATCTTATACCGACTTTAACCAAGATTATTTCAAATAAACGTTTTCTTTTCGAAGTAATATTGTTCTGGAATTTTAATTATCAGTCAAAAAAAAGAATTTTTAGAGAAATATTGTTCTGGAATTTAAGTTATCAGCCACAACAAAAAGCTTGTTGTGCCATACATTTCAAGAGATGATTTGCTTTAAAAACAAGTACAATGAAGGTTTTGTTTCATTTTCACTTTTCTATAGCTACGGATGCTTTCCTTCAATACTATTTTTAAAATTTTTAGTCAAATTTTCATAATATGGCTCATAGTATTCGATAGAGTGGTTGTTAAATATGTACGAGGCTGTATCGAACATATTATTTACGCAATTTGGAATAAAAATTTCCATTACTGTTCATATTACTATAAGAACACTTTGCTCTAATATACTGTTTACTTGGTTGAGTATGAGTATTATTATTATTATTATTATTATTATTATTATTATTTTAATATTATTGTTATCATCGTTGTTGTTGTTGTTGTTATTACTATTGTTATCATAAATTGATATTTATTCAGGTTATATTATTTTTCAAAAAATAAATTTCTAAGGGGCTAAAGAGGACTGCCAGGACTACCCAAAAAATTGTTCGAAGGCACACACAAAATTGCAAGACTGTAGGGCAGAATTGAATAGAATTGAGTAGCGTAGAATTAAATTGCAGGGACTAACAAAAGATGCGTGGCAAAAATTGACCGAGTTGACACCAGGATAGAGGCAAAGGAAAAAAGGTGACCATGACTAAAATAGAAAAATAATATTGAAAAACAGGGAGGTAAAAATTGGGTCAGAACAGTGAAAGAAATGAATGGAAGAATTTTTAGAAACTATCCATTTGCATTGGTATGATTGTTTATGATGATAATAGGGATGATGAAGATGGAGCAGAAATCACACTTATTAAGGCCATACTAGAGAGTCTTGTTTGTGTTGCTTAACAGAGGTCTTCATCGAAATGCTAAAGAGACAAAAAGCGGTAAAAAACAATGATGTAATCTAAAGAGAGATACGAAGTAAAAAGGAATGAAGATAAAAAAAATTTAGGAATTGAAACCACTGCAGACAATATTTAAAATCCTGGACCCTGTAGAAGAAAACTATGTACTCCCTGAAAACTGTATAAGGATTCCACTATTTCCTTCTTTATTTTGGATATAAGATTTCATGTTTATTCTTTAAGCATATGTTTTATAACTACAGTTTACATCATTTATCCAATAGAATAATTTTTGGCGTAGTACAAATATTTCAATCTGAAAGCATTTTGCCTGGCGGTTTTCTTTAATTGAGCAGTAAAAAACGAGCGTCTGACGCTTTTCCAAGAATTGACTTACCTGTACAACAAAATATTCATAGTTATCAAATTCTGGGGATTTGGACGCTCAGTTTGGTAAATAGAATAAATTTGATAGTACATATGTAACAATATGCAATCAGTCTTCTATTGAATTCAACAGATAACGTGTTCACTCACTACAAACATATTAAAATTTTGGCTGAAACAGCTTTACATGTCGAAAGAAAAGGAAATATCATACGTAACCTTTTAAAATAGTATTTGATGAATCAATAGAGTGAGAACATGNATTGAGCATATGTTTTATAACTACAATTTACATCATTTATCCAATAGAATAATTTTTGGCGTAGTACAAATATTTCAATCTGAAAGCATTATGCCTGGTGGTTTTCTTTGAGCATTACATTGAGCAGTAAAAAACGAACGTCTGACGCTTTTCCAAGAATTGACTTACCTGTACAACAAAATATTCATAGTTATCAAATTCTGGGGATTTGGACGGTCAGTTTGGTAAATAGAATAAATTTGATAGTACATATGTAACAATATACAATCAGTCTTCTATTGAATTCAACAGATAACGTGTTCACTCACTACAAACATATTAAAATTTTGGCTGAAACAGCTTTACATGTCGAAAGAAAAGGAAATATCATACGTAACCTTTTAAAATAGTATTTGATGAATCAATAGAGTGAGAACATGTACCTTCAAATTAACGAAAAACCACTAAGGTCTCGAGTACTATGATGAGGATAACTATTTTGAGGATGTGAACACTTAGATGTTAATCAATGCATAATCATGCAGCTAACTTTGATCTTTGTATATTAAGGCGGATCAAGTACAAAGAAGTGTCAGCAAGATATCTTCTTATGATGTTTTCTTGATTAACTAACAGCGCAGTTTCAATAGATTAATAAGGATACAAAATTTAGATACCATGGGTCAAAAGCATGTATTGAGAGTTCCTGTGACTAAAAATATGTTTTTTCTTCTTTGCCGACTATTGTTCTGGTCTATGTGGAATGTGACAGTGTGCAAAGGTTATTAAATAGGCGGTAATAGCCAGAATATGTACAATTTAAAGAAATCATGTTTCATAAAAAAAATTGTTGCGAGTCTTTTTTCTTCGTCTCTCTTCTTTAATATATATACATATATATATACATATATATGTATATATATATATTTATAGATTTGTAGCTCTACCGGTAGCTGAGACTCTCGGTATGCAACAGTTCAGCAATGCAGCTGGGAACATTTTGTATATCCTATATATATATATATATATATATATACCAGTATCGAAGTAATTATTAGCTATCGACAGTGCTCAATAATATAAGAATATTAGAGCTATCATATGGTGAACGACAAAAACACCCAACAAAATTTAGTTTAGAACTGTCAGTTTCATGTTTTTACAATCGTCGGCTGAACACACACACACACAAAAGGTGACGATTGTGAAAACATGANGACTCTCGGTATGCAACAGTTCAGCAATGCAGCTGGGAACATTTTGTATATCCTATATATATATATATATATATATACCAGTATCGAAGTAATTATTAGCTATCGACAGTGCTCTCAATAATATAAGAATATTAGAGCTATCATATGGTGAACGACAAAAACACCCAACAAAATTTAGTTTAGAACTGTCAGTTTCATGTTTTTACAATCGTCGGCTGAACACACACACACACAAAAGGTGACGATTGTGAAAACATGAAACTGATAGTTCTAAACTAAGTTTTGTTGATTTTTTTGTCGTTCACTGTATATATATATTTTTTTTTAATGCTACTGCGTCACTAGGTAACCTAGAATAAGTATGTTTACGTCTCAAGTTCGGACCGGGACCTCAGAGACGCAGAACACGGCACAAGATTGATGCGGTGCCCAAAAGTGCTGAAATCTGAGCACTTGCAGCAATATTAAGGATCTGCAATGTTTCAAATGCTTCGAATATTCCAGGTGGTAATGTTCCCATGGCTTCAACTATCACCGGCACAATGATCACTTTGGCTCTGTACATGTATATATATATTTGTGTAATTTTGTTTATTCGTATCAAAAAGTGTATATAGTTGAAGCATTATGTGAGCATAAACAACGACTCACAATATTAGAAATCCACATGAGTTAATTCCCTTATAAGGATTTTTGGAATAACAAGGCCATTAAGAGCTTCACTTAATGCTTTAAGCAAAGGTCTTCCTTACATAAAACAAAGACTCAAGGTGCATCATAAACAAAAAAAATTAAGTGTTATTTACATGATATATATGGCAAATGAAAAAGAAACAAGCAAAATGTTATAAATTTCTGTTTTACAAATAGGAGTAGGAAAAATTTCACAAGCCAATGATAATAAACACGAAAAGCACACTTGTAGTACTTTCTGGAAAATAATTATTTTTTGTCTTTTGATTTTGCGGTGAGACACTTGGTATAGTGGTTGAAAAAATTTTAAATGCCCTCAAATGTTCAAGGAAAATCATGTAGATAAATGATTTTTAGGATTTTGGGTTCAGAATACTATTAAAAGTAAAACATGTTCTTTATAAAATTACTCCTACGAAAACTTCTATGGAACTAGAAAATACCTAAAAAGGTAAGCAAACAACAATATGCTCTCAGAATGCATGGAACACTAACAGTGTGATAAGTACGGGTTAGAGGAACAGGAGTACGTAAGCAAACAAGACAGGTGTTAGACATTGGCCATCACTGTACAATACTGTCATCTGCAATGTGGAAGTTATTGCAACTCAATCGAAATGGCAAAACAGTAGAGGAGCCGTGGCTTAATGGTTAGTGCAACCGCACCGTAACCAAAATGTTCTGCAATCGATTACCCGAGCGAAAGACTTTATGACTTCACAAAAAAAAGAAAAAATAATTGTGTTGGCATCATGAAGGGCATCCGGTCAAGAAATTCCTCACTGCCAAACTATGAAGGACACCGTCTGAGCCCCATTTACAGGGGGAAATGACGTCAAAACAAAAAAAACCAAAAAAGATGTATTTCTATTTCTGGATATTGTGGAAAATTTGTTCTATGACAGGTAAACAGAAAGAAATTTCTCAAGCATTTAGGCATCCAGACAAAGCAAGACAAATAAACACTTCATGGTTTATCAATTTGGTTAAACACTCTGTCACTGACTGTTCATAGCAAAAGCAAAGTTTTCCCAAAGGAATATCATAAAAGTACATTTTACTAACCACTTATTTACAATGAGATGAAAAACACGTTGCTTACATTCTTGTTGGAAACTATGATAAATTCGAACAATCTGAAACATCCTTGATTGCTTCCTTGTTGTTCTTTACCCTTAGCCAAGCATCTTTACTAGAATATCACCATAAGTTCCCAATTCACAAATATAAACAGGAAGTTAAATTTTCAATGATGATGAACGTTTCAAAATTTTGTTAATGCAACCTTTACTTTAGCCATTTTTGTAAATAAATTTCATGATATAGAATCTCCTTAAATCGATGGAAAAGAAGTGATGATACAATCCAAAGCTTTGGGCTTCATGTACGGTCGAATCTCCCCAATATGTATATATTGCCTTACCTAATTTTTCCGTAAACATATTTATCTCATTGTTATTTTATTTTTATTCTTTTTTTTACCAAACACATTGAAAAATAGGATTGAAGAACCACCATTACCCTTTTGTGAAAGCTGTAAAAACTTCCGAAGTTATGGGAAAAGGCTTTTAAAATGGTAGACTAAGTTTTAAAGGGAATTATTTAAAATCAAACAAGATATTTATTTACTATGATGTTATTTTTTATCCAGTCCATCTTAAAGGAGAAAAATCCTGGGCTGACCTGCTACCTTGTTTCCATCTACAGTATTAAGGGGACGACGACCGGAGTTCGAATTTTCAAGCTCTGTGAGCTCTCATTCCACAGTTACTTTGGGTTAATAATTTGAAAATGCTAGATTGACTTTGTCATCAACATTCCTAAGTATTTTTATTAAAATTGTAATATAAAATAGCGCAAAAGGATCATAGCTTTGTCCAAGCAATATTACCTAGTTTTCTGTAGCTGTTATCTAGCACTTTTTGGAGCTGAAGGCATCCTTGATGAACATTGTACAAATAAAAAATAGTGTAGGTAATGACTTAATTTTAGCACCACTTGAATACGATTTAAATTACGCCTTAATAACACCAGACAGGCCAAGCAAACTTCGAAAAGAAGCTGGTATGATAGTTGGAACTTGCGTGTGCTATTTTCAGAAGTAGCTTTATTTTTAAGACTAGCATTTAAAATGTAACCAGATTAATATAAAAGAAAGAGTGAAGGGAATAATGTATACCCCCTTTTTTCAATCTCTAAAAATTTTTAAAAGGTAAAGAAGTGTCATTTAACAATTCTCCTCAACATCGTCTTGCTTTTCGGTGTCAAACGTGAACCTATGGTGATAAGCGGTAACTTTAACTGATCTGTCCACCGATTTCTACTTTGTATAAATAACTTGTATAACTCCTTTATCTGGTTTGGAAGGTCGTTCGAGATCTTTTGAGCCTGTCATATTTTCATTTCATGTAACATCTGGAGAGAGCTGGTGAAGAGGGCCACGGCTGCTCGAAACCCAGCTATCTGTTCCTGATGACGTAACAGCTTATAGCAGAAGCAAAAACTTTGGTCAGAATGAGAGAGTTTTCGTTTACGTCAAAATATATCTTTAGCTTATTTTGCTCCATAGGCTGATTAAGGCATGGTTATGGTACATTATTGCGTAGATTTTGCAGATCTTTGACACACTTTGTAATCCAAACTAATTGTATTTGTAGGATATATACCTTCCTGATTATTTTTTCTTGCAAATATTTCCTTTTATTAATTCTTTTACGACTTGAGAAACTGAGGTTGTTTTTTTCAAGTTTCATCCATTTCTTTTACACCTTTTAATAGCTTTTAATCTGGTCCCTCGCCAATACAAATTTCTTTTACTTTTCCAATTAATGGGTTGCAGTTTTATTGAAACATTCATAATGTTTTCAAGCAACCAACAATCAAAGGTTTTACTTATAAATTCAAAACCAAGGTTTTTTTAAAAACGTAAATCACAATGCTGTTATAAGGTAATACATGCTAGGTCTTGAACGTTACTCCAATAGCAGAACTTAGTCAGAAAACTCGGGAAAAAAGGTAAATCTTGCATCGTTTCTACTGTTGACGTTGCTGCATTGTCATCATCATCGAACGTAATATTCATATTCGAACAGCCGTGGCTCTCTTTCGCAATTCATCACCAGTCTTGTCTATGCATTTCACTTTTACCATGCCTCTCCCACACAGATCTTTGATGTTGTCACTCAGTCTTGTTTTCGGTATTCCTTTACCTCAATTTCCCATTACCATTTCCATAAATACTCATTGGTCCAAGTTATCGTGTCTCAAAACATGACCAAGAAAAACTAGTTTCTTTGTATTTATATCATTGAGAAATTCAAAATTGACCAATTTTGTCCAAAACTTCTTGGTTCGCTTTCCTCTCTGTCCAGCTAATGTGCAAAATTCTCCTACAGCACCAGAATTTAAAAGCCTGTATTTTCGTCTTATCAAAATTCTTGAGAATCCAACATTCGGAAACATGACTTGCAATAAAGAAAACCAAGGTGCTTAGGAACCTCAGCTTCAGTTTTAGTGTGATACATCTATCTTTTCAAAGTTTAGTGAGCGCATTGTAAAGCTAACATAGGTAGTGAGTTTTGAGTTATTAATGCAAAGAAATTCGTATTTCCCTATCAGCAAAATAACGAAGTTGACAGTTGGTAAGGCAAAGTGGAATAACTCACAAATAGCATGAGATGAGAAAATGTTGGATTTATTGAACCACGTGTACCAAAAACCCAACATATATTGTGGAAATGACAAAAACATATACCTTGGACCCCTGAAATCACCCATTAAAAGTTTTTGCTTATTACAAGGGAGAAATTAAGGGAGTTTGATTTTTGTTTAGAGCCAAAATATGTTCACAGTATGGACAGAAATGCCAACAAAGTTCTGGGATTTTGACAAAAGTACTGTTGATCACGCCATGAAACAAATCCCACAGGTTGTTTTTTTTATTGGCAATATTGCCTTGTAGCATTTTTCTCTCAGGAGACCCTAACTCATACACAAAAAACCTTGTGTAAAATAAGGAAAATAAACTTTTTGAACATGTGTAGTCCACAAACCGTCTTGGATACATCAAAGCATGTGTAAGAAGATGTGGTTAAATCTGTAATGTGGGAGAATGGTCATCAAGAATTTTGAACCTAGTTGAAAGGTATTTTGGATAAACAGAAATTCAACATAAAACCGTTATTGCCTCCGACAACAACCAGTGTATTTACGTCTATTTAGTATTGAATGAATTCAATGTGAGGTTAGTAGTGGTACCAAAACAAGAATTGCAAGGCATTGTAAACTTAATAGTCCAACAATACTGCCGATGTCAACAGGCGAACAAGCAATCAGTTAAATTTGTTAAATTGTTTCCTGGTTTTGTTAGTAAAACTGTAAACAAATCGAATTAAAGAAATGTTTTCAAAGGTAAACAAGATTCATGGAAGAAGCTATTTTGTACGATGAGTTAGGAATAGTTTGAACTCGTATTATTTTCCTACAGTCAGATCAAATTTGCCTATGGCAGCCAAAGTCCTTACTTCATTTTCATCTAGTCAATTCGGAATGATTGATATAACATGTTAGTCGGAAATGAAATAATTGCCAAAATAAAATCAACGTGAAAGCACTTTAACTCCACTTCATCCCTCACAAATATTGTTGTTCTATTCAGTAAAATCAAATATTTGATATACCAAAATCATACCTAAATCCCTTAATAATAGTTTTCATTGCAAATTCATGCTGGTTTTGGTGTTTTTAAGTCTTTAATAGGATTATGCATTTCAAAAGTGATCAAGTCTCACAAATACTCAGTCAAAGGGAAGATCCTGCGTTATAATCTAGTACTTTCAAAAGCCATGCTAGTCAAAATTTGTTAGTAATTGTTCACAGAATTAAGAATATCACAAGTTAATAGTTTTTAGGTCTATTAGTAATTGTGTGTGATTTCAAGGAATATTACAGACAGAGGCTACCTACTTATGTAATGTCAACAACGGTCTTGAAGATATAGGGACAGATCTAGGCTAGTACAACTGCAGCAATTGCTCCAATCAGATTTTGTAAGATTAAAATAGAGCTTTTTCCTTCCAGCAGTTTCTTTACTGCTGATTTCCACAATGTTATTTTAACTCTTTATCCTCAATCGGCCAAGCTCTTTTGGGGATGGTGGGGGAGGGACTACAAGGAGCTTTACCCTTTGGTCACAGGCATCCTATCAGAGAAGTAACATATTTCAGGCGTCTGACTGCTTGCTTAGTTGAAAGCAATAGTAAACATCTTGCAGAGAGAATTTTGTCAGGAAGAGTTCTCGTGTGACTGGCTTTCTGCAGTCAACAGGAAACCGTCTTGAAGACTAGTTGACTGATTCAAACCAATCAAAAATCGCCATTAATTCTTCTCTTGAAAATTCTGAACTTTATGGACTCAGAGGAAGTAAAAGATGTAAGAGCTTTGTTATATCTTGAGTTGCAAGCATTTTCTGAGCTCAGAAGAGCTTACGACTCAAGACATGGAAGATATGGATTCAAAGGAGAAGGCATTACAAAGAAAGACGAATCCGCTCAAGGCTAACTTTTCAAATAACCTTCCGTCGTACAAAATTTAAAACATTGCAATTAAAAATACTTATATTTTTGTTGAAAACTTTTTCAGTGGATTCTATATGGTCATCAATTGTTTCAGAAAGTCGATCACAAAATAGTTGTGGACTGTCTTTGAATCTCTGTTTGGTTTCTTCTCAGATCGTTTGACTTGCGTTTTCTCATTCTGGTACCGTTCATACGAGAACTACCAAAAATGTCCCTTAAATAAAGGTAGTTTCAATATTTTTTTAAATTTTGGGCTATTTTCAATAACCCGAGTCATAAAAGGATATCTAATAAAATACATTCGTCTGTAACACAACTGTTTATCTTTTTCTGTTGAAGAAAATCCTCCCATATAATGACTATTTCTGCGGTCAGGTTTTTCACCCCTAATTCTCATTTGCAGTCTGAATTTAATTGCTTGAGGTTTGTTGAATAAAACAGCTATTGTATTTTTTAATCATATACTTAGTTGTCGTAGACGTAAATGTAAGAAAAAAGTAAATTATGAAACGATTTAAATTGTATACTCTTTTAGTAGATCAATAAGAAGACTAGTTTATACCTATTATAGAAATTAAAAGTGTTAGAAAAGTATTTTTGCTGGTGACTAGGTTTGAGTCAGCCTTATTTGTTGACGAAAACAAATCCTGTAAATTTTTCCACTCTTTCGTTACCCTTTTTTCCTTTTATGTTTGAATGCACTGGAATGGTAGGATCACGGAATACTTAATTATTCTGAATACTTACGTATACTGAATACGTATCAATACGTATGAATACGTATCAAAACGTGTGAATATGTATGTATACTGAATATGTACTTGGCTATTCGATGAATGATAGCTTATAACAACTGTTGGTACAAGTGACTTACCTCCAAGAGTGTAACCGAAATCCAGTACAGTCACTGCAGCGTAAACAGGGTGCTCCTTTGTCAACATCTTGCGACAAGATTCCCTGCACATAAAAAGTAAAGGACGATATAAAACATTCAACATAAATAGCTGTTCCTTTTAGTGCTGTTTAGGTAAAACCTTTTAATGTACAATTTGAAAATAGCAAGTGAAATTAGAAATATTCGACCCTTCTACAAATATTTTTGGGTTTTTTTGTAGTGGATAAACTCCATTTTAGCAGAGGGGTACTGTCCTACTGACTTTCTTTGCTGATTCTACAACTCCAATGTCTTTTGAACAAAACAGAGACGGGGAAAAAGCAAGGCATGACGTAGGGTTGCTTCCACAACCCTGGTATTAGGGTACTTATAATGTATCAACTTAACAAGTTAGGCTTGTAAGAAATTGAACAATTTTGATCGGTTTTTTTCCGTAATACCTGGAGATGTGAAAGTGCTAAAAAAAGAACAGGAGGAAGTTGATAAGTACAGACTTCTACGAGATGAGTTTGCTCGACTGTGGAAAATGAAGGTTGAAGATTGAAATTATCCCTGTGATCGTGGGTGCGTTGGGAACTGTCTCGAAAAACTTTGAAAGCTATGTTAAACGAATTGGAATAACGATGAATGTAGAACATGCCCAAAAAACAGCACTGTTAGGTACAGCACGAATGATACGAATGGTCCTACGGCATTAAAGCTACAGGTGAAAGGGTTGTGATTCCTTAGATGGCAGGTAGTTATCTGGAATAACACCAATAATAACCGAAGCAAGTGAGAACTAAAGCTTTGTGAGAAACATATCAAACATAATAATAATCATCATAATAATAATCATCATCATAATCATAATCATAATAATTATTATTATTATTAGTTATAATTATTATTATGCCCTTTGGCATACGTAACTACATGGCTATTTGTGCCTATCTATAATAATTTGGGTATGCGTGTCATCGAGACCTCAGGGGGATAGACGCCCCTGCCATGCATAGTCGTGGGCTGCCCTTGGGCAAGCCACTATACCCACTTAGCCTCCCCTATCAGGGTTACGATAATGCTGTCTTGCAGACATTGGAAGGTAAAAGGCTAAGGCAGCCAATCCCTACAAAAATGGATAAGCGAGGAAAAACCCCGGCAGAAAAAGCACCACTCAATTTTTTATGATTAACTCACAAAGACATAGAAACCCAAACGGCGTGAATGGTTCATCTAGCCAGGTTAGATGTGCCTCACTCCGTAGTGATGTTGCAATGAACCAGGCACGTCACGACGGTCAACCTGTTACCGGCAAAACTAGAAGGAGATACTCAAGAGAGGACAACAGGGCCATCATGGAATGTTACTATGTCAGTCAGCCTAGTCTGGTTGGATATAGACAGAGAATGCATAGAGCGTGGAGAGAAATGGATCAGTTTGAGATAGATGAGCAGAGAACGGCTGATCAAGTGAGGAATATCCTAAAGCGAAAGTGGGTTACGGAAGAGGAACTTGATGAGATCAGAGAAAGTGTGTTGCAAGAAAGGGAGCGAACAGATGAGAATATAAGGAAGAATGAAAGGGATGAAGACCATATTGTCGAGACGCCACCAGGAAATGAAGACCAAAATGAACTAGAAGGAGAGCCAACACCGAAAATAGTGAGAGAACCAACTTCTGAGAAGGGGAAAGGTCTGATAGAGAGAATTATAAGTGAACGTTATCAACCAGCTAGTGATCAACCGAGACGGAGAACCCTTGGACATATCGAAAGGAGCAAGATCTTGACTGAAATCAAACAGATTGATAAGGTACTGGATTGTGTAGAGATAAACAACATCACTGAGTTGAATGACACCATCATTGCTTGTGCGAAAATCATTACGCAAAAGTTGACAAAGAACGTAGACCAGAGACAGTCTAAGAGAGTGCCGAGGTGGAAAACACGGCTGCAGAAGAAATTGAAAGACATAAGGGCAGATTTAAGTAGAGTGGTCGAAAGTAAAGGTAGAGATTATGACGATCCTATGAGAATGAGGCTAGAGAAAAAATACAGGATTAAAAACAAAGGGTATGATGTGGTAATTGAAGAGTTGAAACAAAACCTAAGAGCGGTAAGCCAGAAGATAAAGAGATACATGGAAAGAGTAGAACAGTACAACCAGAACAGAAAGTTTGTCAACAACCAGAAACGGTTTTATCAGGACCTACAAGGAGATGGAAATAGCACAGGCGGAAAGGCACCAGATAAGGACGAATCTAGAGTGTTTTGGCAAGGAATATGGAGTGAANTGCAGAAGAAAATGAAAGACATAAGGGCAGATTTAAGTAGAGTGGTCGAAAGTAAAGGTAGAGATTATGACGATCCTATGAGAATGAGGCTAGAGAAAAAATACAGGATTAAAAACAAAGGGTATGATGTGGTAATTGAAGAGTTGAAACAAAACCTAAGAGCGGTAAGCCAGAAGATAAAGAGATACATGGAAAGAGTAGAACAGTACAACCAGAACAGAAAGTTTGTCAACAACCAGAAACGGTTTTATCAGGACCTACAAGGAGATGGAAATAGCACAGGCGGAAAGGCACCAGATAAGGACGAATCTAGAGTGTTTTGGCAAGGAATATGGAGTGAAGAGACCAAACATAACACCAATGCGGAATGGATAAACAGAGTACAAGATAAACTGAGACATGTGGAAAGACAAGGAGATCTGAATATCACTGAAAATGGTGTTAAGAAGATTATAGGAAAAGTACCCAGCTGGAAGTCTTCGGGCCCTGGTGGAGTACAGGGATTTTGGATAAAAAACTTGACGTGTCTGCATAAGCTGATGGGAACACATCTACAGAAGTGCTTGGAAGATGGGAATGTCCCTAAATGGATGACATCATGGAGAACAGTTCTGATCATGAAGGTCCCAGCTAAAGGGAAACAACCTGGAAATTAGCGACCTATCACATGCCTACCACTCATGTGGAAAGTGTTGACAGGTACCCTTGCTGATAAGTTGTATGAACACCTGTCTGATCAGGATGTTGTTGGGGAAGAACAGAAAGGTTGTATCAAGGAATTCAAGGGACACCAATGACTACCTTATGCTGGACAAAGCAATTATACGTGACTCAAATAAGAGAAGCACTAATCTAGCTGTATGTTGGATCAACTATCAGAAAGAATATGACATGCTACCACACTCATGGATCTTGAAAACAATGGAGATAAGTGGAATGGCAAAAAATGTGATCGAACTGATAAGAAACGGCATGCGGCCTTGGAACACTGAGCTAGAATACCTCGAGGAAAAGATTGCGGAGGTAGACATCAAAAGAGGGATTTCCAAGGAGATTCTTTATCCCCTCTCCTCTTTGTGACTGCTCTCATACCGCTGTCAATACTCATGAGGGAGGCTACACAGGGTTACAAATTCCGGCAAATCAGAAAGGTTAACCATCGTCTATACATGGATGATCTGAAGCTTTACGGGAAGTCGAAATCAGAGTTAGAGGCCCTGATGAGCACAGTCAGAATATTCACAAGTGATATACGGATGAAATTTGGATTGCATAAATGTGCCACGTTGGTGGTGAGAAGAGGAAAGAAGATTGAAGATGAAGGAATCGGGATGCCAGATGGACAGTTGATAAAAGATCTAGGGGAGGAGTCTAAAAAGTATCTAGGAATACTGGAGGCTGATAAGATGAAAATAGAAAACATGAAAGAGGAAGTCGGCAAGGAGTATTTCAGAAGGATAAGAAAAGTGTTGGAGTCAAAACTGAATGGAGGTAACGTAATCAAAGCGATGAACACTTAGGCAGTGGCAGCATTGCGGTACACAGCCGGGATACTCGATTGGACTGTTGATGAGCTGCAGGGGATGGATAGAAAAACAAGAAAGCTGATGACGATGAACCGAGCACTCCAACTAAAAGGAAATGTGGATAGACTGTATGTGAGTAGAATGGAGGGAAGTAGAGGAATGGTATCGATCGATGAATGCGTGAGGACTGAGGAATAAAGTTGGTCGGATTACATNAAAAGTGTTGGAGGCAAAACTGAATGGAGGTAACGTAATCAAAGCGATGAACACTTGGGCAGTGGCAGCATTGCGGTACACAGCCGGGATACTCGATTGGACTGTTGATGAGCTGCAGGGGATGGATAGAAAAACAAGAAAGCTGATGACGATGAACCGAGCACTCCAACTAAAAGGAAATGTGGATAGACTGTATGTGAGTAGAATGGAGGGAAGTAGAGGAATGGTATCGATCGATGAATGCGTGAGGACTGAGGAATAAAGTTGGTCGGATTACATAAAGAGAACAACAATAAATGACGACTCAGTGCTGGAGAGGTTTGTGAAAGAAAGAACTGCGACAAAATTTAAGCTCGTTCTGCCTTTTCTGTCTTTGCAGATTTTTTGTTGGGCCAAAGTCAGCGCTTGTAAAGTCACCATCTGATGAAGTGGTGCTAAAAATATCTTAGAAATAAGAAAGTTTTAGCTATCCAAAGAAACGTGGAAAGAGTTTTCACTGTAGCGCGCCACAGGATAACACTCAGTGTTGAGTACAACGGAACTTACAAGGAGCTCTACGCTGTTGTATGAAACGTTATGATGCAAGAAGAAGAAATAATGTTCGGTTGAATTTAATCACTCCTAACGAGGAAGTATAAGGTGAAGATAATGAAAGAACAGGGAAGTAAGATGTGTCGGATGTGTGGTGCAAGGAAGGAAACGATGATGCACATACTAGGTGAATGCGAGAAGCTGGCACAAGGTCAATATAAGAAGAGACATGACCGTGTTGCTTCGATCATCCATTCCGGACTGTGTGAACTCCATGGATTCCAGAGGAGCAAAAACTGGTTTGATCACCGAGCTGAGCCAGTGTTGAAGAATGACAAAGTTAAAATCTTGTGGGATTTCAACATACACACTGACAAGGTAATTGAAGCTCGGAGACCTGATACTGTGGTGGTTGACAAGATGAACTCGGAAACGACAATCATAGACATCGCTGTCCATGGGGATTTTCGGGTCAAAGAGAAAGAATCCGAGAAGATTGAGAAGTACCAGGACCTGGCACTGGAGATAACCCGCACGTGGAAGACATGTACCAAAGTAATCCCCATAGTGATTGGAGCTGTCGGAGCCAAGTACAGAATTAAGGAATGGATTGCTCTACTTGGAGTTGACACGAAGAAATTTGGACTGATTCAACAGACGGCACTGTTGGGTTCGGCCAATACCATAAGAAAGGTGCTATCCATCCCAAACTAGAGGAACTAGGTTGATGGTAGAAAGACAAACCAGCTACTACTGTGCTGTGTTATTTATTTTATAGTGTAATAATAATAATAATAATAATAATAATAATAAAGCTGCAATATTCCATCTGGAAAGATCATTAAAAATTCTTTGGAAATTGAGGAGTCTTACTATCAAGGAGACATTGGCATTGAATCAATATGAGGAAATATNATAATAATAATAATAATAAAGCTGCAATATTCCATCTGGAAAGATCATTAAAAATTCTTTGGAAATTGAGGAGTCTTACTATCAAGGAGACATTGGCATTGAATCAATATGAGGAAATATGATACTAATGATACTAATGATACTAATGATACTAATGATACTGATGATACTGATGATACTGATGATACTGATGATACTGATGATACTGATAGTAATAATGATAATAATGATACTGATGATAATAATGATAATAATGATAATAATGATAATAATGATAATAATGATAATAATGATAATAATGATAATAATGATAATAATGATAATAATGATAATAACGATAATATATTTATTGCAACCTCTTCTTTTTATTCAATGACTCAAAAGATAAGCTACATATTTAAAACCCCGAAGAAGTACCCGAAAGAAGTTCTCTATATTTGTAGACCTTCCATTCCAATTAAACTATTCGGTTCCTTATTCATACAATAATATTTCGTGATGTATCTATTCTTTGTTTCTCCCACAGAACAAAAAAATAGGAGCAATTAATTAAAAGTTCACGAAGAATTTTTACAATGTACTTTGTTTTGCGTAAGAAACCCTAGACTAGTAATTTCAAGAAGAATAAGGAAGAATTGTGACATTGAAGTGCAAATATTCCAATGTAAGTGATTGTTTTGCTTTCGTTTCTATTCTTACGATTGGTCGCCATTGGTTTCATAGGTCATGTCAGTTAGACGGCGGTGGTTTCCGTATTTTCAGTAATGAGTATGACATGTCGAGCCCGGCGAAACTTTTCTGATGGTTGTGAGAAGACTGAGGTCTACAGGTAACTTAAAGATACAAGAAAGATTTTCAAATTGGAAAGCCACAGAGGGATTTTGAAATGAAATTATGTCTCCATGTTTGACGTTCAAGAGCAGAGTAACAGTTAATGATTAGGTGTAGTTGAGTTTGCGCCTCATTACATAAATTACATTGGCAATAATAATAATAATAATAATAATAATAATAATAAATCCGCGTGGGCCTGAAATACCAGGTGGCGACTGGTACGGAATACCCAGCCCCTTGACAGTAAAGCTGAAATGCATTGAGAAATGTTATGAAAACGAGAAGTAAGTCATACCGCCTTGTCCGTTGCGCGGGTCAACAAGGGACGCGTCCCTCAGGGAGAAACCAGCCTGAGGTCGAAACGTATACGACTCGGTCTAATTGCTCCTCTGCGAATGATCTGCAAGGTAATCAGAACCAGGACTTTCCTAATCCTGAACCTGCAGTGATGCCCACAAAGTCACAAGAAACTACAGTTAGATGATCTACAGAGGAATATAACAATGTTCTAAGAGCATCTTACATCGCTCAAAAGAATCCTATGAAAAACGTGACTGAACAAACCTACTCACAATGGAGAAAAATAGTAGGAACGAAATCATGAAAAACATCGATGCTAATAAACTTGCTATTGTACGTAGAGATATTTTTCGAAATAAGCGGTTGTATGATGCGTAAATTGATCTAATATGCGATGAAATTCAAAATGAAACTACTGTAGAACCTGAGGTTAATATTGAACATGACAATCAAGAATCTATAGTTGAACTAGTAAATTTGACAAATGCACTGATTGCGAATAGAATAAGTGAAGCGAGAGAAGGAACTAATGAAGAAATAATTAGAAATGTACACATGGTTGTGGCTGTTGATGATTTCTTTGAAAAAAATAAAGAAAAGATACAGTTTGCCCGAGAAGACATAACACGTGAACTTGCAATGACTGAAGAGACTGAGATGGAAAAGAGGGACATACTGCCTAAATCCCCTGGATTAGATAAGATTCCAAATTTCTGGCTGAACTCTCTAAGTGAAATACATAAACACCTAATGGCATCTTTAAATAAAATCGTCACTACAACAGAAGCCTTACCGGATTGGTTAACACAAGCAACACATATCTTCTCCCGAAATAAGTCGATACTAAGAACCGGAAAAACTATTGCCCTGTTATGTGCTTGACCACAACCTATTTTANGGCTGTTGATGATTTCTTTGAAAAAAATAAAGAAAAGATACAGTTTGCCCGAGAAGACATAACACGTGAACTTGCAATGACTGAAGAGACTGAGATGGAAAAGAGGGACATACTGCCTAAATCCCCTGGATTAGATAAGATTCCAAATTTCTGGCTGAACTCTCTAAGTGAAATACATAAACACCTAATGGCATCTTTAAATAAAATCGTCACTACAACAGAAGCCTTACCGGATTGGTTAACACAAGCAACACATATCTTCTCCCGAAATAAGTCGATACTAAGAACCCGAAAAACTATCGCCCTGTTATGTGCTTGACCACAACCTATTGTAGCACGCCACAGGATAACATTCAGCTGTTGCATGATTGTCTTTGGTACAATATAAACACTTTATGGGGCTTTCTACTTTCTGAGTTACTTCGGTCTTTAACGTGCTATGGCGATAAGGTTTGTCCTTGTTGTGAGAGATGCTAGCTCTCGGAAAAGAAGTGGTCAGTGGTTTACTGGCCACTTCAGCTATAACGCTTATTAACTCAACCAAATGCTTGAACTTGGGATAAAAATCCCGCTCAGTTTTAGACCTGGCATCCTTTCTTGCCCATCGATTTACTAGCCAATCTGGTAGCTTAGCCAAAATCTTTCCATTTTCTCTCACATCGATCAAGATCTTTAGTTGCCCAAATGTCTGCATATTCACAAGACATTGCTTTAGAATATCTGCCAATGCCAACAATGCACCTACCCACTAATCTTGGGCCATTGTTCTAACTTATCGTGAAAGGCATCTGCAACAACAAATTGATTGCCAAACCTAGTTTTAAGAGTTTTTAGGGCCGTCTCATAGGCATCATCAGTACTCATTATGGAATAGCCACTGATCGCATCTTTCTCTCGGCCACCTATAAAAGATTTAAGATAATGCATCTTTTCTATGTTGCTACATGACTTTGCACCGATCAATGCTGAGAAGGCTGCACTCCATTCACTGAAACAAAGAGGGCTCCCCTATAAAAACAGGTGGTTTAGGTGCTGGGAGGCGTGATGTGGCCAATTAATCAACCAAGCTCTTGACGAGGCTATCATTGTATCTATCTACAGATGGAGCTGCAGGGCTAGCAACAGGTTTGATACCCTGCTCTTCTTGCCATATCTCTTGTAACACTTTAGCTTCATGTGCTGCTATCTCAGCAGCTGCACGAAGCTCATTCGGCCTTTTCTGTCTTTGCAGATTTTTTGTTGGGCCAAAGTCAGCGCTTGTAAAGTCACCATCTGATGAAGTGGTGCTAAAAATATCTAAGAAATAAGAAAGTTTTAACTACCCAAAGAAACGTGGAAAGAGTTTTCACTGTAGCGCGCCACAGGATAACACTCAGTGTTGAGTACAACGGAACTTACAAGGAGCTCTACGCTGTTGTATGAAACGTTATGATGCAAGAAGAAGAAATAATGTTCCGTTGTACTCAACACTAAGCGTTATCCTGGGGTGTGCTACACATATAAGATTTTAACATCAGTAATCAGTGACAGAATGTATAAAGTCCTTGAGCAAGACTTGATTCTTCCTCAGGAACAGAAAGGCTGCAAAAGAAACTCGTATGGATGCAAGGATTAGCTTGTCATCCATAAAATGATTCTAGAGGACTGCAGTAGAAAGAGTAAGCACAGCATGTATTGATTATCCTAAAGCTTTTGACAGCGTTCCGCATGATTGGATTATTAAAAGCCTACTTAGAAATGTACAATATCTCACCCATAATTACAAATTTTTTAAAGAAAGGTATGTCAAAATGGAACACCTCTCTTTTTCCTCACCCACAACGTTGGGACTACTACATCTAACCCTATTAAAATCAAAAGTGGTATCTTTCAAGGAGACTCTCTTTCCCCGCTTCTCTTCTGCATATTGCTTATCCCCTTGTCCAGCGAACTTAATAACTCCAACTGTGGTTATGCGATCTATGACAAACAGCTTAGCCACCCTTTCTATATGGATGACTTGAAACTTTTAGCAAAAAGTGATCACCAACTAGAAGGATTGCAAATTACCGTCAGGCAGTTCAGTAATGATATTTGTATGGAATTGGACCTCGATACGTGCGCTAAAGCTACATTCTCACGAAGAAGACAAGCGAAAACCTCATCCATAGATCTTGACCCAAACACCACAATTAGAGAACTGGGTCCTGAGGAGATGTTCAAATATTTAGGAGTTAATGAAGGTGACGAGATTAACCATGCTAGAATGAAGGAGCAAATCCGTAAGAAATACTACCAAAGAGTTAGGTTAGTGCTTAAAACCGAGCTTAACTCAAAAAACACAATTGAGGCAATAAACACCCTTGCTATACCAGTTGTACAATACAGCTACAACATAATAAACTTGAACTCTCCTGACATTAAACGTATGGACTGTAAAACTAGAAAACTACTCACGTCAAGTGGTATGCTCCATCCCAAAGCAGATGTTGATTGTCTCTATTTGCCTACATGCGAAGGGGGACGTGGACTCATACAACTTGAAATGTCTTATCAAACCACGACAATTGGAATGAAACAATATCTTGAATCAAAAGATGATTGGATGTTAAATCTAGCAAGCAGGCATCAAAGGAGTAAAAAACTGCACTCGGTTTACAAAGAATTCCATAAATTTGAAAACTAATTAGGTGTAGAAATAACCAAAGAAGATGAAGATGGACGTTAAGCCACAGTAACTGCGAAAAAAGTCAAAATGAATGCTAAAAAGAAAGCTCTGCATGGACAGTATGCTATCTGAAGCCAAGACACTAATGTAGATCAATATCCAACCCATCACTGGCTGAGGAGTGCAGAACCTAAGGCAGAGACAGAAGGCTTCGTCATCGCAGCACAGGACCAAAGCTTATTTGCCCCAAATTACCAAGCAAACATACGGAAGAATGGAGCTGACCCTAAGTGCCGGTTCTGTGTCCAGTACACGGAAACAATTGACCACCTTGTGTCCGGATGTTCGGTACTTGCTCTAAATGAGTATGTCAAACGCCACGACGGTGTTGGGAAGTATCTCCACTGGGGTATATGCAAACACTTTGGCACTGAAACCAACCCCAACTGGTATGAACACAATCCACTACCAGTCACGAAAGGAGAAGATGCCTATTCTGTGGAACTTTCCGATCAACACTGATCGGACGATTCATGCCAACCGTCCTGACATCTTAATTAAAGATAGGAAAAACAAAATGTGTACATTAATTCACATGAGTGTGCCAAGTGATAAAAGCATTTCAGTTAAGGAATTCGAAGAGTTAAGCAAGCACAAAGACCTAGAGATTCAAAAAATTCAAAAAATGTGGAACGCCAAAGCTAGAACTGTTCCGATCATTGTCGGGGCACTAGGGAAGGTTAAGAAGGGGACTCAAAAACATATAGAGAAAATACCTGGAAAGCATTAAATACAGGAACTCCAGAAAATTGTCCTCACAGGCACTGCTCATATTCTTCTAAAAGCACTCTCAATTTGATTCTGCGAAAGTCATAAACATTTCTGGGTTTTTTTCATACAACCTTTTTACAAATTTTTAATACTTGTTATAGCTTTTAGTAATATGACAATCGTCTTTTAATATTCGTGCCAATGATATTTTTACCTCCTTGTCATAATTAATTTTATACTCTTTGTAATGTGTCAATCGTTCCTTTATTGTTCCTGTCATGTCTCGTAGGACCTTTATCTTCCCCAGGTCACTGGGATGACCAGGTAGGTACTAAAACGCATACATAAAGAAATACTTCAATAATAATAGTAATAATGAGGTTGTGAATGAGGCTGGAACAACTTGTGAAGGTCTCTCGCCAGAAAGGGACTCCCCGGCTCAGCAGCGGGTATCCGGTCGTCATTATACTACTGCTAAGAGAAAGTGGAACAGAGAATTGAACGTGGCTGTAATGGACTGCTACTTTCTAAGTGATCCAGTGAATGAGGATAGTAAACCTATACGAGGATATAGGAAGAGGATGCATCGTGTTTGGAAGAGAAGATCAGTGAGATGAGTGAACAGAATTTATGTGATCAGGATAGATCCATAAGCAAAAATGAGCTACTATCCGAGATATATAATTTTAATCAGATGGCGATCTTGTAGCCCTATTGAATTCTCTAAATAGTTCTAAATTAATATTCAGGAGGATAAATTAACATGAGTATATAAATTCAATATTGTATTAAAAATATCTAGACTACCATAAATCTAGTGTTGCCAATAGCTACCATGAAGAGATACCTTTAATAAGTGGAATATATACTATACTATACTACTACACTATACTACACTATACTATATTACACTATACTACACTATACTACACTATACTACACTATACTACATTATACTATACTACATTATACTATACTACATTATACTATACTACACTATACTATACTATACTATACTATGCTATAGTATTATATGTTTTTCACTTTTCCATAATTTTAAATCCTCTCCATTTATATTATACTATTTTTTAAATTTTCTTGTCCTCCGTGTATGTTTGGAGCACTGGATCTTGGAAGGCAAGTCGTCATTCTGTGGGATGTTTAGCCCTATATGCATGATTGAGATTAAGTGTGCAACGATATATCTGGAGTAAACATAGTGTACTCA
Organism: Morbakka virulenta; assembly: GCA_003991215.1. Lineage (NCBI taxonomy): Eukaryota > Metazoa > Cnidaria > Cubozoa > Carybdeida > Carukiidae > Morbakka > Morbakka virulenta. The sequence goes on along the minus strand of RDPX01000021.1, from coordinate 1,030,395 downwards.
AGTAAAAGATGTGGCTCCAAAAATAACCTGGTGAAGGACGAGCACTGCTAGCTTAGGTGATGGAGCACGCAATCGTGATAGCCATAGGCACTGGTTCGAATCCAGTGAGGTGTAAACATACTGCAGAAGAAACGAATATTCAGAGGTTAGTGTCTTAAAATGGTTGGGTTATGTCACAAAAACTGGAACCACATAATTGTAAATTTTTTAATAGGAAATATACGCAAAACAGATTTTTTATGAGTCAAAACAACACCAGAAGACAATGGACATGCAATTTCCTGAAGCTTATCACAATTTAAAGTGAGCTGTGTCTACTTGAAATAATCTTGACAAAAACATTGTTAATGTTATGTGTAGACATATAGTACCAATAAAAATATAATTCAATGACAGTAATAAACAAACTCTCATGTAAAGCAAAAAGAATGAATCAATTTGAATTTGAATCACTTTTGAAATAGTTAAATGAGCATTCGCCTCTTCCAAGATTGTTTTTTCCATTTCCAATCCAACGAAGCGTATTTTCTGATTTTATTATTAAAACAATATCTAAATTTAGCGATAAAATAAAAAAACATGTTTTACATAACTGTAGCGGCGTAAGGCTGCAGTTTGCGTTGAATTAGACAATTTAGTAAACCTTTCGATACAATACACAGAAAAGTATTCCTTTATATGTACTTGGCTATCTTTTTTACCATGGTGACCAATGGATGGGAAAGGGATTTATTAAATTCATTATTTATGAATGAGTTTCAGAATATTTTAGCTGCTTAAACGAATTAAACAACTGTATTTTTGAGTGAGTATTTGCTGACCTTCAAAAACTATACATCAATACAATGTCGTACAAATCTGTAGGAATGGAGTATCGATACCTTATTCTCTGCAAATCAATACACTTGGTTGTCTTCATTTTACTTTGTGTCCAGCTACATTTCTTTTACGGTCACGGTTATTAAAATAAAACCAGCTAAGAACAACAACAACCCAATTACAAGACCTGTATTTTGTAGGAACGAGGCAATAACAGTTAACTCATTATATCTTCTGCTAAGTTGCTAAATCTGTTATTGCAATTGCTCTCTGCTATCAGTATGTTCATCGTAAGAACACCTAATACTACTTAATCTGTTTAAATGTTATCAAGTACAAATAAAAATACAAACCCCACATTCTTCTTGTCTAGATTTGGATAATCATATCAACAGGTAGCGAAAGTTTACTCAAAACGCAAACTTCCTCTTTCTCTCTGTTTCAATCTCTGTGTGTGTGTCTCTCACTTCCTTTGTGACCCCACCCACCCACAAATACAGAAGCATGCACACAAACATGAACACACGCACATTTGCTTCTTTCTTTCTATAGGTAGGTCTAAATTTTTTTGTAATAGATCATAGCTACCTTTTGCTACCATAGTATTTTATCCCATGTGTGCTTTCCATACTTTGTATAGTTTGGGCTATGAGTTTTTATTTTAGTGTTGGTTGCATTGTCTTAATATTTGTCGAATCCTCGTTGATTAACAGAGGCCACATGCCTGAAGTGAATTACCAACAAATAGCTTGGGGTGTCTTACTGGCAAGTAGCCTGAAGTGTCTTCCCGACAAATAGCCTGTGTTGTCTCACTCCCAAATAGTCTTTATATTTTCAACCATTGCTATCACCTGTCTGGAATATGTAGTTGTAAAAGTTATAAACAGGAGACCACCATGAATCAATTATTTTGATTTAGTTCATGTCTAAGAGATCTATATAAAAGGAGACAAGTTACCTTCTTAAGCTTATGTAGATAAGACGACGTAATTTACTTTATCGAAAGTGGTCTGCTTTCATAAATAGTTTTGCAAAACAGTTTTATTTCAGTTAAATGTGAATTATAATTAAGGGAGAGGCAAAATTAAATTGCTGTATAACTTTAGAACTAATTCAATATATTTTCCTACTTACTACCAAGAAGTTGTGTTTTATAAGTTTCAAATGTTGTTTTGTACAAAGAATTAAAAAACTAGTCATAATATGTTTTCAGCAAGTTAATCTAACAAAGAAAGTAAGGAAAGCATTAATTCAAAATGGAATCAAATTCTGAAGAAATATACTGCTGTTAGAGAATTTCATGAACAATGCTACAATGAAGCAAATAGAAGATGATAAATCGAGATAAAAAAAGCAAGTGATGAGATATATCTAAGGCAAAATAAGCATAAATGTAGAAACTTAATCATGTTTGAGGTGGTAATTAATTTTCCTAAAGTCAGTACAACTCTTTTATACTCCGAAAGTGAGGACTTACGTGGCGACAGGGATTAATTAGTATGGAAAGGTGGCGCCATACCTATCTTGTGTTTGTGTATCTTTCTTCGATGCTGAGACCATATTTCTAGAGGAGGAAAAACATACTGTTGATGCTGTAAGGGATGAGTGTGAGGCAAGAGAAAAATGGTGTGTGTACTAGACCACAACATTGGAAGAAAATCCTTTTAAGTTGTTTTAACAAAATTTGTCTTGTTTAAAGACATGGTAATTATACCTAGCAAAGCATTCAGGGGAAAAAATCAAGATTGAAAGCTAATAATGAATGGAACACATTGCGTCACAACAGTTCGGGGTTTTTCCAGACCATGATAAAGAAAATACTTTGAAAGGACAAAAATGCAATTGATTTCGACTCTGGTGGTTTGAAAAATGAACGAAGCCCTATGATAAACTATTGCAAAGAAGAAGACAACAGTCCTGAAAAGAGATCCACTCCAACTTGTTGCTAAAATGATTCGATATGTGTTTCATATAAAGAGCTTGAGACTTAAAAGCTACAACGACATGACAGCGAAAGTAGACTTTAATATACAACTCATATTAATTGTATTCATATTCAGTTTTTTGTTGACAAGAAGAATTCGTATCTCGTTTTTACTGTTTTAGGATACCAGTAACATAACAATGGATTTTAGGTTAACTCTTGAACACTCGAACTGACTCGAAAACTCGAACTCACTCCAACATTCGAACTCACTCGGAGACTAGAGCAAGAGGATAAAACCGAAAGGCAATAAAGAATTGATTGAATTGAATGAGTGACCTTTTCCTTCCGTGATGATTAAAGTTTGTCAACCAGATACTATAAAAAGATTATTTCAATCCATTTGGCTTCAAGGTCAAGTTGTTTGACTTTCTGCTTACAGTACAGAGAATTTTAGTTCAACTCCCTTTGACTTAATACAAGATTACTTTTGTTATACGTCATGGTTAGACTATATTTACAAATTGAAAGTGTGTGCTGTATATATATATATATATATATATATATATATATATATATGTGTGTGTGTGTGTGTTTGTGTGTATGTGTGTATATACCTACTCAGTATTAACAAACTCAAAGTATCAGCAAAGTTCGATTGTGATTATTCATATACAAATTACATGTATATATTAATAAGTATATAAACACAAACATCCAACTACAGTTTCGTTGGCACCTCACGTTTCTTGTATTGCATTCATCAGGCAACTGACCAATGACCAATATATATATATATATATATATATATATATATATATATGTATATATGTATATGTTTAAATGCATATTTTCTTGTCCGGTATTACAATGTTCACGTACCTGGAAGGACGTATTTTTTTAGACTTCTGACCTTCTTGACTAGGCGTACTGAAGAGATCTGAAATTGATAGAAACCTCTGTGCATTTGTTTGGAGTTTGCACCTGTACTTTGTTCCCCTTTGTTCATATATTATGTTAATATCAAGACTTGCAATGTTATGTTGATGTCAAAAGTCTAGCTTGTCTAGCAGCTTTCATCGTCTACTAGCTGAGATTACAATTCTGTCTCCAAATATTCACAAACACACATGTATACACACAAACGTATATATATATATATATATATATATATGTATATATATGCATACATAAAGATGTATCTGAGTAATCACTGTCGAACTTTACTGAAACTTTAAACAATTAAGGAGCTATATACCTACTAAAAATAGATTGCCAATATAAATTCAAGGCAAGAACTATATAACTTAGCATAGTTTGATGCAATGGTTTTAAAGACCTCTTCTCCCTCTCTAGAAATAAATAAAATAAATGTTCAGGAAATTCCCTGCTAGTACGGTAATAAAATCGTAGTAAAAATCTATATAAAACTTTTCATTGTCATTCTGTAGGCTTGTATAAAATAACAGGCAGGCCAATTAATTAGGAATTAGCTACTTGGACTTATAACACATCAAATACAAAATGTACACAAATAAGACATAATGCTCAATATTTTTACCGAGATAGAAGTTTTAAAGTAAGAGGAAAACTTAAATGAGGTGGCAGAATGGCAAAACAGAATTATACTTTGGTTGATTCTTACATTTTTAAAAAGAATCGTCTTTAACGCCAACGCCTGTGTTTTCTCGAAGCAAATTCAATTACACAAATCTGAAATTTCATAATCACGTGTTGAAGGAGATTAGATTTTTCTTAGCAATTTCCTTTTTGCTCGGACTGCAGGTGCACACATACATGTTTTTCTACAAATTACAAAATTCTTCTTTTGAACTATAACAAAAAATTATCTTCTTCAACAATTTTGTTCTCCTCTCCAATTTTAAGACAGTGCTATGTGAAATTAATATGATGAGAACAAAAAATCAAGATTTACTATCAGAACATAATATTTGTAACCTTGTTTGAGGTTCCATAATTGAAACTCGTGGCAATTACAACGATTCAGATTTATCTTGAAATTTTCTCCTGTAAACCACTGTCATTATTAATCAAGCAAAAATGTATCTTCATTATAGAATGATATTCATTTAGAATATAAACGCTTGAAAAGACGGAGAGTAAGGGATTACAGCTGCTGTTTTCGTGTTCAGCAGTTGTATTGACCGCGTGGAATAAAAATGCCTCAGTGGGTAGCAGATAAATGGTTTGAAAAGAAAAAGTTAACTCTTACTGTAAAGTTGTCTTACAGTTGTATACCTCCATTATTTCACCATTTAAACCCATAATTGTTTCTTAAACCAAACATAAAAGGCGAATAAAATAAGATTGATGAAAAATGTTAGGTATCAGAAACTGCTAAACTTAAACAAGGAAACAACAATAAATTTGATGCATCAACATTCAAAAAACTCAGCAGAGTATACCCAGTATCATGGCAATCATTTAATAACAATGGTAAGACTAATGATAATTAAACAACGTGCGACATTCCTGACATACTGTCCATTTTTATGAAAATACCAAGTCGTAAGCAACAACAGCCTGATTTTAAGAACAATCACTGACCTTTCTCACCGCTACTTTGCGACCTGACATCAACCTTTTCTGGGACGTGCATACCTCGAATTCTTGAATCCCGTTTATTTCTACTCCATCGTTACCGTAGGTATCCATTTTCTAAATTCTAGTTGCTCGAGAGCTTACAGTAATTCGAAGACCAAAAGGCACTATTTATGATTCTACCAAAAAATGAAAACAAAATATACGTTATTTACCCAAGAAAACAACAGTGAACTAACAAGAAGAGATTGTATACAAACAGCAAAATTCAGAGCGTTAAAAATATTACATAAATACACTTTTAAGGAGAGCATGTTCCTATTCAAAACATTTTATATGTTTTAAAAATTTACTTCCTAAAAATTCTCTTATCAATGTTATAAGCAACAACAAGTGAACTAACACGCCTTAACAAAACTCAAAAATACAAAGAGCAGGTATTTATTCAACTCTGTAAAGTGAACATAATTGAAAAAAATTATCTTCAACAGTATATTTTAAATACCTTGTAGTGAAAATTTGTCATGAATGTCGGATGTCATCATTCAAATAAAAGTAAATTGGCTTTAAAATACCAAGATACAAATCCATTAGAATCCACTATACTCTAAGCCTGTTAAGTTTTGTTCTGTGGCTGTGCACTTGAGAAATTGGCACGCCAGTTAAATATTTTTCTGTCATTTGCCCGTTAGTTTCAGCTATTTAAGTCTTGGCTTCAGTAAAAGCCAATTATCACATCAGTCACACCGTATTGAAGGCAGCCTAAGAAGGAATATTCATAACACAATGCCACCCTATAGTATAATATATAGCATCCCTTTAACATGCGTTAACCATACGTTGTTCTAACTGTGAGCAAGATTTTGTAACACTCAGCGAGCATACTCATTCCACATTATTCAACGATCCAAAATATCAATTTTTTTCGAAAACATTTCATATACTTAACAGTTGTCTTTGGAAACAAATATTCATTGCAAGATCTCCATAACAATCCAATGCTAGTCTGTTGAAAGTTTTAGTTACCTCCCATCAACTATATACCTCATTGTATAAAAGTCAACAGAAAACACAACACGATTGAAGTTTTTTTTTCTCGGTTCTGCAAAATGGCGAGGCCGCAGGTGGTGTAGTCAACACATTTGCAGCACTGACCAAAATCAAAGACCAGTTCAATCAATCGAGATAGGAAAACTTACCAGATCTAATGTAACTGAAACTACAGCCTCAAAACTTTTCGTTCGTTCAGATTAAGCAAGCATGAATAGGCATCCTTAGACCAATTGTTCTAAGTTTACACTCAGCCTAAAATGTTTTCAATAGTGGGCACCTAAAAGAATTTATTGATTCCTTTCTCTTGAGCGATTTCCCTTTTCTATTGTTTCTAACTTCACTGTTCCTTGCAAATTTCTTCGCTAGTTCACAATAATATTTGAGATATTACTCTTTAACTGCGTCAGTGTATTGTATTGGTGTTTATTTGTGACATTAACGGTCTACCCAGCGATGTTCATTACATTTGTTCTCCAAGGAAGGTATTAGCTAAACTTGAGTCTACCTTTGGTATAATTTTTTTCACAAGTTTAAGTGACTCAAAGAAGTTGATAGCTCTGAATTTTTGAAAAGCTTTTGGTGCATTCAGATATACTTAGCTCTTTCATGCTTTTTATGGTGCATTGAAAGTTAGTTTAATATTCTATGTTTGGAATTTCCAAAACCTTACAGATGAGACAAAGACAGTTGTAATGGGCCAGATTGAATGACATACCAGGAGGTAAAGTATATAAAACGGTCATGGATTGAGAACACCACAATAGTTTACTTTACAGATGGTGGGTTTTGCTGAGAGTAATTTTCTAGTACATTTAAAATTCTGAGCCTGGACAACTAAATATTTTTGCATAAATTGTGAAGATTGACCCAGTTAAAATAAGAGATCCTGTGACCTTACCTGCGAGAGCTAACTCGCGTGCTTTCAAGGATTAGAAAGAACAAATAAGAAGCTTTATTTTGAAGCCATTAAAAATTAAAATGAACGGATAGAAATATCTTCCTCTGTTTAAATTGAAAGTGTATTATTACATTTTATAGACCAGCATCCGAAAGAGTTTCTGGGCAAGGCCCTTTTGTCTTATGGCGTGGTCAAATATAGACAGATGACTTTTTAATGGAAGAGAATTCGTATATCTGTAATCCCAAAATATTCCTTTACTGAAACGTTTGTTTAAGTCGATATTTCTGGTTACATCTCTGGATAACTTGGTCTCGTTTTGCTAAAAGAAAAAAGCTTGCCATAGTTGGGTGAAGAAATCCTCATACTTGGTTGTCATAGAAAACCACCAAGTTTTGTTCTTCTACTATCATAATGAATACCGTTGTTTTAAAGCCTTCAGTAACAGAATAAGAAATTCTGTAATATAGTAACCTGCACCGTACCACCTTACTACTCAGCTAACCAGTGACTTGCCCGTATTTTATTGAAACCTCTGTTTGTTTATTGTTTAAAATGCAGACTTTTATGTAAACACGTTAATACCTGAGTGACCTCTATCGTAATCTCTAAAATCATTATGTACTGTTCTGAAATCAACCAGAGCATTGCAGAAGTCAAGCAAGTATCATATTCTGTTTAAATGATATGAATCTGAATGGTGCATCACCCTGAACACTGGCCTACCTCTGATAATTTGTATCCAATACCCCTTTCTATTGCCATTTAACTGATTTTTAATTTTGAAACCTATTTGAGCTGATAAATTTGATCACTGATTATTTTCACAGGATTCAAGGATTTTTGTTTAATCATAATTATTCAAATGTGAAAAACATTTATTATAAATCAATCTTTTTTTTCATTAAGAAGCAATGATCCTACAACATTTTTGAATTCCTCACAAGAAATGTAATCGATGCCCCCAAAATTATGGCAGGCATACTTGAAAAAAATTTACTTCACAGCTTATGTGGACGAAAACTATTTTTTCATATTCAGCTCATCTTCTCAAGAACGTTTTTTTTTAACTCATGAAGTTATTTTATTAGACATCACGTATCCTCTGTATTCTCATATGAACAGGGGTTTTTTCAACCTTGATTATTGAACACGCTATTTTTCATATTGGTTCCCTCCCCCTTGAATAAGATATCACCAAAGATTCAAAAATTGTGAACCTCTACGTCAACGAAAAAGAAAGGAAAGTAAATTCATGAGACTAGTGAAACAAGAAAACAATTAGTTTCCTGAAAATCCTCTGGTCGCCAGCTATCGTTTTCTGATGCACAAGTAGAATTTGGGGTACAACCTAAAAATTGCTTATTAATATAAAAATATTTAAACAGTTTAGATCGCAATTAAAGAATGCTACTGTTCTCCCTACAAAACATGTTACTAAAAATCCAACCAACTAAACAAACAAACAAACAAGCAAACAACAAAAACAATAGAAGGCAAGTAGTAGTTGACCCTGAAAATAGGTTATGGTAAAAAACAGATAAAATATTATCATGTCATAAGAATCTGTAACACTGTTTAAAATTTTTGAATATTTTCTTCGCTTATAATTTCGTTTGGCATTGTTATAGCCCATGCAAAGGAGCCGTGGCTTAATGGTTAGTGCAGTTGCACAGTAACCAAAGGGTTCCTGGTTCGATTCCCCGAGCCGAGGAGAATTTGGAACTTTACAAAAAGAATAAACCATTGCTTGACGTCAGGAAGGGTATGCGGTCAAGAAATTCCTCACTGCCAAAACAAAAGTCCCTCTGAAGGGCATCGTCTGAGCCCCAATTACTGGGGAAAATTGACGTTAAAACTAAAAAAAAGTGTTATATGCCTTTTCGCTATTGTGAAAAACGATATTTTTGTTGATTTGAGTTTTCACTTTTGGAAATCGTAGCAGTTTTTATTATTCCTAGTTGAATAATTATGTGAAACGTAATTAAAGTAGTCCAAGAAGAATGAATACTTATCATTTAAACATGTACGCACTATTATACATATTTTTTTCTTTAAGACATTTTGTATTGACTGGAACGTATTCCTGGTACCAATAATTTCATGAGCACTTTATTCCAACTTAGTTGTTGCTTCATTACGTTTGTCCCATACTTAAAGTTAATTAGTGAATAATAAGTTAGAAAAGGGTTGATAAAGGCTTGATAGATCCTACACGTTGCAGTTTTAGTTTAAACCGGTCCCATTCTTTTCAATAGCCTCAGTCTCAAAGATACCTTTTTACTGATAGTTAAACAATGATCGTCCAATGTGAATGACTCATCTAGTTGTACACCTAAGGGTTTTTGTAGCTTTTGGTAGCCCTGAAATTGTTTTGTTGTGTTTAATTTTAATGGATCTTCTTTCCTTATCGAGCCTAATTTTTATACCGAAAACCATGACTTGCGTTTTTCCTTTTTTCGTATGCAAAAGTAATTCATTATCTTGAAACAACTAAGATAGGATCTGAAAGTCTCCTTACATAGCCTTTCCAATTTCCTTTTGAGTATTATGGTGGAAATACAATGGTGTTGTCAGCATACAGGATTACAGTAAACTTACAACTTGGGCACTTCATTAATATATAGCACGAAAGGTAATGGTCCCCAGATTGAATCCTGGGGTACCACAAAATTAACTGCTAACTTTGACGATACCACAACATTAAAGCTGTGTAACATCCAATGGTTGAATAAATAATCTGTAAAGCAGTCCAGTTTTTGTACTGTGATCCTGTATTCAGGTAGTTTGTCTAATATGGCCAAACGACTTACAGTGTCAAACGCTTTGCTCAGATTTACAAAATAAAGTGCCAGTTAATTTACTATCATCCATTACTTTTAGTATGCCGTCGACAAGTAAAGAGTTTGCAAACTCAGTACTCCTGTATTATTTGAATATTAATGGACAATTTCGACTTAATGTTGCTTGAGGTTCCTCCATCGTTATTCATCAGTGATAAAAGTGTAATTTAGAACTTTGTTTGAAATTGGTAAATTAGCTACACTGAATTTTCTTAATGGATTCTTTTTCTTAATCCTCGCCGGATTTTGACGATCTGGTCCAGAATGATCGCAATCATCTGCGGCAATCCATCATCGTCACTCCCTTTATCTATTATGTCCTTCAACAACTTCTTACATGGCATAAGGTGTCAACTAGTCCTTGGTCTTGTCTAGCGAGGCTATTCGACGTCGTACCAACAGGGAATATATCAGGTGCGCGTTTTGGTAAAACAATTAACTGCTCATCGACAACTTCAAAGGTATCATTATCATCCCGAATGGTAGCTTCTTTTCTGTCTTCCGGAATGTCTGCTTTTGTAGAATAATTTAAGATAACATGCTGAGAAATGCTTTACCACGGCAAATCAACCATTTTCATAGTATTTTAAACCTATGAACAGCTGATACCATATACCTTGTTTTAAAGGATAATATAACACCTTGATCCTTCGGCTGCAACAATTTTTAGGTCGTATATGGTGGCAAAACCAGGAGTTTTATCGATTTCAGATAGTTAAAAGGGGGATCTGCTGGCCAAGTGTCTACAATTAAAACAATTTTCTTGCCTTGAGATGTTTTCATCGATCCCTCGAATAAAAAAGAATCCACCCAGCACTTTTTTGTTTTCTGTACCGGCAGGGTAATTATTTCAAACCAGTAAAACACGTGGCTTTTTAGAATTTCTGATCACAAACAACCAGAGCTTGTCTCCCAAGGCATTCGCAGCTTCTAGGTCTTTGAGGTAAACTTTACTATGCTGTCTACGTGCATAACATTCAGTTTTGAGAAAGGAAGACTTATCTAACTGAGCTTTGTAAAATAGTCCAAACGAGTCTGCATAGTAAATCTGATCATTTAGCTGGCAACAACAATTGGTAGAATTGCCTCAGTCCAAGTGGCGGTCATATCTGAGGCGCAGGTATTGCCCTCCTCTGAAACATTTTTCATGGAAATGTGAAAAAGAGGCTTCAAGTTGTTTACCCACCCATCAGAAACGAGAAGTTCTTAACATTTAGTTATCTGGGAAAATAGAAAGCCTTTTCTTTCAGTGGTTCGCTAGATTCAGATACATTCGTTCTCCTCAAGGGGAAAGACCATTGAAAGGTTAGCCTATATTTGCATATGTTTCTTCTCGTAACTTTCGCCTTTTAGAATTGTTTTCTCCATCAACCGACAAGAAAATCGATCTCAAGTTTAATTTTGGTTACAAGATCATCAAGATTAGTGTAAGAAGTTTTGTATGAAATTATAGAGAAGAACAAGCTGGATAGTGTGAAGTTGGAACGACAACCACCAACATTATTGTAATATACAAAATTAGACTGAGATATTAAACTGACACATTCCGGAAGGATCAGGTAGGATCTAAAATGCTTAAGGGCAAGGCTTTAAAAATATTTGGGGAAAGTTTAGTGTTTGCAGAGGTCCTGAAAATTAATTTTCAGATCTCAAACCCCGCCTTTCCTCTATCCTAATCCAAAATATTGTCTCCAGCTTTAGTATAGCATCCCATCACAGCAGCGACGACTTTAAGATTTTCACATGTAACAATTTTTATAAATGTCAAATTGGTCTATGTATGAGGCTCAGCGTCACTAGGGTAAACACAATTCAGCCAATGCTTAATTTACTCAATTTGCACAAAAGTTCCCAAAGTATGTATGTGCAGTACACCTCTAGCCAGCAAAAGACTCCAAATGGTACCTTGTACTATTTTTTCGTAACTTTGTATTTTTTCTTATTGATTTATCATATTTTTACATTGTTAAAAATTGATATATAATTATAATTGTGAAAAATTAAGACTGAATGTCACACACACAAAAATGGATCTTACAGAAGCACGATATAAGAACGGAGTCAGGCTCTACAACCATCATGCTTGTATTAGACAAGTCTATGAGTTTATGTTTGCCTTTTAAAATAATGTATTAAGGTTTGAATAAAAACAGTTTTATCCTCATTTTACTTTCCGTTATTAAATCCCCTTTAATCCTACTTTACTGAGACCTCTTTTCCCGACCAACCGTCCACCAATCGGTTTTCTAACCTAATATATTTGTCACAGCAAATGAAAACAGTTTATTCTTTAGCCAATCACAAGAAGTGCCGGTCTTTCTTGATCCTTCTTTTTTTTTCCTCAATGATAAAAACTCGCTTGACTTCTGCTTAGAAGCGTCTTGGTGTACCAAATGTCGAGTGCACACGAAAAAATAATCGACCTAAATGAACTTGATTTTAACTGCTATATTCAAGTTTAGTCCACAAACCATTCATTCAAGTAACTGATATTATATACAGAGCGCTTAATATAGATGGAACACCAATGTTTTACCAGAGAATTATTAATGCTGCACGAGTATGATGGGTTTGGCAGAGGATAAGGGGACAATTTCTTGCAACAATGCCCGTCTAAGAACAAGAATAAATAAATAAGGTGATTTTCCAACAATTTAAACTTTTTTTCTCTCATCTTGAATGTACTATCTGAAATGAGCAGCTAATATGGTTTTTCAATATTTCTGTAAAATGGAAAGAATAACGGTACCCTTAAAACTTGTGCTATTTGATTTTGAATCAAATAGTGTTTACAACAAACAGTTTTGGCAAGGATAAATACATTTCCTGGCGAGGTATCATCTCTTGTGTCAAATAAATTTAAGGTAGAAATTATATTAAATAGATGATATTCTTATCATTTTTCAGATTTTCCTCTTATCAAAAATATTATTGTTTCCCAAGATAAATCTTTTGGAAATACCACACCCTTACTCGAGTTATGCTATTCAGCGACATCCATTCTCTTATAACTTCATTCCATTAAAAATTTCTAAAGAAGATAAAAAGTATTATCAGGTGCACTTGTTAGACATAAACAGAACATTCTCTTTTCTTTCCCTTGATATTTAAACATCAAATTAGAAATTTCAAGGAAAAGGAGAATTAATACTTACTGAATATTTTTCTCTATATCATAAGCATGGAAACTTCATCTAAAACTTCTCATAATTCAGCATTTCATTTCCCACATCCTCTTGATTTCAAGGTGAGTAATCTGACGTATTACAAGCTAACATGATATCTTTCCTTGCCTGTAGCCACTGCAACTTATGTTTTAGTTTTATCGTATAGAAAAGCAAATCAATGAATTTGCCAAAAGTTTACAAATAAGATTAAAATGGGGCTTCAAGTCAATGAAAGCAAATATATAATTCAAGGTATGAGCCAGATCAGTAAAATCCCTTGTATGTTATTATTGGCTTTGTTGATCTTTTTTATACGGGAGGGTCGAAATAAAACACATGATCAAAATCACAACACGCATAACTTACTTTGCAAGGCGTTTTTACTAATTAAAGTAGTTATGATTAGCTAGCAACCTTTTCATGTCAAATGATCTGAAGTCATTTCAATAGGTACAACAGCGTAACATTTTTATAATAACAAAGTGTTTGGTTTGAACATGCACCAGTAGTATGTAAAGTTCTTTATCCATAATACCAAATCAAGCCTACAGAGGTAGAAAAGGGAAGAACAAGGCAAACTGCAGAAACTAGAATTAATACCTTTTAAATTTCAGAAAACATTTTATACAGCGGTGCCTCCCATAAAAGAAAGTTGTACTTTTTAGGTTTTGGTCGCGAGTTCTTGACTTCAGTTATATAAAGAAAAGTATGTATTAAATCATATATAACATACCTGAAGTGGTCTTTTTCAAGAAAGACCACTTTGATCGAAATGTCTTGTTGTGTCACTTCTTACAATGAACCAGTTGTACAAAGTGAGATCATTCTTATGTTTACCTTTTGTCTACTGAAGATATAGTTGAGCATAGTGCATTTCATATAAAAAACTAAAGAGAGCAAACAATATATGTGCAAAAAACAAACCGTAATAACTTCCAACAATGGCCCAAAATTTGACAATAGCACTTTGTATGTCATTCACCTTCAGAGCTATCCTGCTCCAAAATGGAAGAAGAATCATTCTCCTTTTGATATACCTTAAAGTGAAAAACCACATTGGCACACCTTTTTAGACGTCTTAAATATAATTTAGTAGCATTTGGAGGTCATTATGGACTTCAAAGTGGTGGCATTTCTTAAGGGCCTATAACAGGGGTTCATTTAGATTGATTGTTATTTTTACTTTTGGGACAGCTGTGACAGCGCCATCTGTTAATGGGGGGATTACTGGGTACAATGGGAGGCACATTGTCAAGAATGATCCGCTAGTGGACCCCCATAAGGTACTAGTTTTATTTAATAGAATAAATAAATAAATAAATAAATAAATAAATAAGGTGTTTTTTCAACAACTGCATATAAAGTTAGTCTTATAAAACAATTTTTCATCGTTTGTGACAATGAATCTGTGGCTTCTGAGTACATATAGAAAGGTCAAGTCATGTACCTTTGATTCTTGTCCATAAGACGTCAATTTGTTGCTTGCCGGTAACAATTTGTTGTTCATTTGTGATATGGCTACATAAATGGCTTCCTGTTTGGACAAGAAATGGTATACATTGAATACACACTTTTCTGATTATCCTCCTTTCGTCACTTTTTTTGGTCCTCTTCATTCTTTTCTTCATCTTCGTGCACTGTTTGGGCTTCCTCGCTTAAACAGCAAGTTTTCAAATGTTACTCGCATCCTTTTGGCGACTGCCATCGAGAAGACAGAGAAATTCTTCAAGGTCTTCTGTCACAGTTTCTGCTAAATTTCAGTCAGACCCAAGGGCAGCAAACGTCTTAACAAACTTCGTTTTTACACTTTCGGTCACGTCCTCACTGGCTGTTTATTTCAGTTATTTTGACACTTCGAATAAAGAGCCGTACAACGACAAGCAAGTTTTACACCACTATAACATTCATTTATGGCAGAACAAGAACAGGCAGTGAGAACAAACTCAATGAAAATAAAAATTGATAAAACTCAACAAGATAGTAAATGCAGGGGCTGTGATGAAGCAGATGAAAACATCAATCACATCTTAAGTGAAAGTAGTAAAATGGCATAAAAGGAGTATTAACGTTTACATGCTTGGATGATGTAAGATCCTGATTACGGGCCAAGAACTGAAGAAAGTTGAACAATTTGTTTATTTGGGTAGCTTGGTTTCAGCAGACACTAAATCAGAGGTGGAAATAAAGAGAAGAATTGGCATTGCAAAAATAAGCTTCAAAAAGTTGGAGAAGGTTTTACTGTCAAGTAGTGTGACAATCTAAACTGGAATTAGGCTACTTAAATGCTACGTGTGGTCAAGTCTATTATATGGTTCCAACAGTTGGACTATTACTAAGAGTCTGGAAGACAGGATTAGAGCAGTGGAAATGTGGTTTCTAAGGAGAATGTCAAGGGTATCATGGAGAAACAGGATAATCAATGTGGACGTTCTGCGTAAGGCAGGGACTAATAGATGTTCATTACAGGCAATCGTGAACAGGCAGATTCGATTTGTAGGGCATGTAATGAGGAAGGAAGGGCTTGAAGAGGTTGTGCTGACTGGCCGTGTAGAAGGAAAAAGATCAAAGGGAAGACAAAGAACTATGTACTGGGCATTGTTAGAAAGTGCAACTGGTTGGAGACCCACTGTGCTCACTCAGGGTCTGAAGAACCGTGAAGAGAAGGCTGTTATGGCTGCCGTCTACGCCAGAATTTTGGCACGGCACTCAGATTGGTTGATTGATTGCTTGGGTAGGAAAAAGATACATTGGAAGGTTTTATGCTAAAACGGAGGGTATAAAATCTTATGGGACTTTTCAATACAAACAGACATGTTTTTGAAGCAAGAAGACCCAATATGATTATAGTGGACAAGAAAAACAACAAATGCCAGATTATAGACTTTGCTGGTCCATAGGATAACAAGATTGATTAAAAGGAAAGAGAAAAAATATTGAAAATAACAAGGCTTAGCAAGGGAACTGAAAAAAATGTGGAACAAGGAAGTGAAAATAATCCCAGTTATAATTGGAGCGCTAGAAAGAACACCAAAACATTGAAAAAAAGACTGAAGAAGATTGGGATAGCTACCAGAATTGTAGAATTGCAAAAGAATGTGTGGCTACACTCTGCCAGAATCCTCCTCCGAGTGCTCAAGATTAGAGAAAAGTTGTTGTTACCAAAACTCAGGAACGTGAATCCACTGATCAATTTAAAAAAACAACAACATTATTTGAAATCAGTGTGTAACAGAGATATAATGATAACAATAATGATAGTAATAATAATAATAATGATGATGATAATGATGATAATATAATCTCACAGATTTATGCTTGTATATTTTTCAGACATTGCTGATATTTGAAATCTAAAATATGGTTTGAGATTCACGGGGAGGAAAAAAACACACTTTGATAACGAAATTGGCTATGAAAATAGCTTTCCTTAAAATAATATTCATTTCGGACATCGCTGACAGGTCTCCACCAAGTGTCACAATCTCTCTTTAGAGTAATATGTAAAATATTCTATGTAAATAAAAGGCATTATTAAAAACACTGCTCCTTTTTCTCTCTCTTTTTTTTAGCGCTTTAGGATCTTCGATCTTTCATAACTCTCCTGGTGAACAGTGAGAGACTGGACAGGAGCCGCAATAAGCGGTAATCATTAAGATCTGGGGCGGTCGTTTTTCAATATATTTATCGTATGATACATTTTCGTTAAAAAAAACCCCAACAATTTACAATTAAGTGGTTTTTCCACTGGTTTTAAGGGAGGGGATGCGACTGTGCGTGGGTTTTTCTTTAGTGATACTAGAAATTGAATAGGAGAGTGTTGTTTTGGTGCATACACAAAAGTCCTTGGTGGGACCATAAGGATGCGAAAATGCGCTGTTGTTGTGGATTCCGGGAGGAGAAAGATAAGCGTATCCGGGCTTTTATGGTGTTGACTATCTGGTGGTAGAGTCTTTGTGGGGTTGTGCTTGTTTGGTTGAAGATGAGGTTGCATCTTGCTTTCCAAAG